>JAGTTD010000008.1:37405118-38005118 GCA_018398585.1 Simmondsia chinensis | reverse complement strand
TTCGAGTTAGGGAGGGACTATTGTCGAATAATTTGAAAAGCGATTGATTTTAGATCGTGTGTTTCGCCTAGAATAAAACATTTGACATTTATACTTTAGGTAGCTGTTGTGTTTGTTTCTTCTTATGTATTGTAATCGTGTTGAATGTGGTGCGTTGCAGACTACGAATAGTAGTTCAAATTGTTAAGAACTACGTGGAGACTGTTGCGTCTCGTGTAACTGCTTATATTTACAGTAGTCATTGAGAGAGTTTTAGGACGATTACACAAGCAGGAGACTGCAAATAATGTTTTGATGTGTGTGTTGTTAAAAGCACATCGAAAGTAGGTGAGAGAAATAACTGAGTGTTATGATGAAATTTATGTACTCTCGACGATTGTATGCTGAAGTTTGATGATCTTCAAATTTTTAACTGTTGAAGTTTGACCAAGTCTTAGAGTTTGACCATGTCTTTGGCTTAGAGTTGATATACAAATTATAATGGGTAAATCACATATTAGTAACTTGAGGTTTAATGTATTAATTTTTTAGTCCACAAATTTTATGAAATAATTTTTTAATCCAAAAACTTTTATATATTTAATAAAATAGTCTAAATAACATTATGTGAAGGTACAAAACATGCCCAACTTTCATTCTTTCATAATATTATTTAGAGAAAAAAATCGGGGTAAACAGGCCATATTAGACCCATTTCAATTGCCGCCCATCGAAAAGTTTTCCTACATGTAACAAGTTGGAGTCTAAAATCGGAGTCCGTATATCAGATTTAGCAAATCGAAGTACAAAATTTACCTTCAGATCAAGCTTTTTTTCCTTCTTTTTTTGGGATCCATCGCCTCTGTGCTTTCTTTGATTTTACACAAATCATGGTGGAACAGTCATTAAACCACATATTGATAAATAATTAAACTAGATATTTATACACCCAGAACATGGGGAAATGAAATGCATGTTACTTTATTGAAGAGAATATTATCCTTTTATTATTAATATTAATTATAATTAAAACTATATAATATAAAATGGATCACCATATACCCTTACAGGTACCCCATCACCCCAGCCCACCAGCCAAAGAATATTGGATGCTCAGTGTCAGAAAGGAATTATTTGATGTATTAAAGCCAAGTCAACTCGTTGTAATGCTGGAAATACTCGGCTCATTTCAAGCTTAATGAGCTAGTGTAGCTCGTTTAGCTTATTGAGAGAGGGTTCGAGCCGACTGAAGCTCAAGCTAATAGATTTATGAGCTTATTAAAATGCCTAATCGAGTCACACTTGAGCCTCAATGAGCGGAACCCAAGCTTAAATAATCCAAAATGAACCTAGATCGAGCTTAACTAAGCCTAAATAACGTGAACATAGCTTAGAGTTTGTTGATATGAGTTCAAGCTAAATCAAGCCCAATCAAGCAGAAAGAGAGCTCATAGCGAGCAGAACTCGAGCTTGAAGTTTCTAAGCTCGGCAAGCTTCAACCAAAGCTAAGCCAAGCTAAAGGTTGACGAGTTGTCTCAGGCTCACCAACACCTCTTATCACCGGGCGCTTTGAAGTGCAAATATCTCCTAATAGGACAACGATTAGGTAACAAATGCACCATTCATTTTGCTATACTAAGTGTGTATATACTGTAAAAATTCACCAACCATTTAGGCCCCAACCCACAAAGTTGGAACATACGAGTTCCACACATCAGCTCAAGTGGGGTTTCATCCTAAAACCAATTAGCCACAAGTGGAGTAACTCATTAGACTTATAAATTGATCTCTTGACTCTCACATCTCCAATATGGGATTAATATCCCACGCAAGGGATGGTATCTGTTCCAAACAGCGTGGATCATAATAGAATTATCAGTCCCCAACTACATATTATATGACAAAAAAAGTTATTTGATCATAACAAATGATCATTTAATATTAATTTTTCATATTATCTAATGACATTTGTATCCAAATATATGGTATATTCATAGTATGCCAAATTCTGACAAGCTTATCTGCAGAAAAATGGAAAGGGAGGGTGCAGCTACTGATGTGTTATCTCTGCATGAAATTGGGACTCTTTTTCCCTTTTAAGCCACCCTTATTATTAGGTGCTCTCTTTCTTTCAATCTATTATTTCTAATAAAAAGATTATTCCGTAAAGGAAATATTCTTTTTTAGTACAAGATAGGATCATATCCTGCATCCCCGTCGTGAAGAGAATTGGGCTGCAGATCATGTAGGTGTGATGGGGTTACCCATACAGGTCCAAGGGAGGATTACTACGTCCTTAGTACAAACCCTTAATGGGTTCAGTGTTTTCCTTGCCCTAAAAAATTGTCCCACATTCCCTTGATTATATTGCAGTACTTGGCGTTGGTTATAGTGATCAGAAGGGAACGAGCTTTTAACCCAAGATTTCTTGCTTGGAAGTGTGTCGTTTAACCACTATATCAACTCTAACAGCACTACTTAATTTTATGAATTTTTTTCAATAATCGAACTCGATAATCCAATCTAAACGATTAAATACGTGATTTGAGAATGACGGGTTGGAGTTTAGACAAACAAGCGGGAAAAGATTGGAAGCAAGTTGAAATCTGTTTTCTAATAGAATAGGGAAAATCGGGGAATTGTTTTCCAACTTTACGCAATAAAAAATTGACATTTTGAGCAATTTCTTTATATTTTCATTTTCCATGAAAAATTAAACTGGAAAATTCTCTATTTCAAACCGACCCCATATTACTATAAAGCTCTTCCATGGGCCTTCTCATGACGAGTTTAGCTTTTGCGGATATGCATTATTCACACTTTGTGCTCAATGGACATTTCTCGTGATAGAGCACGTTACAAGAACTATTTTTGAGCCTTGATCTAATAACTTTACCTTTTGAGATAGTTGGTTCTTTTGATACACCTGTTCAATGACTATGCTTGTGCTTGTAGTAAAATCTCAATATGATTATACGGGTTAGATGGGCAGGTTTCAACGATTAAGGCTTCGTTTGTTTTGACTGAAAACATTTTCCGTCTCAACTCTGTTTTTATTTCCAAGCCGTCATAGCAACAATCACAATGACGGCATATCCCTTCGCAGAGGAGAAAACATTTTCCATTGTAATCTCACATTGTATGTTTTATTTTAACCTCAACTTGGTTAAACATGAACCTCATACAAATTTACAAAATGAAACCATTTCCTTTTGCTCGAAAAACAATTTGAGAAAATATATTTTTTACTTAAAATTTTTTTGTGAAGAAAAATCTCTTGTTACATCATGCAGGCAATTCTTCCTGCCTATATGGAGGAGTATCAAAGATTGCGATGCAGAGTCGCTTTTCACGCCTTAAGTTTCCGTAACGAGGTGCAAGAACTCGCCACTAAGATGCTAAACAGGTTCGATTTTCGTTCATGATTTTTAAATAATTCAATCATCGACAAAATCTGTGTTCGAATCTCATGTGCTAGGCCTTCCAGATTACGAGCACCTGGAAGACCGTTCATAGCGTACGATCCAGGGATGACTAGAGATGCATTGGCTTATTATGGCTGCGCCGAACTGTTCCAGGTACCCGACTATGTTTTTTGATGGGGATATTGTCGCTTAGGTACCTTGAGTTTGGGACATTTATCACCTTAGTGCTTTGATGTTTCAATATATACGTTGAGGCATCCTAAGATTTAAAAATTTATCGATTAGGTACTCTGGGCCGAAGCTTCATGAATTTTCATTGGAATATATTCTCTATTAGAATCTGATGAATTTTTTTTCCGAAAATGTTGATGTAACAATTTTTAGATATTGTATGGGTATCATCTTCCACTGGGATATTGATGTAATTCGAATGTATTATTCCAATCATGTATTACATCGGGATTTTCGGATGAAAATTATTTGGAATTTGACAAAAACTAACCTTATGATGATAAAATTTACAAACCTTATGATGGTACTTAAGTGAGAAATCCTAAACTATTAGGGGTACGTAAGCGATAACTTCCCTTTCTGAAATGGTTTGCACTCTAGATTTCAACTCGGAATTAGTATTTGACATTTAAATTTTCGGGAACTGAACACGCTGTAAGGATGTGCATACTGAGTTGATTCAACATAAAAGATCGTGGATGTTGAAACGTGGGATTGTCAAAGGGAAGCTTTCCGTGGATTCAGCTCAGCAACGGCTCAATGGTTCGTGCCCGCTCATGCCCGAAGAGGTAATAAGTTGTTAGAGTTCCGTAAATTGAGACTTTCAAAAAAATAAGATACGGAAAATTAGTAGAGATGCTCGTAAGCAATGACTTGTTGAGCAAAGAACAAATGGACACCTTTTGAGTCGTGTATATGTACTCGTTTCTTGATTCATTGAAGGCGATATACGTTAGCCCGAACCTTTTTGCTCGGAGGGTTGGTGCAATCAGTAAGGTTGCTCCATCATGACAGAGAAGTAAAAGCTTCACCCCTCTAGAAATATTCTCTCCACGAAGAGTGGGGTAAAGGTGCATACCGTCAGGGAAATAGAACAAAAGAACAATGAATAATTCAACAACAAAAATAAAACAAGACACAAGATTTATCTAGTTCAGCCAATTGTTTTTACATCCACAGAATTATAGAGATTTTCCACTATTTCTGCTAACAGTACAAGATAATTGTTGTCTTACACTGCCTCTTAAACCCTAGGCAAGAGTATATATAGCCATACAAAACCTATCGGCATGATCCTCCGCTCCACACACATGACCCATGACGAAATTAAACCAGGCTCCACACAAGAAGCCGAACACATACATCTAATTATCTCTCTACGGATAATATGGTGAGAACTTTGTTAAAAGATTGAGTAACGCTATGGGTACATTTACTTTATATCCAATTCTCATGACAAAAAAAATCACCGGTTCAGAACAACAACAATAAACCCAATGCCACAAGGGCTCCCGTTGAAGTAGGGTCGTAGGGGGTGAAATGTACGTAGCCATATGAAAATAAATATTTAATAATAGAAGTATCTTCTTCCCCTTTTTTTATTGAGTACTCGACCGAATATCTAAGTTGTGTACGTGAAGCATTTTCAAAGACGTTTTTCCTCTTTCACACACAGAAGAGAAAATGTGATAGTAATTTACCGTTTGTTTGCCTTCGTCTCAGGTGGGTATAATTCTTCGAGCATACGGATATCCATCAGACACGATCATATATGTCTCGGGAGGCGAAATATTCGGAGGGCAAAGAATACTAATCCCTCTGCGCTCAATGTTCGACAATGTTCTTGACCGCACCTCCCTAACCACACCTTCCGAGCTAACCAGCCTATACGGTCGTGAGACCGACCCCTTGGGCCCCCCGCCACCTGGGAAACCTTTCTCTGGCGAGGAAGTTCGAAAACGTGTGGCTTGGAAAAATGCAGGCCCACACCCAAGGCCGCTTCCGCCACCACCGGCCCGGCCCAAGACGTACAATATAGAAGGGTGGTGGGGGTGGGTGGCGGAGAGCGACAATGAGCCGGAAAGTACGGTGGTGGAGCTACGGACGAACGCGCATAAATTGCTTTGGGAGGCGATCGACTATATGGTTTGTACGGAAGCGGATGTGTTCATTTCGGGGTTCGATTTAGACGGGAAAGGACGGCCGAATTTCGGAAGCGTGGTTATGGGCCATAGGGTTTACCAATCTGCTGGTTTGGTGACGTACCGGCCGGACAGGTGAGTGCTCTGTTAGTAAAATACGCATGTAATATACATGTTGGATTGGATCTGTATCGGTATTTTTTCGTTTGAAAATAGTGTTTACGTATCACAATACAGTGGCAATAAGCGTTTTCTTGATGTTAGCTGTATAATGCCAATGGTGGTTTGTTGAAAAAAAAATAAACTTTTGAAAATGGTTTTCTAAAAAATGGAAAAGTTGCGGCAGTTAAGTGATAAACGATTACTTTTGAAAGTAATTTCCTATTAAAAAAAACCTAAAAAAACAAATGATTAATTCGAAAAAATTATGTCCTTTCATCTAATTTAAATATCCATATTCTATATTTTGCGAAAATTTTACTTCAACAGCCAAATTATTGATTACACTATGCTTTACAGGAGAGATGTTGTGAAACTTGTCGATAAAGTCCGCGACAACCCGTCTCAAGCGAATCGAACTTGGCTATCATCCCTCCGCAAACACCTAAAAAAGTCGCTACTTTCCAGACTAACAGAAGCGTCGCTAAGATCAAAACCGGTGTCGTTTCTCTCTCATCCTGTTCCAGAATGTTTGTGCTCGAGGGAGCCCCACGTGGCAACATCTCGAGCTGGTCTGACCCCTTCAACCAACTCGAGCCTTGCCCGTGCTTTCGGGGTTCTTCACAAATGCCCTGGTTGGATGAATGACGGTTCGAGTCCCCGAGTAAAGGACAAGGAGAACGACGAGGACAATGATGAGGACTTGACCTCGTTATCAGCATTTTTCTCTCGGGGTGGCGGCATGAGTCCCGAGGCGAGTGGTGGAGAAACGAACGGTAGGGAGGATACGCGGATGGAGGACCAAGAGGAACTCGAGGGCAGTGACAGATGACAAAGGGCAAAATCGAAGAGCTCGAAATGGTAAAAATGTAGAAAATGAAAGGGGGATATAGAAAATTCGAGTGGTTGAAGCTGAAGCAGCTAAGTTCAAATTTATGTGTATAGGGCGGTCTATGTAACCCGGGGATCAGTCAAGGTGCGCGTAAGCTGGCCCTGATACCCCGTTTGGCCCGAAAGGAAAAAAGATTTCTCCGTTGATTAAGTTAGTAACACCGTGAGAATGGGCCTTGATGTAATCTGTGCCGTTGGATATCATGGGTTCGAGTCCTTGATGTAATCTGTGCCGTTGTAGGGATTAGACTGTGTATATCGGACTCGCTTTTTGTAGTTCTATTCTTTTAACCCTACATTCCAATTTTGTTTTACTTCCTCTCTTCGGTCAAATGGAAAGTTCTATTTAACTGTAGTGTACAACAACTCTGCTTGATTTTTTTTTTTTTTTTAGAGGTAAAGACTACGTTGGGGGTCCTCGGAAACAGCCTCCCTTCAGGGCAGCCCCGGAAGGGGGAAGGCTGCGTATATTTACTCCCTAGACCCTACTGATGCGGGAGCCATTTGAGGCACCAGGCTGCTGCTGTTGTTGTTGTAGAGGTAATATTATGTATATCTCGTCCTCCCCCAACCGTGCTTTGCAGGAGCTCTTGAGGCACTGAGTTTGTTGTTTTTGTTGTATCTAATCCATTTGAGCTGATCTCATATTTTCATTTGTTCAAAATAGTTTTTGATGTTTGTAAGATTGTTTAAATTAGTCCATTATCTTTTGTTTTGGTTTAAAATAATCTCTTATGTTCTTGATTCACTATCTTTTACTTTTAGTTTTTACATACGGTTCAATCGTTAAATAACAGACTAATTTTATCATAAAATAAAGACATAAAAGAGACTATTTTAAACAAAAAGTAGATGGGGATTAGATTCTTTGACCTCTATGCTTCCGCATTTGTGTTTATCTTAAGATGACAAAAGTAACAAATATTGGTTGAATTTGCATTACATGGTAACTCAGGGTAACTCGGACACAATCTCTTTTTAGGGTAGCACTCTAAAAGAGTGAGGCTATGTACATCTCACCTTCTCCAGATCTTGTATATGCGGGAGCCTCCGAGGTACTGGGTTTGTTGTTTGTAACTCATGTCGTGTCAGAATTAGAATGAAGTCATGCTCAGGTCACGCTATTATATTGTGTCAGACTTTTCTAGTGTTTGTCAGATCTTGGGTCACTTCCTTAAAGCAATGACTCTTTGAGATTTGATGGTGACAAATTTATTACCATCAAGCAATTTGCAACGACGGATTAGGACATTGATTGACCTAATTTCCTACTATCTTCATCCTTGACTTTCATGCTTTGATCTCACTTTCCCCTCGATCCCGACTCTTCCTATTTTTGTCAGCAGTTGTATAGTCTTTTAGTGCATGTTGGCTCGTATGTAACCCTTTGGTTTTCCTGTTTTCTTGTTCTGGGATGTTGCTATTTTTCCCTTTTTAATACCCGTATTTATACGGGATGTCTTAGGCCTCGCTTTGTTCAAGTTGCCTATTTTGTATTGCGACAATGTTGCTAATTACTCGGAAAAAAGAGTTATAACTAAATCATGTCTGAATCAAGGCCAGTTCCAAAATTTTACAGAATTAAAGAAAGTCCTGATCTATACAAGCGCTTTGTGTTAGGAAAGGTGTTTAAGTCAGCTTAAGCACACTTTTAATAATTCACTTTATATAATAATACTAACTAATGTACGAGTCATTTATACTATATAATTTTATTTTATTTAAAATTTTATTTTTTTTGGAAAATTCAAAGAAGAAGCTGCTCTGAAACAACTGAAGACACCGTTTATGTTGAAAATTTGATAAAACAGCTGTCTAAATGTTGAAAAGAAATAACTTTTGACTAAATAATCAAATAAACCAATGATAGGAATAATAACTTTTGACTAGGACTAGGAAATATGACCTAATTATTGACATAAATCCTTATTGGATTCAACAAGGTTTAAGTTTTACTCGTATATAGCTCGATGTATAATCATTCGTATAAATTGAACTAATTAACATCGTAGTATTTTTTATCCGTGAAAGATTAAATACACTAAACGATCGAGCTGATGAATGAACGTACAAAAACAATTGTATGTCTTGGATAGTCTAGGCTCACCGATAGTTCTAAAAGTGAGAGTAACGGGATTTGGATTCAAAACACATCTCCGTCAATCCGATACCATATAGACAATCAACTATTTGAAAATTTTAAACAATTAAATAAATATATGTAAATAATTTTATACTCTAACGTGACTTTTAGAGTATAAAACCAACTATTATAGTTTTCATCCATCAACATGAGTTATTGAGATAGTTAGTTCGTTGACATGATATCAGAGTCTTAACGACCAAGAGGTCATGAGTTCGAATCCCAACAACTCCTACTTTCATTATTACTATACTTAAAGCACAAGTTACGAAGTAAACCCGTGTAGTATCCATGATTCAAACCCAATGGACGTATCTGTGTGAAGGGGCGTGTTAGAATATAAAACCAATCTTGGACCTTCACTCACCAGTTTAAGCTTTTGGGATAATTGATTTCTTGATAACGATCACGAAGTTTCAAGGAAACTAGAAGGTAGGAGAGGTCAAAAGTAAGTAAAATGGTCTTACTTTGCCGGTCCTAGTCATGCTTTGGGCCCAAGGAAGAAACTTTCCCTATATATAAGATGAGGAGCCCCATTTGATTCTAAAATTCAATCACCCAATTGAATTTAAGATATTTTTCATATAAAAAAAAATATGTTGAACGCAGCGTTTTGGTTAAAATTAGTGTTGGGGTGCTTCAGTGATGATGCAAAATCGAAGGATTCCAATGCTGCTGCCACAACCAAGACGGAGGCCTTGATGGTGGATGCAGCAAAGCATTTTTCTTCTGCTCATAAAGTTCGATTTGGCCTATAGTTTGGGATTGTGAGTAAGAAAAAACGTACAGTATTCGCTTTTCTCACATTTAAACTCCTGTAACTATGCTGCAACAACTTCCATCAAATGTAAAAAGTAGTCACTTCTCACTTAACTGCCACGTGGGGCTTTGTCTGGCTGAGATACTCTCCAAAAATTGATGAGATGCTAAAAAGCACGATAGTTTGGACTCTCATGCATCAATTTGTCTTCGAGTTAGGGAGGGACTATTGTCGAATAATTTGAAAAGCGATTGATTTTAGATCGTGTGTTTCGCCTAGAATAAAACATTTGACATTTATACTTTAGGTAGCTGTTGTGTTTGTTTCTTCTTATGTATTGTAATCGTGTTGAATGTGGTGCGTTGCAGACTACGAATAGTAGTTCAAATTGTTAAGAACTACGTGGAGACTGTTGCGTCTCATGTAACTGCTTATATTTACAGTAGTCATTGAGAGAGTTTTAGGACGATTACACAAGCAGGAGACTGCAAATAATGTTTTGATGTGTGTGTTGTTAAAAGCACATCGAAAGTAGGTGAGAGAAATAACTGAGTGTTATGATGAAATTTATGTACTCTCGACGATTGTATGCTGAAGTTTGATGATCTTCAAATTTTTAACTGTTGAAGTTTGACCAAGTCTTAGAGTTTGACCATGTCTTTGGCTTAGAGTTGATATACAAATTATAATGGGTAAATCACATATTAGTAACTTGAGGTTTAATGTATTAATTTTTTAGTCCACAAATTTTATGAAATAATTTTTTAATCCAAAAACTTTTATATATTTAATAAAATAGTCTAAATAACATTATGTGAAGGTACAAAACATGCCCAACTTTGATAATATTATTTAGAGAAAAAAATCGGGGTAAACAGGCCATATTAGACCCATTTCAATTGCCGCCCATCGAAAAGTTTTCCTACATGTAACAAGTTGGAGTCTAAAATCGGAGTCCGTATATCAGATTTAGCAAATCGAAGTACAAAATTTACCTTCAGATCAAGCTTTTTTTCCTTCTTTTTTTGGGATCCATCGCCTCTGTGCTTTCTTTGATTTTACACAAATCATAGTGGAACAGTCATTAAACCACATATTGATAAATAATTAAACTAGATATTTATACACCCAGAACATGGGGAAATGAAATGCATGTTACTTTATTGAAGAGAATATTATCCTTTTATTATTAATATTAATTATGATTAAAACTATATAATATAAAATGGATCACCATGTACCCTTACAGGTACCCCATCACCCCAGCCCACCAGCCAAAGAATATTGGATGCTCAGTGTCAGAAAGGAATTATTTGATGTATTAAAGCCAAGTCAACTCGTTGTAATGCTGGAAATACTCGGCTCATTTCAAGCTTAATGAGCTAGTGTAGCTCGTTTAGCTTATTGAGAGAGGGTTCGAGCCGACTGAAGCTCAAGCTAATAGATTTATGAGCTTATTAAAATGCCTAATCGAGTCACACTTGAGCCTCAATGAGCGGAACCCAAGCTTAAATAATCCAAAATGAACCTAGATCGAGCTTAACTAAGCCTAAATAACGTGAACATAGCTTAGAGTTTGTTGATATGAGTTCAAGCTAAATCGAGCCCAATCAAGCAGAAAGAGAGCTCATAACAAGCAGAACTCGAGCTTGAAGTTTCTAAGCTCGGCAAGCTTCAACCAAAGCTAAGCCAAGCTAAAGGTTGACGAGTTGTCTCAGGCTCACCTACACCTCTTATCACCGGGCGCTTTGAAGTGCAAATATCTCCTAATAGGACAACGATTAGGTAACAAATGCACCATTCATTTTGCTATACTAAGTGTGTATATACTGTAAAAATTCACCGACCATTTAGGCCCCAACCCACAAAGTTGGAACATACGAGTTCCACACATCAGCTCAAGTGGGGTTTCATCCTAAAACCAATTAGCCACAAGTGGAGTAACTCATTAGACTTATAAATTGATCTCTTGACTCTCACATCTCCAATATGGGATTAATATCCCACGCAAGGGATGGTATCTGTTCCAAACAGCGTGGATCATAATAGAATTATCAGTCCCCAACTACATATTATATGATAAAAAAAGTTATTTGATCATAACAAATGATCATTTAATATTAATTTTTCATATTATCTAATGACATTTGTATCCAAATATATGGTATATTCATAGTATGCCAAATTCTGACAAGCTTATCTGCAGAAAAATGGAAAGGGAGGGTGCAGCTACTGATGTGTTATCTCTGCATGAAATTGGGACTCTTTTTCCCTTTTAAGCCACCCTTATTATTAGGTGCTCTCTTTCTTTCAATCTATTATTTCTAATAAAAAGATTATTCCGTAAAGGAAATATTCTTTTTTAGTACAAGATAGGATCATATCCTGCATCCCCGTCGTGAAGAGAATTGGGCTGCAGATCATGTAGGTGTGATGGGGTTACCCATACAGGTCCAAGGGAGGATTACTACGTCCTTAGTACAAACCCTTAATGGGTTCAGTGTTTTCCTTGCCCTAAAAAATTGTCCCACATTCCCTTGATTATATTGCAGTACTTGGCGTTGGTTATAGTGATCAGAAGGGAACGAGCTTTTAACCCAAGATTTCTTGCTTGGAAGTGTGTCGTTTAACCACTATATCAACTCTAACAGCACTACTTAATTTTATGAATTTTTTTCAATAATCGAACTAGAAAAAGTCGCCATTTGATTGGTTCCCATTTTTTCTTTTTTTGGTTTTTAAATTATGTGATTGTAAAATGATATGCCTTTATTATGTAATACCTGGAATAGGAACAAATTCAAATGGGAACATTTCACAATCATCAATCATGCCAAAAAGTGGGATGTGTTTTGTGGGGAGCATAAGTTAGAACATGAAAATCATGCTACCAACCAACTCTACCCCATCTATTATGCTCCATTTGGTTCAATAAAAAAACATTTTTTCCATCCAAAAATATTTTTATTTAAAAAGATTCATTTCTTAAAAAAAATTTTGTTTCTAAGTATTTTATTTTATAAACTTATATAAGATTCACACTTATTCGGGAGCCCTTAGAAGCAACCTGTAAGGTTAGGGGTCCTCGAAAACAGCCTCTAGGCAAAGTTACACCCTGAAGGGGTAAGGCTGCGTACATCCACCCCTCCCAAACCCCGCTTATGAGGGAGCCCTTGAAGCACTGGATCTATTGTTATTGTTGTCGTTGAAACTTATATGAGATTCACGCTTGGCCAATTTAAGATTGAAGTGAGGCATAGATGTAAGATTCTCACAGAAAACATTTTCCCCCTCTTAAAAAAATGAGTTTCTGTTTCGGTGACAGGAAGTCACTTCGGCCTAAATAGCTGTAATATTTTTCATATTTATAATTGTTGCTGTAAAGTTAAGTAAAGAAATAACAGAATTGGGACAAAAAAAGGTTTTTCATTGAAAAAAAATAGAGCGTTAGAATAATTGGACAAAAGCCCAATTTTTTTTTGTAATGCATATCAACCCTATCATAATGCAAAAGTTAATCTTAGTATAAATGAATTGAATTGAATTTTATTGACTAAAACTATAGGCAAAATCAAAATAAATAAACTCAAAAATAGTCCTTGACGTAACCTGATCATCATCAGAAGTATATATTATACTTTTTTTTCAGCTTCAAGTTATTAAATCCTTCATCTTCTCTGTGGAATTTCTATGCTGATCTCTTGGTGTATAATATGATGAACTATACATTATAATCTGCGACGAGATTGAACAGAAGAACAAACCATTCGATGAGCGTGTTAGAGCGAAGATCATGAAATTTGCAACGGTTCGTCGTCTGGGTGTTGAAGACATTCAAAAGGGTTGGCGTAGAAATAATCTTCTTCTTTGGGTTTATCAGGACTCATGGTTCGCCTACGAGGGCGCCCCACGCGGTTCGCATGAGTTAACTTTACAGAGGAAGAGAATTCATCCCAATTTAATGATCCATTGTTGTACTGATCGATCAACTGAATCAAAAGCTTCCTGTCCAGCGAAATCGTTTTCTTGAAACCGAGGTATCTGAAATTTGTGAGCAGTGTATTAGATGGTTTGCGCAATAATGGAAGATGGCATAATGTGATGCAGTACAAAAAAAGAGATTTGATAATTGTAAAAGTCGTTGCAGCTGTTACGTGATCGATCATGACTGTCAGATTAGAGGTTTTTTATCGAACATAGGTTACTTTTATGACTTATCCTAGCAAAAGTTTGAGATGCATATACCCATTTGATAGTCTCTAAAACAGATTTAGTACAATACCTGCGATGACCTTCGACAACTCTAGCCATATTTCCATCGTACGTAGGAATAAAGATATCGCTCTCCAACGAGACGAGATAATCCAAAGCCGCCATCTGCGACGAATGATTCTGGAAAAACCTCAAGTCTTCAGGTTCGAGCAATGTCTCCTTTCTCACCTGTTCAACAATTCAAATCGAACTATTACACAAACAATACTGAAGCTAATGGATGAAAACTAATGAATGGTTTTATAATTGTAACACAAACTAATATTCATAATTATAATCCATTTAATCCAGATCAAAGAACGGGATCTTTATTTTGTATTTTACTCACCAAATTTGGATAAGTCGAAGCCAAACTCGCCATTCTCCGTTTCCCACCATATATTTCACCAGAAGCAATATAAATAGGAATATTTCGATCAATGCCAAGGGCCCTTAGTGTTAAAGCAGTTTCCTCGGGTGTCAATGGGCATAACCCATCTTTCCTTTTCATGTTCGAGTCAATAACTTTTTCTTTCCACCATGGATACTCGTACCTATTATTACACAACTTCACAATCAGAGCAAGAAGGCAAATTATACAGATTTCACATTGTCAGTCTAGTAAGACATCTTGTGAGTCACATATATTCATGGAACCCTACTTAGGCTTATATTTGAATCACATATATTCCACCTCTTGTAGCAAAATTTTATAGTTCAATTTGTAGATAGCTAGATACTACCTCATTCTAGTCAGTTCTTCCGCTTCTGCCTCGGTGCAACCCTGAGTACAGCCCGAAAACGCCAACATGTCCATTTCATATCTAAGATGAAGAACGAGAAACGGTCCATTTCGTCTAAGAATATCAACAACCCTTCTTCCAAGTTCTTCGATTTGAGAAGTGAATTTAAGTGCACTAAAATTCACTCTACACCTTAACTTTTGAATATCCAACGGTAAACCGTTATTCGCCAACCGAGCATCAGTTTTGTTTAGATGCACAACTTTGTATTTCTGCAGTAACGGAAGTATCTGATAGTATATATTGAAAAACAGTTAGTTTCGTTTGCACAAGTTAAGGTAATATAAAGACATTTTTAGGAATGAATACTTCGACTAAATACCTGTTGATGGTAATATGAAATGTCAGACCAACTAACGGGCGGAAGCGAATAGTGAAGCCTGTTTTCAACTCTCATCTTGACACGTGGAGGTAACTCTTTTAGTATCCGAACTTCGTCTCTCAAAGATGTGATGAAATGATCAACATCAAATATGTCTTGGAACTCACTGCAAGTGTTTAGGAACACACGTAAGAACAGAAGTGATTAGTTTCTAATATAACAATAAGAGTTATGTCAGAACCAACTATCAAGAATTCAACTATCTCAGAAGTTTAAGTTGATCGGTAAAGACTCAGGAATGATACCTTGGGTCCTTCCAGAACGATGTTTTATCCAATTCAGGGACAATAAGAGTGGCATTTAGATAACGGGCAATCGTAACCATGTCGCATATCTGCAGGAAACCGCGAATAAGTGAAGCGTAATGGGTATTTGAAATTCACTAAATAATAAGCGATAAGGAATTTACCGCAGCGCGCATTTGATTAAGCCCCCCATTGCACGAAACCATCAAATAACCATTGTTCTTATACACTCCTGCATTGACAATTTGCCCTTTTTAGACACAATAAGAAGGTACAACATTACTCTAAATTGTGCTATTGTAACATTAGGGAAGGAGAGAGATGAGCTTCGGACACCAGACCTCATGTTGGGGAGGTTGGTAGCCTAATCGCTACATCAAACCCAATAGTACATTGTCAAAACGACTGACTACCCAAACTGATGCTGAAATTTTGATACTACCAATAATTTGACTATCTATTCCATCCTTAAAGACTCGGGTCGAATAAGGATACTCGGAGATTGGTATAATAATTTGACACTTTAAATTTGACCACAAACATAGAAAATCTTAGAAGATAGCCGAATATAATCTCTAGACGCACATCCTTACCAGAGTCTAGGTAACATAGAAAAGTATCTCATAAGGCGAGCACTTGACATATTTCTTGCACAAAATATTTTCATTTACAAACAAGTTTCATCTTAGAATTTTGAATTTTTAGCTAAAGAATATAATTTTATACTATAAGCGTGTTTCACGCTTGGCTAAAGTTCAAGTTGAAGCATATCCCTTCATAAACTTTCGTCGAGAGGAAGTCAATATCCCCTCGATAAAGGAAAAAGTTTTTCATATCCGTCATTGTTACTACGAAAATATGCAAAGAAACAATGAAAATGAGATGGGAAACATCCACTGTCAAAACAATGTCTTTTTCTGGAAAATTTTCCGTCCAAACAAATGAAGCAGATCAATAGAAAATCACAAGCACCAATCAATGTAAGAACCAAAACAAACAACAACAACAAGAACCCAGTGCCTCAAACGGACTCCTACCAAGACACAATTTGCAAAGATAACATATACGCAGCCTTACCCCTACACGATGCAATATAAGAACCAAATATCGAGCAAAAAACAAGAACTCACTCTTAGGAGGGCGAATAACCTTAACAGAAGTAGCAGAAAACTCAACAGAAAGTGCAGAATAAGAAGGATTATTATTGAAACAAGAAGGCCATCCCTTTAACAATCTAGGCCTCCACATCTCTCCAACTGCCATCAATTGTACTGCAATTGTCCACAATAACACCACTGTCATTGCCTTCAACATCCATACTTTAATTCTTGACCTATTCACCATTGAACCTCTCACTTCATTCTCCTTTGCATCACTTATAATGCTCTTCACCCCCATCTCCAACACTTCAATCTTTTTCATCCCTCATATGGGTCCTTTTTTTGGGGTCAAATTTTTGGTGGGTAAAGTGGGATTAAACTCTAAATTTGGGGCAGGATTATCTCGATAACCCAGAACAAGAAAAATAAGAAGAAATCGGGAAAGACTGATCAGAAATTAAAAAATTAGAAAACTAATAAGAACCCAGTTGAATTTGGGTGAATTTCACACGACCCAGATGGTTGAAACTTTGCAAAATGCACCGGACGCGGTTTAAACTGATGCAAAATGCAGAATGAAGAAGGGAGAAAACGGAGGAGAGAGAAAATGGGGTCGGAGGCTTTGGCCGGCGAGTGAATTTCCGGCCAGATCCCGGCAAAGTACGCCGGAAAATGGGAGAAGAAAAGGGGTAGAGAGAGAGAGAGAGATCCAACGTATTTATGATGAACACAGAGAGAGAGAGAGGGGGAAACCAATTACAGCGTCGGTGCTTCTTTTACTTATAAGTCCCAGTTAATTTATTTATTTTTATTATTATTATTTGTTCAAATACGGAAATAAATTACAGAAAATTGTAATTTATTCAAAAGTGGATATTTTTTCTTTTTGTTTGGTTTTTTTGAGAAATTGATAGAATATAGAAAGAAAAAATTGAGTTATTTATATTTTAGTATTTTAATATTTTTAAAATAATAAAAAAAATTGACCTTTTTAAATTATTAAAAAGGCTATTAAGTTTTTATCGTATTAACAAAAAGGCCTCTAAGTTTTTGTCGTATTAATAAAAAAGCTTCTCTCTGACGCGAGGATATTATTTTTAGTCGATAGAGCTGATGAGATAGTTGTGTTTTTATTAATACTGTAGTAAATGAGTTTTTGTGCTTATTAAGTAATAATAAAGAAGTTGAAACGTACTTTAGGTCATTTTATTATAGCATTAATAAAAAGCAATTACCATGTCATCTTAGGCGCTGAAAAATGACATCATCACCCTTGAGAGGGGCGTTTTTATTGATATGACAAAAACTTAGGGGAGCTTTTTAATAATTTAAAAGGGTCAGGATCCTTTTTATTATTTTCAAAAATTTTGAAATACTAAAATATAAATAACCCAAAAAATTGTATGTAATATCTAATTCTTTTGTTTTTTCCTAGGGTCCACAAGAAAGTTATATTTTTCATACTGACAACCAAATATTTTATACCAACTTCATGGTAAATTGACACAAAAATTAAATTATTGAAAAATATAACTTATATAAAAATTCAATTAATGTGGCAACTAAACAAATAACATGTTTATTAATATTATCATTTATACTTATAACTTTGCTTAAATTATTTTTTTTATTTTTTATTTAAAAATCTCTCTAATATGTTTTTATCTTTTTATTTCTTTTTTAAAATAATCTTTAATATTTTAAAAGTGTAGTATCCTAAGGTGTAGTACAATAAACTTTTAGTCCACAGCTTTGTAAAATAATATTTTAATAAAATATTTTAAACGACAGTGTGTAAAACTATAAACTAGACCTCTCAAACCAACTCTTCTTCATTAGCAGTATCTCAATATTGTGGTTCGTGTATGGGATGAGGCAAATAGAGTGGGGATGGTAGGTTTACTAACAAAGAACGAGAAGTTTTACACTCTTTACACTGTAATTTTCAAATAAGGACTTGTTTCGTTATCAAAAGTAAACACAGAAAATCATAATTTACGAGAAGTGGATATTTACACTATTATTTAATTGATTCAAAATTCATCCGAGGCATATTTTAACTGCTTTAATTTATTTACAATGCAAGAAATAACTTACCTAATTTTCTTATGCAAATTTTAATTCATTTGTTTTACTCTAAACCTGAGAAAGTTATGTTTCTATATTTTGACAGACAAATTCTTTGTACGAACTTTCTGAAAAATTTGCACATTAATTAAATTCTTAAAAAATACAACTTCCTCAATAATTCATTTTGTGCGGGAATTCAATTCAATTCAATTCAATACCAAATTCTTTTGGGTCTCGTGCCGTGGGTTTGCTAGCTCTTATATTGTGACTTCTCTTGTTAATTATCGAAAAAATGTGGGAACTAAACATGGTTTAAGGTTTTTTTTTTTAATATTATCTTTTTTTATTCAAAAATATTAATAATATGTTTTTGTCTTTTATTTTTTGTTTAAAATATTTTTAAGGGTGAATTACACATTATTATTCAGAAGTTTGGTGTAATAAATTTTTAGTCTACGAGCTTTGTAAAATGATATTTTAGTCCAAAATTTATATATATTTAATAAAATGATACAAATAGCAGTGTACAAGACTGTAAAATAGGCCTCTCAAACCAACTCTTCCTCATTAACAGTGTCTCAATATTACGGTTCGTGCGTGGAATATGAGGGAAACAGGGAGGGGATGGTAAGTTTACCAATAAATAATAACAAGTTTTAAACTCTTTTCCACTATTATTTTGACTATTTTATTAAATATATGTATTTTTTAAATTAAAAAATTATTTTACAAAATTTCATAGAGATAACTAAATCCTAATAAGTCATAATTTTTTTTTCTTTTAATTCCCATATGATAAGTGATAAAATTTGATCCCTAGCTTTTAGGGTTTGGTTTTTATTTCTAATTGTTGAACTTTTATTGACTATTTTTGATGAATTTTGACATGGGTAAAATTAATATTTCAAAATTTAATAAAAATTTGGTTGGGTTATATATGCTAAATTTTGTTGATAATCTTTTTTTTTTACCATTATATAAATTTTGTTAAACATTATAGTACTGGTTCTTGTGTTCATGATTGGATTAATTCGCTGTAAGTCGAGTTGTACAGACTCTTTTTCTTGATAATAATGAATAGTTTTGACTTTGTGCGTTTTTAGTTTAGAGAAAAAAAAGAAAGACATTTAGTTGAACGAAAAAAGAGAAACTTTTAGAGTATTTTAAATTTAAGTAACTTTTTCTTTTACGTATTTTTAACATAATTTCTTTACTTCTCTATTCGGTTTTTTTTTTTTTTTTTTTTTTTTGGGTATGTATTAACAATGAAGATGAAAATGGAAACTTGAAAATAACTTACGTAACCATAAAATATAATCTTAATTTTTGATTAAATCACTAAAATATTATACTGATATAGTTAGAATTGTATCAATCTAGAAATAAAGGGAGATGGATAAGAAATTAGGGAGAAATAGAGAAGAATTTGTAAGAGAGAGAGAGTTTGATTAACATTTCGAAAATTATGAGCCTTATATAAACCTAAGCCCTTATTTATAGATGGGGAGGGAAATTACTAACTAATATTAATCCTATCTTAATTGCATAATAAAAAAAAATACCTGTATTATCATTAAAATAAGACTATCTATTAAAATATTAGTTAATCATATGTTTAATACGTGATTAACTTATTTATCTTATATCATATACAAACTTAGTATTTTATCAGATAATACTAACATGACACGTAATTATAACCGTTTATACCTTAAATTGGAAAAAGGTTTTTTTTAGTAATCCTAATCCATCAAGATTTTGCAGAAAAAGCTAAATAGATGTTGCCGGAATGTTATACTACGTCAACAATTATTGAAAAAAATTTATCAAATATTTAAACTTTATTTTATTTTTTTGGTACAAAAATATTTAAATTTTATTATACTTCATCTATATATATTTATATATACGTGCCTCGTTTAGTATGTAAAAAGTAGACGTGGGAAGTAGAAATTTATGAAAAGTGCGGATTTTGATTCATGTTTAGTTGGTAGAGTACAAGAAGTCCCAATTATTTCAAAACACAGGAAGTAACTTACTTAACTAGCCTCCTCAATTCTTTCAAAACGCGGGAAGTAACTTACAAAACTCGTTCCCTATAATTCTACAACATATCTTTTAAACTTCTAAAAAAGCAGAAAAAATTGAAAAAAAATCATAAAATTCAAAAATATAAATATTTTATGTATATTGCACGAGATGACACTAATAATTTAATAATAAATTCCGTAAAATAAATTTCCTCACCAGGCGGCTTTGGCTGCTGAGGCGTTTATCATGCGGTCCAGCTATCAATATCTTTTTCAACAAATTCTTTTTTTTTTGAAAAATTTATTTATATTAAGATTTTAATAATTTATCATATAAAAATTAATAAAACTTAAAAATATTAATATCATACATTAGATTTCACTATTTTATGCATAAAAAATTATTAATAGTAAAAAAAGGTGTTTTTTCTTTTTTTTTTTAATTTTTTATTATTTCAAGTGTTTAGTGATTCACAATCAATTAATATTATATTAAAATTAATATAATGTAAATTATAATCATATAAAAATAATAAAAATAGATCGGGATACATAAAGATACTCATTATATAAAACAGATCATAATTATATAGAAATCGGTTGACAAGCGGTTATTTTTATGTTACACTAGTTTTAAAATTTTTGAAATACTAATATTAAGGGACCTTTATTTTATGCCAATTTAAGTACTTAATTTACATAAAAAACTATTAATTTATAAAAATAATTATTTAGATTAGATAATTAAAGTATCTAACTTTTTTAATAGCTAATCTTTAGGAGTGAAAGATGATAAAAAGATTTTGCGTATATAAAGGGCAAAAATATTTGAATTTTTTGCGTTTTTAACGGCTAATTCGATGCTTCTTTTTTTTTTTAATCCTAGCTAGATTCACTAGCCATGAGTATTTGACAAATTTTCATCCAATTTGAAAATATAATTTTAAAAACTTAATATATGAAATTTATATTTTTTTAATGAATAGATCATTGGAGCTGCGAGTGCCGGAGTTTAGCTCCTACATACATAAAGGAAGAGTTATCCGAACAATTCATAAACCAAAAACAAAAATATATTGGATCGAACTTGAAGAGTTTTTTATTTTTGTAAATACTACGGAGAAGCTCTCGTGAATACAAGATTATAATGATCTAGCGGAAATTTTAATGAAAATAAAGCATATATAAGTGAATATTGGAGAGCCGGTGAATTGCACCATGAACAAAACAAGCTATAAAGGGAGTTAACCTTCATGACGTCTAGCTTTGCAACAATGATCCGCTGCAGTTCAGCATGTCTACAAATGAATAGAGCGAACATTGCAGAAATTCAAAAGTAAAAACTGGATTTTGTTTAGTAAGAAGTTTCACGGCTATAGGCATATTGCTGAAGCATGTAAAATCAGATTGGATGAATATATTTCAACGTAGTAACCAGATTTGAAGAGTTGATTTAGTGAAGATCACGTAAAAATTGAAACTTAATTAAACCTAAAATTTTAAGCTAGAAATCATGTGAGTCGGAGGAACTAGAAACTTGGTTGGAGATGGGATTCGACATGCTCGATCTAAGGGGTTCTAACATTCTAGTAGAAGGTGACAATAAAGTTGGTATTGAACTATTTAATATGGATAAAACCTTAGTGGTTGAAATATGTCGCTCTAAGTGCGAGGTATCCAATTTCTCCGTGGTCTCCGAGAAGTTAATGTGACAGCAAACCTTGGATTTCTACGAGTGGTTTCTTCTCTCACAATGCGGTACTCACCATCAGATGTTTGACTCCGCTCTATCATTAGGGTGGACACATTATTCGATCGCCCTTCTGCTTGAAATGATTCCTAATATGAATTTTCTTACCTTATAAAGATGCCGCTCTATTTTTCTAAGGCCATGTGTAGAACTATAACTGCTTCAAATAATTATCTAAATATGTCCAGTGGATCAGTAAAGTTTGAGCCTAACAATCTCCTAACTAAAATGAACTTAGTTCATATAGCTCGCCAAGTTGGGTTTGATCTCCACCAAAATGGAGCTTAAAGCCTCTAATCTCGCAAGCTTCTAACCGAGCTCGTGTTAATTGTCGACTATTTTGTGCTTGAGCTCGGCTCAATTGTTGAGGACTCCACTTGCGAGCCTTGTAAGATCCCACATTGGAGTTAAGAGAAAGAGGATATCACCTTATAAGCCACGAAGGTTACTCCACCTATTACCAATTGATTTTTGGATGGAACCCCATTTAGACTTATATGTGGATCTCGTAAGTTCCAGCTCCGTGGTTCGGATCTAAAAGCCCGGTAGAATTTAACATCAACCGATAGCGAATCCATGTTCATCCCATTTGGAAACGTGGACTCGCAACTTTTTGTGCACTACTTATAAATAAATAAATAAATAACTTTTTGTGCACTTATATATATATATATATATATATATTATTAAATTAAAAGTACATTTATGTCAAGGTAATAAATGGTTTAGCATGATGGTGATTTTAAGTAACAAGTAATAGGTCATGGATTCAAGGATCTTTAATGAAGTAATTTACTTTAATGCTCTTAAAATTTAGTTTTCCCTTTCATGAACATAAATATATATATACCAAGTTATTATTATTATGGTAAAAATTATTATTATCTGAATAATGGCATAACATATAAATAGTAAGAGCGACAAAATTATCTAAAAATTCACAGTCTTGCTCCAACGTTAACAATTTTGACCTGACAATAATATTACTCTATATTTATATATATACGTGTATATATATGAACTTTTGATCTTATTATATGAATACCAATATAATTTTAGATCTTATTATATGAATACCAATATAATTTTAACTTTGATATATAAAATATACATTTTATTTTATTAGACATAGACCTCATATAATAAAATTTCTATTTTTGGATGGGCTTAACTGAGCACATTTACACCTCAACCCAATAAAATCCGGGGCAAGAGTACGTGTATTAGTTAAAAGTAAATGGACTTGAATTTGGATTAAATTTTTATAGAATAAATGGGGTTTTTTTCCTGGGTTCAAGTTGGGTCGGATTTTCTCTAAGTTGAATCTGGATGAAGGCAAACCCAACCTAAATCTGACCCATTACTACTCTTAGTATTACTGATTTGTCCTCGCTATTTATCGAGAAAAAATTAAAGGTAAGATGTGAATGTGATGGTGCCATATACATGTATTAGTAGGGCCAAGCTAGTATTATGTAGGACCCCCTTAGATGTAACAAAGTGCCTTTATTTGTAAAATGTGAGATGTTTTGCAAGTGTATGGCTGGGATTTATCCTTTGTCAATTTATGTCCCCATTATTTTATGTCACTTTCATTCCCAAAAAGGGAAAAATATAGGCTTGTTTAGTGTACCACTTTTCATGCTCTAATAAGAGCAAGATTTGTACATTCTGGGTCCGATCGGTCGGGAGTCCAAATACGCGTGATCTAATTCGCTTAGTATAAATAGACCTTCAGCGTTTCAGTTTCTGCATCCAATCAAAATTAAGACAGAGCCGCTGTCATAGAGTTTGAGAGCATGACGAAAGTTTAGAGAGAGTGATTAAGTAATTCTCCATAGATCTCGTTTAGAGGAAGTGTCATTGTAATTCTTCCATTATTCATACTCAATAAAGAATCTCCATCTCCGCCCGTGGTTTTCTCCCATCTCGATTGAAGAGGGGTTTCCACGTAAATCTCTGTGTTCTTCGTTTGTTCTCTTTTATCCTCTGTTGTTTACTTCTCTTGTTTGTTATAGTATTTGAATCGAATCCAGTTCTGGGGTGTTAAGTTCCACATTAAGGAGGTATTAATTTACTAACAAATTGATATCCGAATATATCAAGTTTGTTCAAGATTTTTCCTCATAAATTGGTATTATAGTATATCAGATTTGTCTAAATTACCTCAACAAAAATGTTAAAAATGTCGGTAAATTTCTTGTCACGGAGTGTGCATAGGAGTTTGGGAAAAAATTTGGACTAAGTTCTAATGGTGATTGATCCATTGTTGTTGAACATATTGTGATGACGAGGTTGGGTATTGGTTGACCTGGTTCCTTGTCAACCTCAGTCTTGGCTTTGGTGTATTTCCCCTATGAGCAAGTAGCTCATAGCCTAGTGGTGTGGTTCCCGATCGCCTATGTGAGAGCGCTGGGGTTCGAGCCCCCACTAGAGCCCCCCCCTGAATTTACCATGATAAAAAAAAAATTTCCCCTATACTTGGCCTATCATCTCTAGTGATGGTTGTAGTTATATAACGCCTATTGGTGTTTCTCTATATTTGTCATGTTTTCTTGGTCTGTTATACTGCTTTTGTCTCCACTTTGATCCCATTTTATGTAGGTTGACTTAGTCTTGTTTTGTACGAGGTGCCCATTTTTGTATTGCCAATTTGTCGTTAATTATCGAAAAAGGAGGTGAACAAATATTGATCCAGATCGGTATTCCAAACTAAACTGATCATTTTAGTCAAGAATTAGACAAGAATGATTATATGTAGTTTAGGTATTTGGTTCTAATATATGCACCTAGTTGGGATCTTCCAGCTTCCTGTTCGGTTTGGTCTAAAACTGTAAAAAACGAAAACAAATCCATACTAATTTTGAATTCAATGTTTCGGATATACAACTTAAAAAAAAAATTCAAAAAAAATATATATTTTTGATTAAAAATATTTTATGTATTAGAAATTTTCTTAATAAAAAACTTTCCTTTTAACCATCTCCACATGCAACTAATTATCGACAAAGAGAAATATGAAGCATGTTCTTAGTTCTTAAAATATTTGTTAAACCATCCCAAGAAGCACAACAACAACTGTCTCAGTGTCTCAAAGGCTCCCGCATACGTAGGGTCTAGGGGGTGGATGTACGCAGCCTTCCCCCTTTAGGGAGCTACCCTGAAAAGAAGCTGTTTTCGAGGACCCCCAATCTGAGGTACGTGTCGTCATAGTATCATGGCATCCTGTACGGCATCCCAAGAAGCCAAATGGATAAAAGAATAATACAATTGGAAGAGGGTCAATGTTAAATTTATACGTAAGTTCAAATAAAGTTACACTTAAATTAATTGGCAAGATGGAGTAATTAGCGATAAGAGTTAAAGTAAAAAAAAAAAAAAAAAAAAGCAAACCTGCAAAAGCAAGGCTAGAATAAGGCAGTATAAAAGCATGGAGCGGAGAAATACAGAACTGCTCAACATTACAGCCAAAAAAATAGGAAAAAAGGAAAATATGAGCGATACTAACTGATTCTAGAAGATTACACCATTACTGGATAGGCCCAGGAACAAGAAGAGAAAGAACCAATGCTACAAACAGGGGAGGGAAATAGACGGTCATCAAAATAAGTGTTGGCCAACGATAGTTTGTATCAGTCAAATGAAACGAAATGTAATTCTTAAAACTCTATTTCAACCTTGCTATTTGCTTGAAAACGATTGAGTCATCTCCATCAAACGTCCGCCCAAGCATCTTACCGAAGGCCTACACTCGCTCCGCGGAACATAACTTATACGTTGATATTGCTAGAATATTAAACTATTCATAAACCTTTACCCATGAGTTTAAACTCTTAGATTAATTCGTTCATTTACTTCTATAGAGAAGGAAATTTTGTAATGAATCGTTTTGCAAAGTTAGGCATCTCGAGAATTCAACTCCTTATAACTTGGCTTACATCATAGTCCACATTACTAGCTCTCGGCCATTTGCTTTATGTACTTTTTTTCTTCCGTGAATTTATATCTTATATTTTGTATATATGATGGTACTCTCTCGACTAAATATCACAAAAGGACAGTTCCTTGATATAGTATCAGAGTTGTAGTTGATCGAGAGGTCGCAAGTTCAATTTCTAGTAACTCTTACTCTCAATATTATTTATAATTTTAGAGCAAGACATCAGGTGAACTATGCACTGTCTAAAATTCATATTTCAAACTAAACGAGAATTCTCCTGAAAGGATAATTTAGAGCATATAAAACTGTTTATGAACCTTTATACATCAGCTTAAACTTTCAAAATAAACAATTTTTAGATAAACATCTTATCTTCCACAACTTGGAGTGAATTAATAGATAGAAAAGAAAAATCAAACAATTATTAAGAAGGTTGCTAATCATAATTATTAGTTTGCCAGGAAGTATGATAATTAATATAATTGTGATTTGGCATGTCTTTTAATGTTGATTTTGAAGAAGACTTAAATTATTAAAAATATAATTTAGATTATATAATTAGGGAATTATTATTGTCAGGATAAAAATTATTATTGTCAAAGTAATAATCAACAACAACAACAAACCTAGTGCCTCGAGGGCTCTCGCATATGCAGGGTCGGGGGGGGGGGGGGGGGGGGGGGGGGGGTAGAATGTACGCAGCCTTACCTCTTTAAGGTGCTACCCTAAAAAGAGGCTGTGTCCGAGGACCCCAAATTTGGCAAGCATAAAAACAACAGCATATAGATAGAAAGTATAAACCGTAGAGCATGAAACATGAAGCAGTGATAGCCATAAAGCAACCTAGCGACAGAGCAACAATAGCAAATAAAGTCACACAGGCATACAAATAAGTATATAGGCGCTGGGACCATCTTGGTTGCACTCCTCTCTCCTGAACCGCAATATCAGCTACACCTATGCTAGCACTCCACTCCACTCCACTCTATCTTAGGCCATCTTTTCATTTAGGTTGAGGTGGGTAAGGTCATGTCAAATCGTCTCCGTCCAACTCTTCTTTGGCCTGCCTCTCTCGAAAAGTTGCCTTGAAAACTATAATCTTGCTTCGATAATAATATTTTTATTCCAATAATAACATTATCTTGTAATTAAGTTTATTATGGAGCCACAAAAGGTGGTTAAGTCCCATTATATATTATTGCATCTTCACCAACCTTATATTATTTTTATAATATCACAATTATATGATTTAAGTCTCCACTGTTTCATGTGGACCTTGCATGTTTTATTCCCAACTTGTTTTATTTTTGCTAATTATGTGATAAGACACCAGAAGAGGGAAGATTACAGTAAAATAATGAAGTTCAATACAACAATTATAGAGTTATTTATATTTTAATATCATTATATTTTTAGAAATAATTTTTGAATTAATAAAAAGATCTCTAAGTTTTTATTGTATTAATTAATAAAAATGATACAATTCAAAGTGATAACATCATTTTTCGTTGAAAGAGCCGACATGGCAAATGGATTTTTAGTAATGCTACAGAAAAATGACAAAAGTACCCTTCAATATCCTTATTATTACTTTATAAATACAAAATTTGAGATGTTGTATTGTATAGAAACTATCTGATTTCGCTTAATTTGTTTAAAAATATGTTTATTTAAGGATATTTTGTTATTTTATTGTAGCATTAATAAAAAAAGTATTTTCCACGTAAATTTTGTTGATAAAAAATGACGTCATCAGACCGGAGAGGAATCTTTTTATTAATATAACAAGACTTTATGCCCTTTTTATTAATATGACAAAAATTTAGAAGCCATTTTAATTATTCAAAATTGTCAAGATCTTCTTTTATTATTTTTAAAAATATTAAGGTACTAAAATATAAATAACTCAAAACAGTTCCAAGAAGTTTTAAGAGGTAAGCACACATCATGGTTGTTTGATTCCCTACTTCCCTCCAAAAATAATAGTAATATAATAATAATAATATATTATTATTAAGTTAATTATTACATTATTATTGTTATACATATTAAATAGAAAAAAGAAACAGATGTAATAATTTGTTCAAATATTGACTTTTAAGGTAATTATGTTATTGCATTATTGTTGTTAAATGTGTTAATATTAAATTATAATATTACAATTTGTTCTAGGAAATGGGTTATGTCTTCGGATTTAATTTCCTTTTCATCCGATATATTTGGATTTGGATTAAATTTTTATGGAATAAAAGTAGCCCAAGTCTTTTATCAATAGATGCCTAACCGCTGCACTGAACGTTCAACGGAGGGCAAAGGTGTACGCGGTTCTTAATGTATATACTAACTCAAATATAATTGATGGTTATATTTTAAAAATTGATTCAATATCATGTCATTTAGTTTTTATAAATACGAAAATCTTAATATTTATATCAATATTATTTTCATATTACACTACCTATTTTTTAACATTTTCTACATTAATATTTTTTTAAAAAAAATTAAGATATAAGATCAAAAAATATAAAATCGAAACAAGAGAAGCTGACCACTTTTATGACTCAAAACCACCTAAACCCATAAAAGGCCAACCAAAAACTCGACGACAAGGCAGAGAAAAACAAAAGCATATCTCCATAAAAAAACATGATGAATTGGGCGACTGATACTTTTAAAAACAACTACAACTGCCTAATGTCTTAAAGAGGTTCCCACCAAGGCGATGTCTAAGGATCGTAAGATATACGCAGTATTATCCCATAGAATATTACCTTGTAGAGAGGTCATTTTTTTAAAGACCTCTAACCTAAGAAGAACAATACTCAAGTGACAGGCGGCAACTCATACTTCTAACTCCAAATCAAAAACGTCTAGTCAAGAGTTAAGACAGTTCTGCTGCATTAAAAAATCTTTAACAACAACAACAAACCCAGTGCCTCAATGGCTTCTATATAAGCGGAGTCTGGGAGGGGTGGATGTACGCAGCCTTACCCTTTTAGGGTGTAACTCTGCCAAGAGGCTGTTTCCGAGGAACCCCAACCTTATAGAGTTGACAACATGAGAATTTCCCAGGAGGTCACGCGTCCTGCTACTATCTTTGCCCAAGCACGCTTAATTTCGGAGTTCTAATGAGATCCGGTTGCATGAGTGTTGGGTAAGACAATAATGAACGATGGTTAAATAGTTATAGTGCACTAACTCAATACGTTTGGAGTCAAATCAGTTCATTTAATTTGTTTGTGGGGATGAGGTCTATTTTTGTACTCTTTGCATATTTATATTTATAATGTCGAATTATTTTTGAACACCATAATGTCAAATTATTGAAGGTGGCTTTATTCTATCTTTTTTTTTTTTTTTTTTTTAAGTTTGTCTTATTTATGATTTATTTTTAAGAGAAAATATTTGGCACTCCATCGAATAATAGTTTTATAAAATTCATTGTCAGATAAGATATTTTAACAGACTAAAAATAAGAGATTATCGACAAAACAACCACTAAACCATTCTAGAAGTATAATGACAATCCAGAAAATTTATTATGAGAGATGGTGGTTTTTCAAGCTCAGTCTGAGCAAAAATTTTTAAAGGCTTCTCAATCATGCGGTTGGCTGATATGTATAGAGATTGGAGTGATTTCTGCCTTTCGTTTTATACTTTTGTATTTATTTTCTTTATTAAGGGCATCTTGTTCTTAATGTTTTCATACATCCTTTTTATCTAATCGTATTTCTTATGCTATTAAAAAACTTATTTGCTATTTGATGTGCCGATGATCGGTTCACTTCCCAAAGAGTTTATGGGACAAACAATATGAATTTTCCCACGAAGCGATAAGATGGTAATTGTATGTATTTGTCTAGGGCACCAACACGCCGTCACCGGATCCCATTAGAACTCCGAAGTTAAGCGTGCTTGGACGAGAGTAGTACCAGGATGGGTGACCTCCTGGGAAGTCCTCACCCTCAGCTTGGGTGCGTAGGGAAACAGCCTCTCTTCAGGTTAACACTCTGAAGGGGGAAGGCTGTGTACATCAGCGCCCCTCAGACCCTGCGTAAGCGAGAGCCCTTAAAATACTGGGTATATTAATATGCCTCCTTCAATATCGAATTTCTTACGTTCTAGTTTAATAGCCCTTTGAATCTCATGTATAAAAATTTGTCGGCCGAACAATTAGAGCTGAATAGAGCTAAGGGTTTTTACACCTATCACTATTAATCAACTACTATGATCAATCCCCATTATAGTCAAAGGACATGGTTCTTGACAAGACATATAATTGAGCATAGTAAACCATATATATATATATATAAGGAAGAGATGGATGAAGATGATTTGACAAAATTTTAACTACTTAAATTTATGGAAGGAGATGACCTTATATAGGACTCAGGGGAGTGTTAGTATAGGGGTAGCCGATGTAGCGGCTTAGAGTAGAGCAACTTTGATTGCTTACACTAGTGATTCTAGGGATCTTTACTTCCCCTTTGGCAATCTCATATTGGAGCATCTATTTGGGCATCGGTGTCTTTACTAGCTGTCTATTTATTTGCAGTTAACCCCCTTCGTGTTCCCATCGAGTTTTTCTTGAGCTTTGCTTAGTATGCAAAGCTTGTGTTATGGATTGATCTAATACTAAATTGTTTTCATGCTTTTAGGCTCTATGATGACATGATGACATGCTCCTCAGGTTGGGGATCCTCTGAAACAACCTCTCTTCAGGGTAACACCCTAAAGGGGGAAGGCCGCGTACATCCATCCCCCAGACTCTGCTCAGGTGTGAGCCCTTATGGCACTTAAACTGTTGTTATTGTTGCGTGTATATATATATATATGTTTTGTGTATCCACTTGCTATGTTTTTTATAGTCAATGAAGATGTACGGACCATTAATTAGTGCATTTAGGGGATTTCATAAATGCATTCGTCGCACATGTAAGGTTTTACATGTGTGTTGTTGAATTCTTCTATAATTACTAATACATTGATATTTTTTGTGTATACAGTAAAAGGTATTATGACTCGTACGAGATGAGAGAATATAGATTATTAGATCTAAATTATGGGTTTAGATTTTAAAATTGCTTTTATATCTATCATTAAAGTCAGTTGCCCAGATTTCTTTGGTTTAGATCTAATAGTCTATATTCTCTTCTAGGGTTCATTTACCAGACACTAATACAACCGGATCCAATTAGAACTTCGAATTTAAGTGTGTTTGGGCGAGAGTAGTATCAAGATGGATGACTTCCTGGAAAGTTCTCGTATTGCCAACCCTGAAGGGATAAGGCTGTATACATCCACCCCTCCCAAATCCTGCTTATGCGGAAACCCTTGAGGCACTGGGTCTATTATTGTTGTTGTTATAGTCTATATTCTCTCATAGGGTTCATTTACTAGGCACTAATGCAACCAGATGCCATTAGAACTCCGAAGTTAAGCATGTTTGGGCGAGAGTAGTACCAGGATGGGTGACCTCCTGGGAAATTCTCGTGTTGCCAACCCTATAAGATTGGGGGTCCTCGGAAATAACCTCTCGGCAGGGTTACGCCCTAAAGGGGTAAGGCCGTGTATATCCACCCCTTCCAAACCCCATTTATGCAGGAGCCCTTGAGACACTGGGTCTATTATTGTTGTTGTAGTCTGTATTCTTTCCTCTCATCTCTCATCCTCTCATGTGAGCCATGCGCTACAGTAAATATTATATCATGTTTGTTATTCTTATAGTATATGTAATATTTTTTAAGGTATTTTATGGTTTCTTGCATGGCTTTCATTTCGTGTTGGGCCTTTTCAGGAACAACTTTTCTATACGGTAACACGTTGTAGGAGTAAAGCCGTATATATCTTACTCTCTTGAATCTTACTCTGGTGGGAGCCTCTTTGAGACACTGGCCAGTCTAGTTGTTATTGTTGTACAGGGGATTCGATAGGAAACTGTTTTGAAAAAAATAAAAGAGAAAACGGTAATTGGGATGCACATTTTTCATGTTATTTTTTAGGGTTACTTATATTTTAGTACCCTGATATTTTTGAAAATAATAAAGAAGACCCTGATATTTTTAAATTATTAAAAAGACCTCTAAGTTTTGTCATATTAATAAAAAGGCTCATAAGTTTTTATCGCATTAATAAAAAGGCTCAACTCCAATGTGATAATGCCATTTTTAGTCGACAGAGCTGACGTGACAGCTGCGTTTTTATTAATGCTACAACAAAACGACAAAACTACCCTTTAATAACCGTATTTTGAAACAAATTAAGCGAAAATAGATAGCTTTTACATTATATAAAATCTCAAATTTCGTAGTTATAAAGTAAAATAAAGGGTTCTGAAGCGTACTTTAGGCCATTTTATTATAACATTAATAAAAAGCAATTGCCACGTCAGTTCTATCAATGAAAAATGACGGCATCAAGCTTGAGAGCAGCCTTTTTATTATTTTTAAAAATATCGGAATACTAAAATGTAAATAACCCTATTTTTTAACCTTGCAGAGTTTAGGGGGCAAAAAAAGAGCAAAATCTAGAAATAAATGTTGCTGCCCAGGATCGAACTGGGGACCTTTAGTGTGTAAGACTAACGTGATAACCACTACACCACAGCAACCTGACTATCCCATTTTATATCAATTTTTATTATTATTATGTTATAATAAATTACATACTAGTAATTTAATTTTTTAATCCACAAATTTTATGAAATAATCTTAGTCCAAAATGTTACATTATTCAAACAAATATTTATATTTAAGTACTTAATTTTGAGTGAATTGTCTTCCACAAGATGGAGCTACATCGCTAAATTTAATATTTAATTATTTTATACTTATTTTTAAGGATTTTTCTAGGATAATTTATTACCAACTGTGCAAAAATATATAGTATAATATCGGTAAATTAATACAACAATAACAATAATAACAAATCAAGTGCCTTAAGAGCTCCCGTATAAGGTCTGAGAGGGGTGGATGTACGCAGCCTTACCCCTTCAGGATGTAACCCTACCGAAAGTAGGGATGACAATGGGGCGGGTAAAACCCGCTACCCGCTGGGGCGGGTACGGATATAAGTGGGGCGGGTAGTGGGTACGGGTTCTATGTTCCCGCCCCGTACCCGTCACGGGTATGGTGCCGGTACGGGTATAGTTTTGTACCCGCTCCATACCCGCCCCTCTCCACCTCATACCCGCTTTATTTAGTACATAATTAACCTTCAAATTAAAAAAATACGTGTTTAAATTCAATAACCCAAATTGTTTATCAATGTTATAAAAAAATATAATTAATTTTTAAAAGTAGTATTAAATAACTAATATGACTCGGTATAGATAATCGTTTTCTACGCACATTAGAGAGGGTATGGGGCGGGTAATGCATACCCGCGGGTAATGGGGCAGGTACGGGTATGAATTTGTACCCGCCGGTGCGGGTACGGATATCCACTTCGTACTCGTGGCTGGTAATGGGGCGGGTACGAGTATAGGATTTGGGTCGTGGGTATGGGTATGGAGGAGACACCCCGCCCCGCTCCATTGCCATCCCTAACCAAGAGGCTATTTCTGAGGACCCTCAACCTTATAAGGTTGGCAACACAAGGATTTTCCAGAAGGTCACCCATCCTGGTACTAATCTTGTCCAAGCATGTTTAACCTCGATTAATTAATAATATCGATTAAATAATATTTTTGGCCGGTCCCGACTTGAGACCAATGTGATAAATAATATCTCATTAATTAAAAAATTTTTATGGTTCCAAGGGGTATTGCTTTATCGAGGTTATATTGTATATATTAGAGTAACTTCTTGAAAAATTTAAGGCCATTCTCATTGCAAGTTATGTCATTACTGTTAACAATTATATTTTTGTCCCGATAATAACAACACTCTTTCTCTAAGGGTGTTTATGGGCACTCATTTTTTTGGTCACACTTAGAAGGGGGAAGGGGGGATGAGAATCGAACCTGGGGATCCCGGTGTGGCACACCTACTCCCCAACCAGGGGAGCTCCCGGGAGATTTTCTATGGGCACTCGTTAACAATGTACATTCTCTATGTGACTATCATCCATTTCTTGCAAACTTCCGACAATGAAAGATGGATTATTACATAGAAATTATAACAAGTACCCATTAGTCCATAAAATGAAGCCAATGAATGTTAGGAACTAACGAAGACAAACTACCTCAAAAATTTAAATCGATGGTGAAGATCTAAAAATGATTTCGTAGTTTAACATGTCTCCTTAAGCAAATGTCCATTGGGCTTAGTGTGAATAATACAGGCTTAAGTTACACATACATTTATACTTAAAATATACTAATATTTACGGTAACGATTGTTGAGATTTAAACTTGTGACATCTCGATCGACAAAACTCTAGTCACATGATAAGAAATCAATAGTCCCAGAAACCTAAACTAATAGATAAAGGTTCAAGAACAATTTTATACTCTATCACGAACTTAAATTATTGGGTTATTTACACCAAATATCCCCGTACTTTGTTAATTATGTCAATTTAGTCCCTATACAATTTAAAATGTATCAATTTGCTCTTTAAATAAAAACTTATGTTAAGTTTTTGACGAAACTTTTAATGATTCAGCCACAAATTAAGTTAAATTTAGTAAACGCATGATTTTATAATGAGTTACTTGCATCTAACATAATTTTACCGTTCAAACTTATGTCAGTAACTTAACTTAAATTTGACCAAAGGACTAAACTAACATATTTTGAATTGTTCAGGAATTAAATTAATAAGGACCAAAATAATATAATGGGCAAAGAACAGGTAAATAACCCTAAATTATTTATGGCAAGTCATAAACTTAGAGCAAACCCTCACCTTAGACAGCACAAGCAATAAATTAGAGCCTCAAAATTTCGTTAGTGCTATTATTTGATAACAATTATATAAATAGAAATTTAGGGTAGGGCCTCATCTTAATTGATACCACATTTTATTTCTATTTTTTTTTAAAAATTAAATCGTATTTAAAAAAGGATCTTCACTTTTAGTTTTTAGCGTTTTAACTTTAAAAAAACATAAAAACAAAAAACAATTACACAATGGACACTGTTTGCTTAATGAAAATTTTTTTCATCACAAAATGTTTTATTTTAAAATGTCTTTTTAATTAAAAAACATGCACTATATAAATTTGTATGAGTTCTCGTTTAGTTAACTCCCAATAAGGGGTATTATCGAAGTTAAACCCTTATATTTGTTTGCATTTTATTTTATTTTTTTTAACCCCCAAATTCGAGTGTGAAAGAGGATAAGATAAAAATTAAACAAATTTCATACCATTTTATCCATATTTTAAGTATAGCTCACTCTAACCTTACCCAATTTTCAAACAAAGAAATCCCATTTACAACTCTTTAACCGAGATTATCACAAAACGTTTTACCCTTTCAATGAGACAGAGTCAATCCTCCCCTCAACAAAGGAAAACATATCCCGTAGTCACAGTTTCTTGCCATAAAGTTACTCAACGAAACAATATAATTAAGATAGAAAAAAGTTGTCTGTCGAAACAAACAGAACCTAAATGAGAAAAAGCATATGTCAAGATTACCTAGTACAACAAAGTATCCCAGTCCAAATAGCAAAATGATGAACTAAAAGGTGCAAAGAAGAAGAATAAATGTTTGGCAACAAGTGGTCGTTTACCCTCAAAAATTAAGACATTCTTTGAGCAGCCTCCTTGGCAAGAACCCTCTCCTTAGCCTTGGTTTTGGCTTGGGATTTGGAACCCATTATGCCTCCTCCCCACTTCTTCCTGTACTCCTCGAATTTGTCGTTGAAATTCGCCTGTCACCCACCATTACAAACGCGTCAATGACATGAACATCTTGACCAAAATATTGAAACCCTATAGTTGGCGTCTTAGGAGACGTCAAATCCCAGTGTCTTACCACCGGAGCTAACTCTTTGGGGCCATTACACGAGCACAAGGATATTCAATATGGCGATGAAGTATGAGAAGTTTTAAGGTTAAAGAACCTCCCCTTTATTATGCTAGGAGAAAATGACAAGATCATAGAGAACTAACAATGCTAGCTTACAGCATGATTGGCCAAGTTGTGAAGAAATTGTCAGTCTTTTTATAGAAGCACTTTCGTAAAAAAGTGCTTCAATGATGGTATATTTGTCTGAAAAGATTTTAATTGTTACTTATACATTAAAAGAGAACCATTAATCCAAAAAAAATAATTAAATAAAACTTCTTTCGGAGAAAAAAAAGCTTGGCTAAATGGGCCCTTAGTCATTAGAAGACATGAAAGCATCACCTTGATTGCCTCAACAACCCTGCTGAATTCCATTTTATCTTCGTTCTTCACAGAAGTAAGACACAAGACTGCAGCGGTCTTCTTGTGTACAATCTTTTCTCACGAACGAAAGAGCATTTAAAGTCAGCTACCATATTGACTCTCAAATTATAACGTGGAACATGAACAGGAAGTAATATAAAACAAAATATAGAGAGAATTACCGCTCCAAGACGGGCCTTTCCCTTAACGATACAGTATGGAATTTCCATTTTTCGGCACAAGGCAGGCAGCCAAACTACAAGCTCTATCGGGTCAACGTCATGGGCAATCACCACCAACTGGGCCTTGTTCTGTTATATTGCAAATGGTAAGATCAGTAGAGCTTATGCACTGAAAAAAAAAGGAGTTTTTGGTAAACAAATTCCCAAACTCAAAAGGTCTTACAATTTGAATTTTCAATTTCATCATAACCATAGTTTGAAATGCTAAATATATTGCGCTCAAAAATGAGATTCAACATTTCAAAGTAAGATTTGCATTTGAAACACATACCAATCTTAAAGAGAACTGCAAAACGAACAGTGCATGAATCGTTTCGGAAAAATCCCATTTCTAAGGTATTGCCACACGCAAGGACAGCTCGTCTAACCGTATGACTTCAAAAAGAGACTCGGATGTATTAGAACTTGAAAGAGAGAATCTTATATCTTATTTACTAGACTCGAATTTCTTAACCTTGTCCCGTAGAGTCCTTATAACTTAGAAGTGCAAAAACCAATTTTCCTTGTTTAGCCTAATATGTCTTAAATTGTTACATTGTGCTGGCAAATAAAATTTCTATAGTTTTACATACATATAATGCTTCATGCACACCCCTAACTTTAGAAATTTGTAAGACTGCTACTTCGTGGGACTATAATCATAGTGTTGTGTTAAGGTTTCGAAGATTAGCTCTTGAGCCTTAACCTTGGTTGGGATAGTGAGAATATGAGATGAGAAAGAATATAGAGTTTAGATGAGAGAAAGAAGGGGAATTAGATGAGGAAATAGAGAGAGTTAGATGAGAGAGAGAATATTGATCTCAAAATGAGATTGTGTTTGATATTTGATTGAATGCCTCTCAATTACAGCAGAAAGCAACTACTTATAGGCAAGATCAAGCTTGCTAATACATTGCATCTTAGACTTACTAGCTTAACCGACTAAAGAACTATCTAGAACACTTAGAAAATATCTAATAACTAACATACTACCTAAATCTAACATCGCCAAGACCAACAGCAGCAGCATGCCTACTGCAGGCTTACAATACAGAACACTTGCAGCTTATTACAATGTAGTAAAGAAGCTAAAGACCAAGCTAATACATCACTAACTACTCTAATCAGCAACTAACAGCGCACACCAGCAGTAACAGACATTCAGCAATATTATGCAGCACATAACAGCATCAAGTAGCAACGCAGCAGCAAGCAGCTCAGCAGCAGAACAGAACAACAGAAGCATTTTAACAGACTTTAACTACCAACTAACATTCCCGCCATTTCCATCAATTAAAATTCAAGCCTCGGATTTTCGGTTTGTAACATGTTGCTAGCGGCAGCATAAAAACGAAGGGAGCTATGTGTAATATACCTGCTCAATGAGGTAGGTAACGTGATTAAGTCCGTACTTGACAACAACGGGTTTCTTTGCCTCTGGTTTTTTCCCCTCAGCTTCAGCTTGAGCTGCTTTCAAAAGCCTTTCCTTCTTTGCAGCCTTGTCCTCGGGTCTATACTTTAGCAACAGCTTGAAAAGGTTTGTGGCTTGAAGATAAACAAGCAAGACGAGGAACTAATCAGATACGCGATAAGCTTATTGGGCGACATAGCAATTCCAAGGGACTAGAATAATGCCTGTATTTGGCTAATAAATGTGAAAGGGGGAAATAAGAAGTGCACAAGTACATTCCAGAAAGTTACAGTAGTAGAATCAAGAAAAACTATTACGTTACTTAAGAAAGGTATTGGAATTAACAATTGGCAACTTTTTATTAATATTTTGCAAATATAAGACTTAAAAGCAACCTTGGTTCCCTAAAAAGGGTAAGAACTAGTGCAATTGCAGTACATGTTATATTATCATGGCATCCCCCATTCATAACATTGCAATGTCACCACGACACAACAACAAACAACAATTAGATTTCCATAGGCATAGAATAGGCCCAAACAGATATCGGTAACATTAAGAAGAATTCCTTGGAAGTAGTCCCGACATTAATCACTCAAAATTAAGAAGACTTCGATACAAGAACAGAGGAACAATATTATTACCAAGGTTCTTGTCAAGTGCTTTTGTGAACTGATTGATGGAAGGAGGAACCTTCAAACGCTGCTTCAAAATCCTCTTTTTCCTTTGAATTTGAACAGCTCGTGGCCATTTGACAAATCTAGTCAGGTCCTTCTTGGGTGGCAGTGCGCCACCAATTCCAAATTGCTTCGGACGCTTCTCAAACAAAGGGTTAACTGCCTTCTCCTGTGATAAGCTAAACCAATCAGTATAAATATTTCTCCCTCTCCATCTCCCTCCCTCATGTGTTCTCTGCTCCGCTATTTACTTGATATTTCCCCATCTTAAAAAGGTATCATCTCTTCTAGGGGTTCAAATGAACCGAGCCGGCTCGACTAGCTTGCAGCTCGAGCCGAGTCTGAGCCTAGTGAAGCTCGAGCTTGTAGGCTCGCAAGGATAAATGAGCCTAAGAGTGCTGCTTTTAGTATAGTATAATTGCTTAAATATTGCCCAATGAAGCCATATTGGAGCCTAAATAAGCCAAACCCGAGCTTAAACGAGCCTATATTGAGCTTAAATGAAGCGAAATATTGCAAGCCTAGTTTGAAGCTCACCGAGCTTAGATCGAGCCGAACCGATCCCGAGCTTTTGAAGAGCCAAGCCTGCCTCGAGCTTAAAGCTAACGAGTTGAGCCTCGAGTCTGGCAGGCTCAGGCTCGACTCGGCTCAAATACACCTCTAATCTCTTCAATCAACCAAAGAGAAGGAACAACATTTAGAACAAACGAGAAAACTCTAGAGCATGCAAAATCAACAGAACAAGCATGCTATAAAAATGCATGCAAAAGCTCAGAAAATTCTTCTACTTGCACAAACACCACCATAATTTTAAAACAAATAAGTTACACATATCTAAACCCTGTCAGCTCCAAGCAAGAATCTCAGGTCGATGGAGATGAAAATACAAATGCATTACACACTAAGATCCAGGATGCATTGGTAGTTGCCCGCAGACTATTAGTACCTAATCTAGCAAGGGCCAGATTTCATGTTTTCTAACAAGTCCGGTTCAGTTCGTGTTAGGGGACAGCATATGAGCGGTTCAACCATCCTTACTGAAATAACATTTGTTTAATCCTTCCCATACAGGATTTTCCTCTCAAAGAAAGATGAAAGCAATAAGCAAATAGAGAGAAAGAAGACTTACCGGCTTCTTTTTGGCAGCAACTGGAGCCCTTACACCCTTCTTTGGAGCCTGCAATAAACAAGGGATGTTTTCATTAACCTAGAAGCCCGCCATTGATCAACAATTTAAAATAAACACAATCTAGCGTGGACTTTACTGATTTTTATCAAAAAAGAAATATGATTTAAAGGGAAAAAATGCATATAGTATAAGGGTGAGATATCCTTAAAAGCAAAAGAAAGGACAAAAAAGAAGCCAGCAAAATAAGGCCCCTCCAATCACTCTACGAATCAACCAAGGCTATGTAAGAAAAACTCTCGAATTATGGGGAGAGAGATACACAGTCACCTTTTCCCACAAGAAACTCACAAGTGTGCATTGGCCATTGAAAATCCTAGCATGTCTAGACACTGATAAATAAATGGGGCAGCATCCCACTTCCCCCTTCAACAAAGTTGATCCCCAAGATTGTAATGTATTTCCTGAGAAAAATTAAGAGGGAAACAAGGGTCCTCATCCATACCTCCCCAAACACAAAAACAAAACAACTCGATCTCTTCCCAAGAAATTTACTTTCGAAAATTCTCACTGCTCATAATACGTTCCCATAACCTAAGTATCCAAAATGAGAGACTAATTTAAACAAAATTACAAAGATAAGGAGCCAATTTGAACAAATTTAAAAACACAAGGGAGTAACATTGTGAACAACTCCACCAATACTTAAAGAGAATGCACCCCTCATCCAACGATACCGAAACAAAAACCCTAACGCTTGATCAGATCAAGCCGGAAACAACCAATTCCACTCCCTCCTTACAATTAATCACCCCACACTAAAATCCACAATAAATTTCCAAAATTAACACATAAAAAACTCAACTTTCACACAAATCTACAAAGACTAAGGAGTCTAGATTTACAGTACATATGATCTGAGAATCGTAATGAACGGAAGAAGAGGAAGTTACCATTGTTGGATTCTTCGGAGGTAAACCCTAGTAGGAGCTGCCGAATGGAAGACGAAGTGTGGCTGCGGGGCTTAGGGTTTTTATTCCTCCTTCGGGGTCCTAAACCCTAGATTTTGATTTTTGCATCGAAGTCCCTGCTTTATAAAATAATTTCAAATTCAGCCCCTCCTAAAAATTGGATTTTCCACTTTGGCACCCCTAAGGTTTAATTATTTATTACGGACATTTTAACGTATGCGGTTGGAAATCTTGAGGTTTAAAAATTTTTCACTCAAGTGTTCCGAAGATTTAAAATTTTATCAATTAGGTATATTTTTACCGAAATTTGATAGATTTTAGTCAAAAGTGTTGAAGTGGAACATTATTCCAATATAAATAACTATTTTTATTAGAATTTGATATTTTTTAATACAAAAATGCTAGCACGATACATGATTTTGAGAATGTTTAGGCAATTTACATCAAAATTTGACAAACATTTTGTCATAGTTTGTTGGAATTTTAAAGAAAATGTATACGAGTTTTATATATTAGTATAATGATATGCTAAATCAGCATTTTGTATATGAAATTAGTTAAATTCATACAGATATTATTATATTCAGATATAGGGTACTTTGGTGATAAAAAAAAATTCAAAGATGAGTGTATATATATGAAATGTCAATTTATCTAAATGATAAAAATAAACAAGTCCATCACGTAAGTCAAATTTTAAGAGATCCAGACACTTAATTTCTATTAACAATTTTATTTAATTATTTAAAATAGTTTGAAATAGAAAAGTTGATTGTTCGACGGAAAATTTAGAAAACTTTTGTTATCACTCAAAAAGATGGGCAAATCGGTTGACGCAACTTAAATAGGTAATATGACCTAGCCTGCCATGTTGGTGGGCTGACCCCTTCACTCTAGTGGGTCAAGTAACGGGCCAAATAAAATTTCATTCGATCTAGTTTGACCTGACTCACTACTCGATCCATGTGAAAACTGTCAATCATGCTTCAAACTTGTATCAAGCTCATGACGAGTGAGAAATAGATCATACTCATGTATCCGTGCCACGATAGCGTCTAAGCTGTGTCTATTTGGCTGACGTGACACCCATGTGGTCATGTTTGGCATCACATAATGTGCTATGACAGATGTAAATATAAGCTCGCCACGTTTTTTATTAGAAAAATTTATCTTGTATTTTAGATCATTTATGTTATATTCATAGTGTATGTGATCAGGTAATTGCTATATTTTATATTTTACACTTAGATTAATAAAATCATTGTATCATTCCTTTATATTTTATATATAATTTATATTTTTACTAAAAAATATGTATGAAAACTAAAAAGATGCCTAAAATCGGATTTAACTTTGGTCATGTATCATGTTTGATTAAAATTTTACTAGTTGTGCCCCGTGCGATGCACGGTTATCTTTTATATTTTTATGTGCTACAGTTTTTTTTTTTTTTTTTTTTTTTTTTTTTTTGCTAATGGATAATTTAGTAAAGTAAAGTATTTTTATGAACCCTCTAAGTGTTTTTTTGGTAGTGGATAATTTAGTAAAAGTACATTAAATTGGAAAGGGATATGAGAGAACTCTTACATAAATACATAAGTAAAAGGCGAAAGAGTAGTTCACTCAGTGCTCGCCGCATGGCTGCTACAACAACAACAACAGTCACAATGCCTCAAAGGCTCCTGCGTGGCTAATTGTCAAAAATAATATACATAAGTAAAGGCTATCAATAGTCTGCTATCATAATAGAATTCTATAAAAATTTAGAAAGAAAATATTCTATATATTTAATTATGTACACAAGTGAACTTACCATAATCGAGTTGGGAGCATGACTATTTCTCAATTGGCTGTGCATTATGTCTTATTTCTTTCACGTATCTCTCGTGAATTTGGTGGCAGTGAGAATGCTTAAAGTCCCAATTTGATAAAGTTTAAATCTACAATCTTTCTCTCTTTTTTTCTCCCTTTTTGTTGGTTCTTTATATAATTCATGCATGGCTTTGATTTTTTAAAATATGGTTTTTGAATTTACTTTGCCTTTATAACAAAAAGCAACATCTAGTAACCTCCCACACCCCATGATCAGGAAACTATCTCCACATTAAAATTATGGGTGCAGAAACTCACCAAAGAGGGCACCAACAAGCCGTCACCGGATCCTATTAGAACTCCGAAGTTAAGCGTGCTAGGGCGAGAGTAGTATCAAGATGGGTGACCTCCTGGGAAGTCCTCACCCTCAGGTTGGGAGCACTGGGAAACAGCCTCTCTTCAGGTTAACACCCCGAAGGGGGAAAGGTTGCGTACATCTGCCCCCCCAGACCCTGCGTAGGCAGGAGCCTTTGAGGTACTGGGTATGTTCAAAAAAAAAAAAAGTTATGAGATGGGGTGTTATACCCCATAAAACGACCGCGTATAGTACGTTGCCTGAAATTTCTCCGGTTAGAAAATGGAGGGCTTAGAGAGATAGGCACTTAGCCTTAAATAATTAAATAGATATCAAAAAAGTAATGTCATACTTCAGATAGATGATATTATTTATTATACATCATATTTGAGGCATTGAATTTGTTGTTGTTATTTTTATATTTGAATTAAAAATTATTTCAACATAACAACTGGCTAAAAATTATTCAAAAATTATATTAAAAAAATCTGAATATAATAATTTCACCATTTTCACTTTTCAACATATGTCCTCCAATTTTTCAAAAATTCTTGGTTCTACATGGTACCGAGTGTTAGGGTCACCCGCAGACACAGAATACCTAAGTTGGATTAACAATTATAAACAAAAGGGAATTAAAAATTAAATCAAAGACACCGAAATTTACTTAGTTCAGCGGAGCATATATTCGTAAAGAGAAGCACAATAATTCTACTATATTATTGGAAGATTACATGAGACATCTTTACTCTTAACCTTGTGTTAACCATAATGCAATGTATAAGATTCTAGCATATATATAGACCCTCTGACATTAAAACTCTAGTGTGTTACGACCCTAAATTAGATTAACTCATATCGACGCAGCTGGTAAGATACATGATGCACAGAACTCTGTTTTGCGACCACGCATAGGTAATTTATTTTTCTTAGATTATAAAATCATTTGTCACCCATCAGTTTAATCTTTTAAAAAAGTTGATTCCTTGATAATATTCATTGATTTCTTGTAACTATTCCTTAAATTACCAAGAACATGTTCCGTTTTTGTTCTTTTTTCTTTTCTTTTTTTTTTTTTTGGGGGGGGGGGGGGCGTTTGCAAGTAAATATCTCAATTATCATGCTTCTCCATCTCTATAAGTTGTGAAATTCATGTCTTCTCTGTGATTGGCGTATCCAGAATAGAAATCAAAATTTCTGGGTAATTTGTTCATGATTTTTGGTAAATATGGGAGAATTTCGCAGGAAATTGAAGATTCTATTTAGAGAGAGGATGGGGTGTAAACGGATTGAGTCGAGCGGAGCACTCCTTGTTTCAATTTGAGCTCGACAAGCTCGACCCGAGCCTTTATTGAGCATTCAAACCCTTGTTTGAGCTCAGTTTAACAAGATATTAGTATGTTCGATATTTAACTATCAAGGAACCATTTCTCCCAAAAACTTAAGCCAATAGGTGAAGGTCCAAGATTGGTTTTATACTCTAACATATCCATTCAAGTAAATGCCAATTGGGCTTAAAGCCTAGATATTGCACAGGCTCACCTCATACCTTCTACTTAAATTATGTTAATATTGAAAGTGGGGATTGTTGAGATTCGAACTCATGATCTTTGTGGTCGACAAGGCTCTGATACCGTGCCAAGGAACCATCTCTCCCATTTTAAGCTAATACCCAGCCATCAAAGAGCCCTTACCAAGCTGTTAAACAATTTCTTAACAAGCCATTATCAAACTATTCGCAACTGTTAACAATTTGAGCACCCTTATGCTCGAACTCAACTTGTTAAGCTTTTCGAGTGGCTCAAACTCAGCTCGATAGCTATTAAGCCTCCATGACAAACACGAACAAGCAGTTCATTGAACTTTTGGTTCGTTTAGACCCTTACTTAGAGTCAGGGATTAGAAGGACACATACAGAGAAAAGCAGGTTAATTTGATAGGGTATTGCCAAGCAATCAGAATGTATTTTAATGCTTAGACATTGAAAAAATGAAGTAATTTTTTGTGTAAGTTTGAACGAAAATTGTCTTCCTAGGACTCATCTTACTGGCTGTGATAATGATGCATCTTTCTTTTAGTCTGCAGTAACTGCGGTTCTAGTGTATGCTCCTATGTTAGAAGAGATGTTAGAATATAAAATTATGCTCGAACTTAGATTTATTAGCTTAGAGTTTTAGAATAGTGGGTTTCCTGATAAGGATTTAAATATACATGGTATGAACAACCATTAAAGGTTCAGTTTCCAAGACATGTTGAAAAGATTGGGGGTGGAAATGAGCCGAGCCAACTTGTGAGAAGCTTGAAAAGCTGAGCTTGTTTGGAGCCCAATGGCAGGTTAGTGTAAAATGTAGCTTGGGTGCATACCTCTTAAAGTATAAAACCAGCCCCGAATCTTTACTAACAGCTTAACTTTTGATATAGGGTGTTCCTTGATATGATATTAGCACCTTGTGGACCGAGAAATCGCAAGTTCGAATCCCATTAGCCCGACTTTATATACCAATACGATTCATGTATAAGGTATGAATTGGGCACGTATATAGAGTATAAAATTATTCTTAGACCTTTACCTAACAACTTAAGCGTTTGAGATAGTTAGAACTCTGCTATATCCACACTTTCCTTTTGCTCCATTGTCAGCTCACATGATATTGTGCAGTTAGTTGCTTTTTTTAATACTGGAAAGTTAAAATTCCAGGCTGTTTGAAATCCTTTCTCTGTTCATCCCATCTTCAAGTCTTTGCTTATCATCTACACTTGTGAATGGCTCATAATATTTGCTGCATGCTCCATGTGAAAATTTGACTGAGACTTAGGCCTGACTACGGAGTTGGCATATACGAAGTCCACATAAAAGTTCAAATAGTGTTCCATTTTAAAACCAATTGACATTAGGTGGAGTAGTCCAACAACAACAATAGAAAACCTAATGCCACAAGAGATCCCACCAAAGCAAGGTTGGGGGGGGGGGGGGAGGGGGTTAAGACGTACGCAGCGTTACCCCTTCAGGGTGCTACCCTAAAGGAAAGGTTGTGTCCGAGGACACCCAACCCTAAAAAACAAAAATGAAACAACAAAGCAACAGTAGAGATTAGGTGGAGTAGCCCACTAGGGTTAAATATTGATTTTCTCTCTGACAACTTCAATGTGGGATTTTTACTAGACTCACATCTAAAGCCTTTAACACTATGTTGGAGTTTGTGATTCAATTATGTTGGCCATGCATGAACTTTGGAATGTGATGGTGTTAAGAAATGCACACACAGAAACCCTAGATTTGGTTCCGAAATTAGTAAAACCGGGGTAAGGGAAGAAAAGAGGTAAAAGATTTATGTGGTTCAGTTGAAACCTATATCCACAAGGGGGAGCAGTGAAAACTTCAGTATGAATCAAAGGTATACAACAGTGTTTTTCTCTCATTCTCACTGTTTACTTCGTCTTGCTCACTCACTCTAACTTTCCAACAGGAGTAAGGCCATATTTATAGGCGATAACAGCAGAACAACCAAAAGAAACCCAAAGGCATGTAAACTGCCATGGCTATCATTTACACTAGCCATATGGAGACCTTGCAATGATACTAGCCGTATGAAGAGACTCCAAAATAATTTCAGTCTTTTATGGGCTGTTGAGAAGTTCGACAGTCTCCAACTCAACAGGTGGTCCATGACTTGGAACTTGTTTCATTCATGAATTTGCATCTTGGGTTATTAGCCCAAGTTGGTTAATTTATTGTGAGTTCATGTATTAATATTTGGATGCATCCTTGAACACCTATGTAAAAGGGTGTTGTGGTATGCTTGGGATATTATCAATTTTAGGGTGAATGTGAGCTTTGCATTAGAAGAGATATTGAAAAGGGGTGCTGTTATTGTCGAGGCAAAAATTCTTATTGAAAAGGGTAGCACTCTAATAGGGTAAAGTTACGTTCATCTCATCCCCCCCAAAAACAAAGAAAATGCCCTGCTCAGGTGAGAGCCCTTGTGGCACTGGGTTTGTTGTTGTAAAACAATGATGTGATTTACAAACAAGGAGCCACAAAATTACCTTGAAAACTACAATCTTACTCTAGCAATAACAATTTTGCCATGATAATGCCTTGTAATTCTTGCCCTCTTTGAGTTAGTGGACTAATCATCGCAGCCCGTGGACATTATTTTGGCCGAACAATGTAAATCCTTTGTGTTCTCTTGTGTTTTGATTATTTCCTGTTGTTACTCGATTTCCTATGTGCATCATCAATCTCTTAGGTGTGAGACTTCCGCATAGTATTACATTTGTGCGAACGTATTGATTAGAGACATATCAAACCTACAAAGTTCATCTCAGCAACATTGAATGTTAACGCGATTGAGGTGCATCTTCATATGATTTACGATAGAGCATAGGACAGACTTTGATCCGTGTAGTAGACCAATTTAGCTTTCTTTATTAATGTAGCCTGGTTTATTCTGTGATGGGTCATGTCATGTCCATGAAGAAAGGATCCCTCATTGGGTTGATAGGCCAGGCCCCAAGGAGATTGCTTTAAGCGCACTAGGGTTTTGTGTGGTTATGTATTTTCTCGTCTAGAGTCAATTGGGTGTTATGTCAAAGAAGATGAGAATTCTCTTGTACTCACTAGGTGGAGTAACTCACTAGGTTTATATGCTAATTTCTTCTTTCTCACTACTTCCATGTAGGACAATTTTACCATGCTTACATGTGAAGTTCACAGTAATGAAGGATCGCGATTTTGCAAGGCCATTGTAATGTAACGGCTAAGCTAATTTTGAATAGGTAATGGGTATTGGATTATGCAGTTCCTTATGAAAGTCATCTTATTTTCTCATTTGATAACAGAAGAACTTAGCCAATCTATTGCAACAATACAAGCTTAGCATAAAAGTATCTAAAATACTTGAAGAAGCAGAAAACCAAATACATCAGAGAAATGCTGAAATTATCTGAACAAGTAGTGCTAAAATAAAGAATTGTACACAGTGACTGAACTAGGAAATCATCATGGAATATTATATGAAGTCGTAATTGTCAAAGTAATAAATGTTATTGCCAGGATAATAACGTGACTTGTAAAGGATGATAGCCACAAAGTTGTCTTGGCAATAACAATGTTATTTTGACAATAATATTATCCTATTATATTACTGCTTGATCAAGGGTTCATTTTCTTCTGTGGAACAACGCCCGGAGGAGTGCCGGGAATCCCGGGTATAAGAGGCGGGAATGGAAGCGGTGGTAGAGGAATCAAAGGCCTCGGTGGTGGTGGCAGTGGCGGTGGGCTCAACCCCGGTAATGGGGGCAAGTTAGGCAAAGGGGGAAAGATACTCGGCGGCGACTGCGGCGGTTGAAATGGGTTTGGCGGGAAAATAGAAGGCGGCGCCGGTGGCTGAAAGAGCGGATTAGGCGGCAGAAGTGGCGGCGGGTTAAATGGGTTTGGTGGCAGAGGGACACCACCAATACTCGGCTGCGGAGATGGGAAAACTGGTGGCACAATTGGAGGGAAAATTAACTGTTTTTGTGAAGTGGGGTTATCAGGAGGACCCAGATCCTGCCTTGACGGGATCCCTTGAAACACTGGGCTTGTTGGTGGTGTTATTGGATTGTTAGAAGGCAAAATGGGTAGGCCAGGAAGTGCGGGAAGCGGCGGAAGCTGCGGCAAAGGGGGAAGCTGCGGCAAAGGTGGAAGCTGAGGAAGCGGCAAGGAAACCGGGTATTGAAAAGGGGTTGAAAGTGCATTAGAACTGAGAGTTTTGGTACTTTTTATGCTTGGTTCTTGGCTGCAAAGTACTGGTTGTTTAAGAGGCTTGAAAGTGAAGAACCCAGCTGAGAAAATGTGAGTTCCTGGCTTCTTCGACTTGATTTTGATTGATGATGAAGTTGCAGATGAAGCTATAGCACAGTAAGGTTCACTGCTTTTCATTAGTTTGACAGTGCAGCCTTCAATATTTTTAGTGCTTTTGCTTACAGAGAATGGAAGGGGGATTTTGAATTCTCCATTTGGGTTTGTCTTTGTTTCTTGACGGAATGCAAGGTTGGACTTCCCCTCTTTGCATTCTACTGCAACCGTTGCACCTGAAAATAGAAAAAAAATTCAGTTTTGTTAAGAAACTGATTGTTTCAAAAGTTTGAGATGTTGGGTGAAGAGGTACGAATGCTTTTGTACTTATATTGTAATATGTCGTCCTACGAAAACGCTCATTGAGTTGAAGCGTGGATGGTATACTGGCGCTTCTCATCGGCCCTTGAATTGAGGGCGTATGAGGCAAGCTTCTGAAATAGCTATTGCAAAGGCTCAGACAGTTGGGTGAATGACCATAAATGACTTTATACTTATAATCTGAAATACCATTTCACCCATTAGCTTAAGCTTTAGGAACGGTTTGTTGCTTGACTTGGTATTAGAGCTTTGTTGACCAAGAGAGCACGAGTTCAAATTGCAACAACCCCCATTCTCGATATTTGATGTTATTTCAGTACGAGGTATGAGGTGGGCTTGTACATCACTCCAAGGCCATTGTTCATTTCCATTTGCACATTAGCTTAAATTTTTAAGACAATTGGTTCATTGGCAAGTTTGAACAATTTCAAAGAGGCTCAATCCCTTCTCAAAAAGCAATTACCCGAAAAGCTAAAACTTTTAGGGAAGACTCATGAATGGTTTTAACATTTACAGTTCATTATGAACATGAAAACAAGACGAACCTGAGATGAAGTGGCTGCCCCTCGCGAACTCGTCCCTGAAGCATGTGTCACAGAAGACGGTTCCAACTACAACAGCTGAAGGGTGTTTCTTCAGATGTCTCGCTTCTAAGACATCGAAGAAGTTCAGAAACAAAGAGAGTAGTACAAGAAACCAGCACATGTTGCGGTTTCTCATAACTCCGATGTGGGTTTTCTTGGGTAATTTTCAACTGAAGATTTGCAGAATTTGTTCAGTGCTAAGCATTTATGAATTATTGGCTGTTGAATTTTGCAGTTTTTTGAGTAGTAGTAGTGTGGAGAAGGAGAATGAAGAGATGCTTAACTTATAGAGAATGAGAGCCAAGAAGCCTATTTATGTCATTCATGCGCTGAGTAGTCAACTGCAAACTATAAGCAGTGAATGTTGTTGATGGGTTTAATTCTTCTTTTTTCATAGAGATAAGGTCTTGGGAATGAAAACATGCAGTTATTTATGTCAAAAGTCCTTGTATACTGTTCACAGTGTTAATTTAGTTTTCATGCTCTTAACTGTGTCAATTTAGTCTTTTTTTACAAGTTAGTCCTCATACTTTGCTGCTTTATAGTTGCTTTATAGTTTCTCTGTCTAGTTTGTTTTTACATTTTTAAGGTTTGGAGGTAAGGCTGCTTACATATCACCCTCCCGCAAATCCTGCGCTAGCAGGAGCCCTTATGACACTGGATTTGTTGTTGTTGTTATGCTGTTAAAAATTATGACGCTAATTCAATTGTAATTTGACCATTGGACTAGATTGATATAACTAAAATTGTAAAAGGACTATATTGATACAACGATATGTTAATTGGTGAGAATGTAGGTAGGGGAGGGGCAGTTGGGTCCCAGTTGGTTCACGAGATGGGCAGAGCAGCCACACATTTCATGACCCTTTGACTCTTTTGGTTGTTAGTCAGTTTAGCTTACTACTAGGTTTATTTTAATTATATATACAGTAAGACGGTTACATAGACTGACTGTGTAAGGAATAATTCGTTTCGAATTATCCTAACTCTTCTCTCATGATAATAGCAAAATACAATCCCATGTCTCATATATTATTTTTCAGAGACTTTCACAATTGAGTTAGCTGAGATTTTTACCTTACTAACTAGTGATTGTAGAATTTACAAACTTTCGATTCACTCTTTAGCATTAGCTAAAATTTTTTTAGCAAAGTTATCATAATTGAATTAGGTAGGGCGTGTAAGTGACTCGAATTGGCTCGTGAGGAGTTATCATAAAGATCGAAATGTTTGGCTCATTTCAAGTTCAAGTCGAGCCAAGACGACTCGATTTAGCCTAGTGAGCTCAAGCACACATGCTTACAAGCCAATGAGTATATATTCTAATATAGTTTATTTGCCTAAATGTTCCGATTGAGCAAGTTCGAGTTTAAATGAGCTTAGCTCAAGCCTAAACGAACCTAAATCAAGCTTTAGTAATCTTAAAATACAACAAGCTTAGTTAGATCTCATCAAACTGGTTTTATTAATTTTTAAGCAGGACAAGCTTGAAGGCGAGCTTCATACTTGACGAGCTCATACTCGAATCATAACACTCTACCATAAACACTGATTTGACTAGGGAATTTCCTCATAACCTGGTTGATAAAAGAAAATGCATAAATAAAATCTATTGTATACCTTTATATATATATATATATATATATATATATATATATTTAAAAAAAAATTGTATATCTATAATATTATTTAGTGAATAAAACATTATTCATGGGTTTTACAAAATGGGATAAAATTTTCAATATTAATTTTTGTACCACAATTTAAGGGTAAGGATAACTTTTAATAATAAAAATCTTTTTACAAAGTTTTATCTCCTCCTTAGAAAAACAATCCATTTTATTATATGACTTCAAACTGCAGCACTTGCCGTCTGGATTGAGGATAAGGAGAGCAACAATTGGCAAGTTATTGTAAGCTGTTGGAAACGGCGTGCAATGATAAATGAACAGTAAATTATTTCATTTTATTAAATATTTTTTAAGGGTCTATTTTGCTAATTTTTTTGTAAAACGGTGCTAGTTTGCTAATTTACTCTATAATATATTATTTCAAATATTATTGTCTGAGCAATTTTCATTAATCTTGTAGAAATAACAAAAACTTTTAAAGTCTTATTATATTGAAATTACCCTGATATTATCGAAAAATATCTTGATAATAACATTAGTCTGCATTAGTTATAACACTGTTAAAGAAACTAATTTTTTCAAAAGCTTAAATTGATGTGTGAATGTGTAGAATTAGTTTTATACTGTACCAAAATACTTGAATTTCCTTGGCAGTATTTGGATGGTTTTTTTTAATGTTTATAGGTTCTATATATATATATATATATTATTGCTTAGATTAAGTTCATTTTCACATAAATAATCTCTAAACTAATTATCTATATTTTGAGTAACCTGTGATTCGGAAGTTCTAGCTCTACACATGCACAATAGTAAATTAATAAAAATGGAAAAGAAACTATTTTTAAAATAATTAGGTTAGAGTATAAAATCAATGTTGTGTCTTCACCCATCAGCTTAAGCTTTTGAGATAAACGGTTCCTTGATATGATATCAGAGCCTTGCTGACCAAAAGGTCACGAGTTTGAATCTCAACAGTCCCCACTTTTAATATTAAAACAATTTAAGCACAAGGTAGGAGATGGGCCTGTGCATTACCTACGCTTCAAGCCCAAACGGGCATTTGCGTGACGGGCATGTTAGAGTATAAAACCAATGCTATGCCTTCACGCATCAGTTTAAGATTTTGGGAAAGATGGCTCATTGACAAATTAGAGATTATTTTGTATTATTAGGGTAATAATGTGATTTATAATAATAATAATAACTTTAGAAATTTACAAAACACACTAATATTAATATTTTGCCCTGATAATAACATTGTCCATTAAATAACTCTCAAATAAATTCATCATCCGGATCAAAAAGAAAAGACTCTATAAGGCAAAAATACCGAAGATTTGGATTTGATTTAGATGCTAAAATAAAACCTAAAAACCAAACAACAGGGTAAAGGAAAACGAGTAATGAAGACAACAATATTTACTTAAAAAACCCTCAAAGAGAGGGAAAAAACCACGGATATAAGTAGAGAACTTTTATTGATCGAAATTGTGAGATATTACAAGAGGATTTTCACTACCCCTCTCTCTCTCCCTTGTTGAAAAACAGCGCTCAAACACTAAGAAAAGAGAAGAAGAGAATATATATAGCACAAGAGAAAAACCCTAAAAAAACTAAGAGACTAGGTACAACCCCGACCTGAATAAAAAGGTCCATACGACAAAGCCCACTGCACCCCCCTTTGGAGGTCACTGTTGGGCTACGGTCCCGGGCTCGATGTGTCCGTCCGGTCCCTCTGCTCCACCACAGACCTATGTTCGAAATTTGGACCAAAAAAAAAAAATAACTTGAGACACAACCCAACAGACTTAATGTTTTATATAAAACAATTTTGTTCCCTAGGGACATAGTTTAGTGGCAGAGAATGTCAACAACCAACTATGCCACTCGGGTTCGATTCCCCATTATGGCAAATTTAGCTCTCCATTTATGAGGATTTAGAGGGGGTTTACCCCCGACATTACCGTTGTAATATATATATACTCGTATAAAACAATTTTTTGGTAACTTTCATGTACAAATATTCTATACATAAACCTATAGAAGACACCTTTCTTGTTATCTATGGTAGCAGCAGTTGCAGTATTCGCACAGGACTTGTCAATGTTTTTGGTTAACATTATTATCAGAGTAATATTCTAGATAAGTTAAATCATCGCTCAAGTAATAACAGACATTACTCCGATAATAACAGCTATGATGTTTTTCAATAACTATATTTGACCTGTTTGCCGGTCCTTTGGCTGGCTCAAGTCTCGCTCTTGCAAGTGCGCCTGCGTTTGTATGCATTTCGGTGCATTTTATCGGAAAAAAAAATTTATATTTGACCTTCACCGAATGGTTTAAACTTTTGAAACAATTAATTCATTGGCAATAACAATGAAACTATCCATCCTTAAGTTAGAGATCATGGATCCAAAACATGTGAGCTTTCTGGAATTTTACATTAGAGTTGTGGAGAGAATAGATCACCATATAAGTTTAGTGCATTACTCTACTTCGTGCTAATTAATTTTAGGTTGGAACCTCACTTAGACTTATATATAGACCTCACGTAGTCCAACTTCGTGGGTCGGACTTAAAGGATCAGTAAAATTTAACAATAGTTGTGATTTTAAAAATAAGGTTCACGGGTGTGGCACAAGGAGAGAGGGACCCCATATGTCATTCTCATGCTTCACGGGCTGACACTACGAAACCATACGACACGATTAGAATACTCCATTTATGTCGCCCTCTTTGTCTTCTTTTACGTCCACGTCTCAATCTAGTTGAATTCTACATAAAAGTTGTGAGATAAGGGGAAAAAAAAAATATAACGTATAAGTCTAATAAGTTACTTTATATAATGTCAATTAGTTTTAGAATAGAACCCCACTTGAACTTATATGTGGATCTTATATGTGTCAACTCCATTGGTCGGGTCTAGAAAGATCCTATCAAATTTGACAACTTTCAATCTATATCACATGCCAAAACCAATTATGTACCAAATATCACTCTCAAATCCTATGCTATTCATTCAGGTCGGTCCCAAAATTTCAAGGGTCCAAATCATGTTCTGATTGATGGAGTATTTTAATTGATTGAAATATCGACCAATACCAAAACATCTTGGATAATCCACTTTATTATATAGTATCAGCAAATTGCTAATGTAACTGGTTCTCAAAATGGATCCCTTGTAATTTTGTGTTCCTTTAGAGCGTTTGTTGCTACCGCCCCTGCATATGTACATGACATCCTTAGCGGGAGTAATTCTATCAATGAATCAACTTTTATAAAAGTTTAAGCTTATTGAAAGCAAGAGATATTGAGATTCGAACTTGTAGCTTTTTAGTCAACAAGGCTTTGATACCAATGAACTAACTATTCCAAAAGCTTAAATTCATAGATTGAAAATCCAAGAATAGTTTTATAATATAACACTCCTCACGCAAAGGTTAATTAGACTTGAAACATGGATTAATTTAATTATTGAAAAGAAAAAAAGAATAAAGAAGCCTTATGTCAAAGGGTGTAAATGAGCCGAGCTGAGCACCCCCTTTTTCGAACTCGAGTTCAATAAGACTTATCGAGCTCGAGCTCTAGCTAAGCTCTTATCAAGCATTTCTAACCCTTGTTCGAACTTGGTTCGATAAGAATATAGTGTGCTCGACACTCAGCTCAGCTCGTTAGGCTTATCGAGCCAAGTCGAGCTCGTTATCAAGTCGAGTCGAGATCATTATCGAGCCCACTCAAGTTTAAAAGCAAGCCAAGCTCGCAATCGAGTCAAGCTCATTAACGAGCTAAGCTTTTTAAGTTAATATCGAGCCATTATCAAACTAGTTTTGAACCAATACCAATTGTTATCGAGCTCATAACAAGCCCCATAACGAGCCATTATCAAACTGGTCGTGAACATTAGCGAGCTGAACATCTCCTTGTTCGAACTTGGCTCGTTAAGCTTATCGAGCTGAGCCCTCATAACAAACATGAACGAGCCCTAATCAATTTCAAACACAAGTAGTTTATCGAACTTTTGGCCCCTAAGTGGGGCATAGGGTTTTACAATTTTAGCTGTCAAGTAGTGTTACATATTGAAATATCTTGGATATTTCATCACATTATAGGAGAATTTAGTGTTACATATTGAAATATCTTGGATATTTCATCACATTATAGGAGAATTTAGTGTTACATATTGAAATATCTTGGATATTTCATCACATTACAGGAGAATTTAGTGTTACATATTGAAATATCTTGGATATTTCATCACATTACAGGAGAATTTAGTGTTACATATTGAAATATCTTGGATATTTCATCACATTATAGGAGAATTTAGTGACTACAATGAATACACAACTACAAGAGAGCAGTATGATGAAAGTTAATCATATCGAGTTCGTGTTTGCATTATGTTTTCAGTGTGTTCTTTTAATAAGGTGAGCTGAAATTAAGCTCTATTAATATGTCGAGATACTGCTCGTTGTTTTCTTTTGAAGCCTTTTTTCTGTTTGTTCTCCTATGTCCTATTTTCATAGGAGAATCTCCCGTATTTATAAACTTCAAGCACTGCAACTAATACGAAAAAGGAGGAATGTCATATTCGAGCCCCTTCCTGGGCTAAATAAGCAGACTCTTTTTACTAATATGGTATTTTCGACATTCCTTATTCAACCCGTTTTCCTCATCTTACTCGGTTGATTATAGACTACTCGGGTTTTACACGATGGTATATAAACTACTCAAGTTTACATGAAGGCATGGGGCATATAACCTTTCTAAAACCGTTCTAAGATACCTACCCATCACCGATTCACTCGCCCTTGGCTCACTCACTCTCGGTCTACTTGTCTCTAAGTTACACGTCCTAGGCCTATACGCTCTAGACCTGCTCATCCTAGGCCTACTCGTCGTAGATTTATTTATCAACACGTCAAAAGTAGAAGAAATATGTTAATTAATGAAATGTACTTGTAAATAATGAATCGCATTAAGTCTATATCAGAATTTAGTTGCGTTATGTCATATATTCAAGTTTCTATTGATAACTATGTTTTGGTTTTGTTTCATCTGCACATTAACCTCAGATAAACAAGATGGACACCATATGCATTCACTTAAATGGGTAAAATTTTATTTTATAAATTGGTATGAAGTCCACGCTTGACCAAGTTAAGAATAAAGTGAGATAGATGACATGAGATCACAAGATAAAATGTTTGCTCCTCTACGAAGAAAAATATTTTCCCTTTTCGTTGAGAGAAACATAGAAAATTGCTATACAATTATGCAAGTAACTAATAGACTTGAGATCAAAACAGAGGATAAATTCCCTTGGTACTGATATAGGTGAAAATGTTATCAGTATGTCCTATACAATCACAGTACCCGAAAGATGATTTTCCAGTAGGTTTTTTTTTTTAACATTGGTTAAAACTACACATTACAAACCTCTACACTTAAAATCACACAGAGCCATCACCACAAGGGGCCAAAACAGATTTTTAAAACAAAAAACACAGAAGGGAATAGGGGAAAAAAGGAAAAAGAAAAATACAAGACCCTGCCCATGATGAATATGCTGTATAAACAAGCTGAAAAAAAAAGGAAAAAAAAAAAGAGTGATAGTGTACCTGCCGAGCTTGATCCCACCACCATACTGAAGATGAATGTCTTCAGAATGGAGTTATTTCCCGCATTGGTCTATGATGTTTGTAAATTTGATCAAATCGATCTCTCACCGTTTCTTTTGTTCAAAGCAATTCTCTAATATTTGCAAGTTTGTTCGAATTAGTCTTTTATCTTTTCTTTTGTTCAAAATAGTGCCTAGTGCTTTGTTATATAGCAAAATCGGTTATCACCTAGTGAGACAAATTAGTAAAAAGCAAAAGATGAGGGACCAAAGTTTCATAAAATAGAACATTAGGGACAAATTTGAATAAAAGAAAAGGTGAATGACTAATTTGAACAAACTTCCAAACATTAGGGACTACTTGAACTGAAGAAAATCCAAGGGACTAAGTTGAACAAACTTACAAACATTAGCGACCAACGGAATAAATAACTCCTGCAGAATCAGACTGATGCATCTGCAGTTGCTGCAAAAGGGGCCATTTGTGATAAGAACATAGTAGAGGGGCAGTTCATATCATAAGAGTTCCTTGTCATAAAATGCAAGAAGTTGCTTCACATGATTAAGCCAAGCCCCAACATTCTGACCATCTACTGTCACCCAGTCTACCACAGTTGATGCTGGTTGCTCCCACCACTCGTCAAGCTGCAAAACGCGCAAATAACGGTCAACAATTTCTGGGTATCTAAAGTTCAGCAATGAAATACCTTAAAAGGAAATTATGTTTGAGAAAATGAATAAGGAGGGCAATAACGTTAAATATTGTTAAGAGTATAAACAAATTCTTGGGGCTTCGTCCATTAGCTTAAGCTATTGGGATAGCTAGTTCCCTAACATGGTATCAAAAGCCTTGTTAATCGATAGGTCAAGACGTCAAAACCCAGCAATTCCCATCTTAATGCTAACATAATTCGAGCACAACGTATGAGGTGGGCACATTTCAAATCGAATGAAACATTCATGCGAAAAGGCATGTCAGAGTATAGACCTATTCTTGGGCCTTCACTGATAGATATTCTAGAATAATTTCAAAATAGTTGGTTCCCTAAAAAATAAAAATATGTAAGAAAGAAAACATGTTTTGGAAAAAGGCATCATAAGGGAATTAGCTTCATCACAGGCAGCCAAAATGATAATGTGGTATCTACCACGTCATCTTTCCGCTTGTCATATTACATTATAGTCACTTATGATGAAGCCGGTGTCTCCGATATTACTAGTCTTTTTTCAAAAGCATGTTGCCCTTCTCAATGTATATAATAGATATTATGCTTCTTGTTCCTTTTCTCATACATAATTCCCTTTCAAGGTAGTTTTGCACACAAAACTCAGTACGATGCTTGAGAACGAAACAAACAGACCTAGGATTATTACCTTAATATAATTAACTAAACCAACATATCACCTTCAACTAAATAACCTCTCATCATGTTTAACTACATAACTAACAAAGCTAAGCTTATAGTTCACTAAAAATAACAAAAATTACTTACCAACCCCCGAACATATTTGCAGTGTTCAAGGCTCTTCTGAGCATTAATTATGGCGTTTTTAAGTTCAGGCAACCATTTTTCCATTACATTTCGCTCTTGTTCAGCAGCCAGTGTCAAGCAGTAATCTGTAGTCCTGCCAAATTCAGTAGAACATTATATCAGAAGAACTAAACTTAATTTAAAAAATAGAAGGGGGCAATAGCACGAATGCATAGTTCTCGAACGCAATGACAAATTGATGCAGCTCAATTTAATTTGATTTAGTATTTATCTTATCCTATTTCCTAGGGAAGTAGTTTCCAATTTGAATTAGTATTCATCTTATTTTATCCAACACTATCTTTTTGTTTTGGACAATTATAATCTTAGAGATTAGTTTTTTTATATAAATATAGCTCTATAATAATTTTATTATTTTTCAGTTTTTGAGAAATTTTATTAATTTTTTTTTCCTTTTTTGGGGTTTCAAGTTCTGATACATAGTCATTATACAGAGAGAACTATGCCAACTTATCTTGGTAAGGATACAGCGACAACAACGCTTCAAAGGGGCTCCCGTCAAGGTAGGGTCTAGAGGGATAGTAACGATACATTCATGCGCCACAGAAAGCAAAGACAAGGAAACAAATCCCAAGCACAGTGCCCCAAAGAAAACATTTCAATGGCAATGTAAATCTTCATTCTTCACCCTAAGGTCACGTTTAGTATGGGATAAATTACGACTGTAACTACTCTCAGTACAACATTTATGGGGTAAATTGTTACAAAAAACATCTAGGTTTGGAGATCTTATGTTTTTCTTCCACGTCTTTTCAATCACGGGCATAACCCCAAGATTTCATAACGGATAGAGTTTAAGTTAAAACCAAATAGGTTTAAGGGGTTCCAATGTGTCCTTAGAAAAGTCTAAGACTGAATACATGATGATCGTGAAACATTAACAGCTAAATGAAGTAGATGGGGTCACAACCACTCCACGCAAACTCAGCAATGGCCTAGGTTCGAACATCATCACCCCCTTCCCCAATGTAATCCTTACCACCTTCAAAAGAATGAGACAGGTCCTTCTAGCGCACAAGTATCCCAGGCTCCATTTGGTTGTTTACCATCTGGAAAATTGTTCTCCTGAGAAGACTTTTAACTGATAATTCTTTTCCTTGAAGGTTCTGTTTTGTTTGATTTAAGAAATCAATTTCATTATACAAATTTGTATATGAACCATATTTGCGTTTAAAGTCGATCTGAAACCAAGGGTGTAAGATTAAAATGGAAAAGCTTTCCCTCTTGTGAAAGAAATTCCCATTTTTTTCTTTGAGAAGAAGTCATTTTTTTCTTGTTGAGGAAAATGATTCTCTCTAGCCTACTTTCACTAGCTATTCACAAAAGACAATTATCGAAGTAAGACATAAAACAATTTATGTGAAAACAAACGGGGCCTAAGTTCCCGTGGAAGAGCTGTGAGTACATAAATATATGTATTACCATAGAATCAAAGAAATCATGTTAAGTCATACCTTTCATATTCCTGCTGCGCGTAATGGGCATGGTTCAACAATGTACGACCACTCTCTACAAGGTCCCTTCGTATATGAACCAGATCGATTGCCTTAGCCAAATCCTCGAGCACACAGGCCTCAGAACCACGCAATTTTAAGCAAAATTCAAGGGCTTTTAGCACTGATGCCAAACCATCATCTAAACCTTGAAGAAAAAAGCACTTTCATTAAATCGAAGATGGCGGGATACATTATAATATATAATATATGGAGTAACAAGCAAACAAAACAAGACCATCTAGATATATGCATAAAGATGTCACACACGGTAGAAGAGTATTAAATCCTGCAAGCAGCTTGAATATGCGGGTACAGGACGGGCAATAAGGCGGATATATGCGGGGAAAGCAAGGCGGGTTATGGGACGGGGCGGAGCGGAGCGGAGCATGTACAAGCCTATACCCATACCTGCGATGGAAATCGCCGCGTTATCCAACCCATACCCACTACCCACCCCAAACAGGATCAGTGCCCGCAGGTAGCTGGCTTTGCCCGCTCCGTTGCCATCCCCAAGATGGACCCTTATCATGCATGATTCTTTTTCTTGATCGAGAGAAGAAATATTACTAAAAGAGAAAGAATGTACAAGGAACTAAGCAAAACATTTCATCAAATATAAAACCATAAAGCACTAAAAAAACCAAGAACTAATAACATAAAGCCCTTTAACCTCTCTTCAAATCAACCAATGCTATTTCAGTGAATGAATGAACGAGTGAATGAATGATTTTATGACCTATTGTCGAGGACTGCTAACCTCCCACCTATTGTCCTTACATCAAAGGAAAATACACTCCCTAATAGAGAATGGAAACTGAGACTCAATTGAAGAATATTGTCATCAAATTTTTTAGCACTGCAATTTTCCGTATGGTAGGAATCTGTGCAAACAGCGGCGGATCCACGTTAGGTAAGCCCCCCTGAATTTTAAAATAAATTTTAGTAGGTGTATATATGAATCACAAGTGACAGGTTAGCTTGATGGTTTTTGCCCCTATAAATAACTATGAGAGCCTGAGTTCGAATCACTTACTTTCACCCCCCCCCCTTTTTTTTGCACTTTTTTTATTTTTTTTTTTTGTGAAAACAGCATTAATTTTAATCTAATAAAATACCCCCCCCAACCCCAAACCCCTGAACGTTTGAAACGAAACCCCACCCCCACCCCACGCCGCGGTGGCCGCCCCCCCCGCCTGGCCACCGGTTCCCAGCGCCTCCGCTCCGCTGCGAGTCAGATCCTCCTCTCGCACCTACCACCAGGCATCAGCCATATTAAATGTAAGTTTTGTTAATTTTTTGTCCTATTTAATAATAATATACAATACTTTTAGGTTTTATTTCATATATCTCTAATTAAAATTCTAATTTTATAAATTTTAGTAAGAGATATCAAATTTCTTCTTAATTGGAGAATAATTACTTGTCTCCAAATTTAAATCCTTTATCGAGTTTGGAATAATATGGTCTTTGTTGCTTTGTTTGATCTTTGTTATTGGTATATAAATTGGTTGCAATTGCTACAGTTGAGAGAGTATTTTTAGCTATGAATGCCATTAAGACCAAATGGCGCAACCGAATGGGTGATGAATGGCTTAATGATAGTTTGATTCTCTTTGTTGAAAAAAGTATTTTTGAAGATGTTAGTGTTGAAACAATTATGGAACGATTCCAAAACATGAAAACTCGAAGGGATTGTTTGTAAATGCTTAGTGTTGTTTTAGTTTATATTGGTAATAATAATTTTTATTCATAATATGTTTATTTTATAGTAATTTAAGATATAGAAATATTATTTTCTGTTATTTTTTTAAAATTTTATAGTACTTTCCTAGTTTGATTAGATGCGTTTTCTCTATCTTTTTTTGAGTCGTGAACTATTAAAAAAATATCGACTGTAAATTTTTAATAATTTTTATTATGTAATTTATTATTTTTTATTCAAGCCCCCCCTATACCAAAATCTTGGATCCGCCGCGATGTGCAAATACTAAGACTCCTTAGTTCAACAGAAAATATTTTTCTTATGGAAAATTTTTCTTCACCAAAAGAATTTTCAATTAAAAATATTTTTTTCCTTAATAATTTGGTGTTTCTAGTTAAGGAAAATTGTTGCATTCTATAAAATTTATATGACTTTTAGACTTGGCCAAATTAAGGTTAAGGTTAAAAGTGAAGCATATAGCGTGACATTGTGACGAAAACGTTTTCCAATTGTCTTGCGGGAAGTCAATTTCCCCTCTATAAGGAAAACATTTTTTTTGCGTTTGTAGTTATTCCTATGAAGTTATGCAAACAAATAATAGAACTGAGATAAACAATATTTTCCATCAAAACAAACGGAGCCTAAAACACAAGTTTAGGGGAAGGATCTGTAAGCAACTTTCAGAAGCATAACGCCCATTTCTGCTGCAGTAAACCCTTGCAAACGAATCACACGAATCGCAAAGCACCAGAAAGGGCAAAAATCAAGCTTTTGCAGTGAAGCGCGCGCACAGTTCAATAATGTACGAGCATACGCTAGCATAGATTGACAAAGACTCACCCGAAGGGTATTGAAGCGCGGAAGAAACACGACATATTGAAGGTATTGCAGAAGGGTCGCGTGCACCAGCTCTTGCAGTCAACACAGCAGCATTTTTCTCCACAGCAGCAAGTGCTTCTAGCCCACTAGATCCACTACCCCCCATCGACTCCAGAAGAGCCTAATCATTTCATAGAAAGGAAAAGATAGGTATTAGGGGCTATATGGCAAGTTCCTTTTCTGGAAAAAAAATGTTTTTGTCCTAAAAAAAGCATTTTTTTTCATATTTTAAGGGTGTTTGAGCGGGATGAAAAAGTGCTTTTAAATAAAAGCATTTTTTTTTTTTGGCTTTTAAACAAAAGCATGAAAATAGTTCTTCTCCTTTAAGGTAGAAGCGCAACCTAAATTTTTTAAAGACAAAAATACCCCTAGTTGTAGCATTTTGTACAAAAGCACATCTACAAAAAGTGACTATGAAAAATGTAGCTTTTTCACAGCTTACCTACTTAAAAAGAAAATAAGTGTTTACTGTTCTATTATTTCGGAGACATAAGTGTACATATATAGCAACGACAGGGGAAAAAAGTATCTTGCTCAATAGCTATAAATTACATTTATGTTACGCTCAATCACAAACATCAGTCGTATGGCTACCAATAAGGCAATAAACTATATCCATTAACAGTACCTGAGGAGCTGCTGGAAGCATGTAAAGGCTATTATCAGGGCTCTGCAAGAAAGCAGACACTTCCTTTTCGATGAGATCCATTGCGCTATTCGACAACTCTGCAATAACTGCACACGCTGGGATAATGGTGCTTGATGCATACTCCCTTGCAACTAATGGCTGTTGACTCCAAAATGCAGCAGCAGCCTAGAAATATGAACAAAATCAGACTAGAGAGGAAATAAAGGCTTTTGAATTCAATCAGTTCTGAAGGGGACAACCCTGAAAGGAGACTGGAAAGACGGATAGGGGAGCGAGGGAAAAGGTAAGAGGATTCAATGGCATGAAAGGAAGCCATTAACATGTTTCTTGCAGGAAATTTGCATCACGGAGCCCTGGAGGGAACCAGGCATTTGATCAGAAGTTAGCATGAAAGCAAGCCAAGAAGGCAATTGTCACACACTAACAAGATCATGTGACGACATAAAAACTCCAAGTGGACCAAAGAGAGCTATTGGAGTAGGTGAATTAGTTAGGCTACCCCCCCCGGGGCCCCGATAAGATGTTCTGGGTTCGAAGCTCATTTCTCCATCCCTCGATAGTTAGTATCCTTGTTGAGAAAAATGCGGTATCTCCTTACCATTGAAAAAAAAGCGAAAAGAACTAACTAATATGCAGCTGAAAAGAGAATATATAATTAATTTCCAAGGAATGGCATAATAGGGATAATTAAGGACCAATCAAATCGAGTACAAGATACTATCAATGTCCAAGCTCACCACATACCTTGTTAGCATCAAGCAGAGCATTATATATAGATTCAAGTTCAGATCTGCGAGAATCGAACTCCTCAATCTTTTTCCATTTCTTCTTCAAAGAATCCTCAGCTTCTTTCCTCTCTGCACATAACTTATTGAGCCTTTGCACCTCAGACATCAATGTGCTCACACTTGCTCTCAATCCTGCAGCTTCTCTCTCTTTGGCCCATAGATCCAACTTCACCAAAGAAGCGAAAAGGGAACAATTTTAGTTTCCAAAACCCTGCAGGTGGAGCATAGGCATACCAATATTTGGTACAGCATTTATTGAATCAATTATGCGAAAGGTTTGCAGAGGAATAAAGGAATAAGATTGAGCATAACTGATGCAGTACAAGAACAACTTAAAATATGGTATCTGTGAGGATAGTTGGATAAAGGATTAAATTTTAATACGTTTGTAGTTCTAGATATTAGTTTATTTAAGGAGTAATTTAGGTTAGATTTAGACTAGGATTATGTCTTTGTAAAATTCTGATTCTCTTTATTTCCTAGTTAATTTAGATTTAAATTTCTTATAGAATTCATTTATTTTTCCGGATTCAAGGTACCAACATTATAAATAGGGCTCTTATGTAACATATGGAGGTATCTTTGAATGAAATTGAATCTAGAGTTTAATAACTGATTTGAAAATTGGTTAGTTTTCCCTTGTGCTATGTCAATGAGCGCTCTAAAAGAAACAGAGGTTCAGAAACTGGCCAAGTCCTGGTGCAACCTCAATCCCAACTACTAAGAACAAAGATTAAGGAGTGCAAAAAAAAAAAAAAAAAAAAAAAAAAAAAAAAAAAAGCATGCATTGAATTTATTAGTCCATTCAGAGTCCTTTTACCGAGGGAAATGTCAATACTGAAAAAATATACACAAAGAAAGACAAACTACTAAGGAGAAAAATACTTAAGGGGTGTAAGAAACAACATGTATTGAGTTTATATTAGCCCATTCAGAGTCGTTTATGGAGAGAAACATCAAGAGTGCAAACAATTTACACATAGAAAGACCGACTAAGAGAAGAAAAAAAATAAAGGGATGTAAAAACAGCATGTATTGAGCTTTCTTTAGCCCATTCAGAGCCCCTTTACCGAGACAAATGCCAGTAGTGAAAGAGTTATACACACAGAAAGACCAACCCTACCAGTTCAAGTATCCTTTGAGGATACGAATTACGATCATAAGCACTAATAAAATCAAACATATGGCAAACCGAAAGTTAAGAGCCATCCAACTACCTCAAGTTGTCTGAGACTCCCAATATTCTGTGACGTCCCTCCAACACTAAGCGGGCGAGAACTAACTATATCAGCACCTCCATGCAGACGTTTTAGAAGTTTCTGACACATGTTTCTCGCTTCTGCTGCTTTGTTTAGAGCATCTTCAGTGGCCAAAAATTGCTGGACATGTGCTTTCTGCCAAGACAGAGGAATGAGCAAATGTATACTGATAATCATTCTGAAGTTTCATATGAACACAGTGGCATCAATCTGATGAACGAGCATCAGATCATTGCCAACAGCCACATAACTAAAACGTTCAACCAATAAGTATCAGACCATATCTGAAAGCTAATGTTTATAAACTAAACAATATCCAATAAATCAAATATAAACAATCCTACAAGCTGGCAACACATAATCAAATAAAGGTCATTATGTAATGGATCTTAAGCAAGACATTATGGATGGTACTTCTATAATTCCTTCAGTGATGCTCATCTCTGTTGCTTGTATAAAACTACGGAAGATGTACTAAAACTATTGATTACAATGCTTTCATTCCAACTTTTGCGAATAGAAGGTTTAAAGGCAACTTATATTCGTTAAGAAACCCAATTTGATTGATACAACCCGCTATGTAATATCTAAAATACCCTAATTCTGCAACACCAAGAACGCAAACACGACACGCGATTTGATTCCGTGGTTCACAGTGAATCTACAGAGCATGAGTCACAGTTTATACAAAAATGTAGCAAACCTGTCTTTCAACAAGTTGATTTTCACTTCCTCTCGAAGGCAAGTCTGCTCCTATCTTTCCGTTAACATACAGTTGATATTGCAAAGGTGATGACACATCAGGGGACGCTGGATCCATTACTCTATTATTCTCATACTTGTACCTGAAAGAAAGAAGAAAAAAAAATGTCAGTACAGTAAAGATAACAGATTGAAGACATCATTTTTTACTGAAAAATACACAATCCAGTAAGTATGTCATAATATGGTCAAATAGAGAGAAGAGAAACCTGAGTGCCTCCGCATCCGCTCTCACATCAACTTTTTCTGTTTCCCTAGTAATCAGAGTTCTCAACCACTGAGTATATGCACTAATTGCCCGAAGTAACTGAGGTGGATTCTTCAGGCATCTTTCTATGACTGCTCGAATCTCATTGGGTATTTCCCCATCAAATTCATAACCTAACTTAGCTGCTTCTATTTCAAAATTTGAGTTTAAACCACTTCCTTCATATGCTGGAAAGGAGGTCCGTATTTTGTCAATTGTATGTGCTGCAAGGAATTCACATGCCATACGAATATTTCTCTCTCGGGTAGTTTCAATAACGACAACATCGTCAGCAGATTTGGTGCCCTTGACAGTTGAATAGACAGCCTCTTTATCACTGCTTGAGTGGAGACCGCTAGTTACTTCCACAGCAGAATCATTATTTGACCTCTGAGCATCCTTAGCCTGATGAACAAAGTGGCGAACACGTTTATGGTATTCCGCAAAAATTTTGGCTGCTTCGTCACATTGCTGATCATATGCCTCCAACGTGACCTGTTTATGCCTGCATCAAGAATCACGCTCTGTGAATGCTATCTTTGAATCTAATGGTAATAAAAGAATAAGAAATCCCAAGGCTTCAACAAACCGACAAAAAGTAAAGGCTTGTTTAGTACCTTTGTGCTTGCAGTTTTTGGTTGTTTATAAACTCAAAATCAGGCTACAAAATGATTTTTTCCATTTTTGTTTTTTGTTTTCAGTTTTTACTCAAAATAGGTAACTAAAAACAAAAAACCAAAAACAAGAAAAAAATGTTCACAAAATATGGTTTTTAGTTTCTAAAAAACCAAAAACTACAAATGAAAAATAATACCAAATAGACCCTAGGCTTTGCTGAATCTAATTCTATTCTTAATTTCACCCAACCAAATCACTCTAGAAATTCTGTCAAAAGTTGAAAATCTTGAGCTCCGAATTTCAGCATTCATCATGAAACAGCACATGAAACCTATTTAAAATGCGTTCGGAGGAAGAAAATAATTGCTTTACTTAATTAGTATCCACACACCTAGCGTCCAACTAGTCAATGAATTAAATGGTCACAAGTTCCTTCAAATGACATTTTAGATGGGAAGACCACGAATCCAAGCAGTCAAAGATAAAAAGTTCACTAGTATTCTTCATACGTCTAGCCATTCATTCACAATAGTTATGCTGAAGAAGTGACTGCATTCACATTTCAATAAGACCTGAGCCATACTGAAGACAATATATAAACCATTCCCACATCACACATTCTGCTATCGCTACAATAGCATTAATTTAACACGATAGCTCTTCAGAATTCTATTTACTACTTGTAATGAACCAAGAGACTAAGTCTTTATCCGAACACATACAAGTTCCTGGAATTAGTAGAACAGAAATTATTTCAAAAATCAAGCCAAATCAGACTAAAACTTTGTGTTACAATTGCCTACAAACTCTGACAAAATCCAATGCTCTTCACCAGAATAGACCATCCATTCACACTCAACTTTACATCAATGACACAGCATACAAGACAAGTTCCAACAACCAAAATTACCCAATCCTGAATCTACAAGCACATAAGAGCAACAGCATGATCAACATCGTGAAACCTTGGTCTAGTGGTAAAGACACTATCCAAGTTAAGGTATGATAATAACGGGTCCTAGATTCAAATGCCCTTCTATGAAATTTCACCTAGACCTTAGGTTTAACACACAAAGTTGACATATAAGAGGTCCACATAAAAACCAAAGTGGGATTTCATCCTAAAACAATTGGCATTAGGTGCATTAGTCCACTGGACTTATAGGTTGATCTATTTACTCTCGCAACTCCATGTGGAATTTCAAACTAGACTCAACAGTTGAATCCTTAACACACCCCCGCACGTGTAAATGTTCTTCAATCGCCCCTCCCGCTTTCTCCATTCCAGTTGGAAATTATGTCTAATTGGATCCATCGCTCAATGAAAAGGCCATCTACGCATCAAACATACATGTACTCTTCTTGAAGACTTGGTGCGTCAAACAGGAGCCTAGGATCTTCTACCTGCTCTTATAATATGATAAATTCCACTGGGCCTTAAGCCTGATTAGACATGACCTTACTCACCTAAACCTTAATGAGAATATGGCCTTAGATAAAACTAAGTGACGGTCCAAATAAGTGTGGCCGATATAATTGTTAGAAGAGGGTAGCACAACGATGCCATTTCATAGCGCCTCTAGGCTTTCATAGTCGCTATTATTGATGTTTTGTTGTTGCTCGCATGCTTTCGTGTCTAGTACTGCTTTATTTAATTTTCACTTGATTTTATAATATTGTTCTTTTTTTGCTTTTTTGGGTTGAAAGCCCTTGGAAACAGCATTCCTTTGGGGTAACACCCTCTAAGGGTAAGGCTGCATACATTACACCCCCCCCCCCCCACCCCGCCCTAGCGGGAGCCTTTCAGGCATTGGGTTTGTTGTTGTTGTTGGGCCTTAAGCTCGATTCACAAAGTATGCATATAAGAGGTCTAAATCTAAGTGGAGTTCAATGCTAAAACCAATTGGCAATAGTTGGAATAATCCACTAGGATTATATGTTGATCTCTCTCACATCTCCAATATGAATTTCATACTAGACTCGCATTTGGAATTCCTAACACCTTCACCAACCCACTTACATACCAAAAACAAACACACGAAAATGGATAACTATAATTCAGCTATGCGAGATATCAACCTGAGGTTTGATCGTTCATCATTCATTCGCTTCCGCTCCGCCTCCTCCCTCGAAATCTCCACCATTCTAGCCTTCAACTCCTTCCTCTGCCGCCGGAGAATCTGCCTCAACCTCTCCACTTCCTTCTCTGCCAATTCTCTCTCCTGCAACGCCGCCTCTCTGCTACTCTCCTGACCACCACCACCTACATTCTCCACCCCCACCTTCGCTCTATCCTTCTCTCTCCTCTTCCCCTCGTCTCCGCCATCAGTGTCACCGTGAACCAGAATATTCCGCCGAATCTTATCCACAGTCTTCTCCGATTTCACCCTCTGCAGCAAGAAGTTCCACACAGGGATCATGTTCCCGCGGCAAATCTTCCTGATTGAATCCACAGACAGCGCCGCTGCCCTGCTAGAGGTCGCGTAAGGGCCCGCCGGCCGGTAACCCATCTCCTTCTGGAGCCACTCGATTATCGCCTCCGGTTGCAGCGCCCCCATTCCGGAGCTCGTTGAGCTCTGCATTTTGCGAAAATCCTTGAATCTCAAATTCACATCAGAGTCTACCGAATCCAATTAAAACCCAGACCCAATCTTCAAATATGGAGGTGAAATAGTACGAGGAGATGCAAAATTTGAAACCCTAGAATCTCAAGTTCACATCAGAGTCTATCAAATCCCATTAAAACCCAACCCAGTCTGCAAATGTGAAGATGAAATCGTACAAGGAGATGCAAAATTCGAAACCCTAGAATCTCAAATTCCCATCAGAAACTGTCAAATCCCATTAAAACCCCAACCCAGGTAGCAAATATGAAGATGAAATCGCAGGAGGAGATGTATTTTGAAACCCTAGAATATCAAATTCCCATTAAAATTCAAACCCAAACTGCAAACTTGAAGATAAAATCGTACTAGGAGATGCAAAATTTGAAACCCTAGACGGTGGGTATAAACAGATCTGACAAAATGCATGAAAATTCTATGCAAGGAAGATGAGAACTAGTAAATTGCCACTGGGTTTGAGAGTGTGTGAAAGTGTAATTGTTGCAATGACGGGCGATGAAGAGAAGAATAGTGTTGAAGAGAGAGAAAGAAGCGGAATTTGCAAATTGGTGATTGTTGGAGAATATTTTTGAAATTGTAGGTCCTACTGGTGGGTATTTGAAAATTTACCTATAATAAATTACATATTAATACTTTAAAATTTAATATATTAATTTTTTAGTTTATAAATTAATAAAATAATTTTTTAATCTAAAAAGTTATATATATATATATATATAAGTATAAAATAGGTTTCACTTTCCTTCTTCTATATTATTATTTAGATTATTTTATTAAATATATATAATTTTTTAGATTAAAAATTTATTTTAAAAAGTTTATAAATTAAAAATTAATATACTAAACCTCGAAGTACTAAAATATAATTTAGCCATTTATCAATTATTATTTAATGTTAGAGCTAGGTTTGCTATTATTGTAAAATTTATATTGTAAAAGATAAAATTATTATGTTTTTATTATTAAAAAGGCTATCAATTAACTCGTCTTTAATAAGATGTAATTTTGTCTTTTTTAATATAAATGCTCTGATAATAGTAAAATATGTTCTGACATTAATATTTTTCTTTATTAAACTGCCAATAAGTGTCTTTTTTTTTTTTTTTTTGTTACTATATTATTAGTAGAGTATTTTCTCATAGCATATTAACACTTTTAGATAACAAGAATAATAACAAATTCAATACCTCAAAGGTTCCTGTCTATGGAGTATTACTCTAAAGTAATGTTGTTTCCAGAAACCCTCGACCTGAGAAACATAATAAATATACTTTAGATAAGAGTAAATATATTTTGGCTTTTAACTAAAAATATAAAAATAGGGTCTTTCTTTAAAATTTAAAGTAAAAGCATATTTAAACATTTTAAAGATAAAAATGCCTATTTTCATAATTTGGATTGTATAAAAAATTAATTCTTAAACAACAGTTGTTTTTACAGCACTGACAAACAAGTCCTAGATCAATCAAATACACATTACAGCAACAATTCAAATTTACAAGGTGTTCAGTGATGTATCGGCTTCCATTGTGTCTTGAATTTGTTGCGCTCAAATTATCACAAGAGTTGTTGCATTGTTTTAGTACGTGTCGCCATTAGTGTGTCCGACATCATCAATGGCGTTTTGGTTGAATGTTACCCCCAATTGCTCGAGTGTTGCAACAATTAGGAAAGGTGGAGGCTTTTTTTTTTTTTTATATTATCATTAACAAGCGTAGTCACTGATTGAATCTAACAAAGTAACCGGACATTTTAGCTTTTGATTACTTGAATGGTGCAACCATCGTGAAAAACTAGCTATTCATTTATTCCTCCATGCCATTGTTCTTATTGTTTTCGCTTTTTATCGGCTAGATGTAAGCATGTTTAGCAGACGACTTTTGACATCCAAATGTTACCTTGGATTGATATTGACCATTATATTTTAATATATATAAAAAATAGCAATATGTAACCGAAACATCTTCGATGGACGTCGATTTGCCTTCATTCTTTCTTTTCGTTATATGATGGAAAAAAGGCAATGCCGATAATGTTATGAATGTATGTTTTTCTTATGGTTAAAGTTGATGTTTCGTATCAGTATAAAGTGGGCTTTTATAATAATGAATAAAATTTGCATAACCAACAATATATTCAAAAGAAAAATGCAAATGTTGGAAAGCTAATATCTTTTATAGCCAGGATCATCTATAAACTGTATAATAAGATTTTGATAAGGAAAAAAAAATTATAATATACGTATCAAATGATTGTGCATAGTGTGTATTAAATACACATATAATAAAATTAATACATAATAAAAAAAGTAACTATTTAATATTACATTTTTATTATTTTATTATATTATTTAAATACCTAAAATTTGGTAATTTATAATACAAGTAACACATTCAATACATAAAATAAAATATCACGATGATTAAAATTTGATAGCATTTGTTGAATCCAGTAGATTTTTGTTAAAATATGTCAAGGTGAATCATGATTCGGGTATATATTGGTGTATTCGATCCAAATTTGACAACGTTTCAGAAAAATATTGATATAACACGTGATTTTCATATTATATAGACGCTCTATTAAGATTTTGTGAAATTTTTATTACAATTTATTGAAATTTAATTGAAATCACTAATATGTATTATGTATAAATCACTTATCAAATCAACAATTTTTGTTGATAATTGGCCTCTATTCAACAAAAGTTCACCTACATTACTTAGGAAAATTATTACTTAGGTAATATGAGATTTAATCTTTATCACCTAGCTATCTTTAACATATATAATTGAGTACCTTGAGGTTTAAATATTTTATTCTAAAATCTTATTTATCAAGTACCTTTTATTGAAATTTGATGTATTTTCATTAGAAGATGCTAAAATAAAACACGATTCTAACAATATATTGATATTTTTATTAGGATTTGATTATTTACTGCCAAAAAAAGGCTAACATAAAATATAATTTCAACAATATTTAGGCAGATTATATTAATATTTGGTGATTTTAATCTCATAAACTGCTCAAATATTTGTTATAAACATTAGCATGACTTATATATATTATCATAATTAAATAATATATTAATATTTTTTATATAAAATATTTCAAATTCTTATAAAATTGTCAAATTTTGATATAAAATATCTACGTATACAAAATTTAAATATTAAAATATCTTATTATATATATTAAAAATATTAAAACTTAGACTATAAACAAATTAAAGTTAGATGGTGCGTCAATGGCTATGCCCTTTTTCTTTTTCTCTCTCTCATCCACCCACCACCACCTTAAATTCCGGGCTCAGAGTCTCTCCATGCTTTTTTATCTCCGCAAAATCCAATTCTCTCTCCTCAATCCGAAGCTTTGCTTTTCGAATTTCTAGGGTTCTTGTCCTCATCCACTCATTAAATCCAATTTAAGTCCTCAGCCACTGTCATCAGTTGCGAAAGGTATAACTATCACTTTCGAAGTTCGATTGTTGAATTAATTAGTTTTTTGAAGCTTTTGATTGCATCAAATTTGGTAATTTGAATTGATTCTGTGTTAATTCGGTGATTTTTAGTGTTTTGAAGTTCGATTGTCGAATTAATTAGTGTTTTGAAGCTTTGATTGTATGAAATTTGGTAATTTCAATTGGTTCTGTGGTAATTAGATGTTTTTTAGTGTTTAGAAGTTCGATTGTCGAATTAATTAGTATTTTGAAGCTTTTGATTGCATGAAATTTGATAATTTGAGTTGATTCTTTCTTAATTCGATATTTTTAGTGGTTTGAAGTTCGATTTTCGAGTTAATTAGCGTTTTGAAGCTTTGATTGCGTGAAATTTGATAATTTGAGTTTTTTATGTGTTAATTCGATTATTTTTGCTTGCTTTATCGGCGGATCTTTTTGCGATTGTGACCTAGATTTCGGTGATTCTTAATGTTTCAATTTTGTTTGCTAGATGGTTCCTTTTGCTGTAGCTATTGACTGTGCTTTATTCCTAGAACTGTGTTTTAATCCCTTTTTTTTTTCCCCATGTATTATTATGATTTTAGGTGCATTTAGGTTGTTCGGCAAAAAGCTTATACTTTCATTAAATGTAAAGCAACTTGGAGAACATTTGAGGTATGATAAGCATCAAGAGCCATAAGTAGTAAAATACGTGTATTAAACGCGTATTTGTATTTTTACGTTTAAAAAGGGCGTTCTCGTGTATTTGCCAATAATACAGTAAAATACAACAGGGTGCACGCATAACTGTATGGACAATGAATTTGTATTTGTCCTGTCATTTTTTCAGCAACCCTGCCATGTCTCTTTCACTATTTCTCTGTTTGAGGGGCACAAATTATGCTTTCCCTATTTGCACAAAATTATGCTTTCCCTATTTGCATGTGGTCTAGTTCTCTATATTCAGCTGCATTTTATTGTTATCCTTGTTCTTTATTTGGTAACGGAGGGCGGGTGAATTTTGAATTTCATGGGAATATGTTATTTGGTTATGCTGTGAGTTATGTGTTCTTAGTATTAGCTGTGTAGTTGAGCTCTTGGGATGTCACATTTTAGCTTATTTTTAACAACATTCGGGGGAGGGTGGAAGATGAGCTCCTCTGAATGATGAAAAAGAAAGCTAAAACGATCATGCCAACAGGGGAAGTCAAGAGCACATTGAGAACTTGATCTAGTAGTAAAAGACTAGCAGGTTGAGGCTGCAGGATAAAAGGTCCTATTTTCAAATTATCTAGCCATGCTTACATAAAAAAGTTGTCTTGTTTCAGCTGTTTGTTGATACACATACCTTGTTGTTGCTTTCACAGGTTAACTTATGTTGCTGCCAAATGGGCTGTTGTACGCACTAATCCCCTTCAAATACTATCCTAAAGGGGAGAGGGTATTGGTTCGTGGAGGCAGTTAACTTGTGCGGGCTAAGTGTCCTCTCTCATTTGACATACAACATGGGTTACAAACATTGATGGAAGTGCCTTTTCCTTGGGAGATATCATAGGCATAATTGCTTTTCGTGTTGACGAAGCTGTAAAACTAGTGTTAGGGTTTTTAGTCTACAAGCAAAGTAGGATGGGTTCTGTTTGTTGCTGTTTGCGGGTGGAGGATTTTGAAGATTATGTAAACCGAAACAGTTCCTTTTATAGGAACTGCGTTTGTCTCAATTGTTTCCTTCAAAATTTCTTTCATATGGTATGTTAGTTTGTCCCTTATCATTGCCATCATCCTTGACTAATTATCATGCAATTACAAACCCCAGTAGATATTTAATGGTCATTACTTCAGACTAGGATTTTGAAAAATGAATTGTTGGTTAGGTCTCACAGTTTTCACCTTTTGATACTACCTTAGGACAAGTGGAGCATAACGAAGAAAAGAAGTGGAAATGATAGACCATATTTTAATGGTGTTTTTTTTGTCCTCTGCTTCTTCCTGTATCCATTGGCATAGCATACTGGACACAAGGCTCTGAATTTAATTTATGGTAGAAGATAAACATTCTAATTATCTTCACATGCTCAGGCTCTTGTATAGATGGTGTAGTTGAAACTTTTTATCTGTATCACGCATCCAATTGGGTAGAATTACCGTTTATATTTCATGTCAATATGACACAGAGGATTAGATCCCTCCCCTTATGTCTGCGAACCCTAGAAGGAGCTTGAAATGACAAATTGGTTCTCATAGTTACCTCCTTTTAGAGGTTTTATTGCTAAAAAAGACTTATTGTTTGATTGATATGAGGCTCATACCATGCTCCCATGGTCACCATCCTGATTCCTTTGTCCTGGAAAAGATATAATGGTTTCTATATTTGTATCCTTGTAGTATTCTTCATTATTTAGGAGGGGGGAATTGCAAGCCATCTCATCGTCCATCCCAGGGGCTGCTTTGACTTCTACAGTCTCAACAGACAACTCTTTGGCTGACATGTACCGCTCTCCTCCACGCCCTCTACCTTATGATGCAGATCCTCGGTATTTTCGCCTACAGCGGGACGGACTGGTCTCAAGACGTGAAAAGGGCTCGAGTCATTCACATGAGGAATCAGAACCACTTAGACAAAGTGATGATGCTGATGTTGATTCAGGGCCTTTAAGTGCAGGAAATAAGTGGAACGGGTCAACTTGTGAGGATGGATCCAAAGAACACCGTAAATCCTCTGTCAAGCTTTCGTCAACAAAGTCGGCAATTGGAATTGGGTACTTCTATTCCTCGTCGGAGGACGAAGATGTCTGCCCAACGTGTCTTGAAGGTAATCTATCTATTTGATTGTACGACGACCTCTTTAAACATGGCACTTCTGTGCGCTTTCTTGTTTCTGGCTGGCCAAAGGAATTTCAGTGTTTGTAATATAACTCTTATGTTGGTTGATAATATGTCACTTTTTAAGCTTTAATCTTGACCGTGCAGAATACACAGAAGAAAATCCAAAAATAGTGACTAAGTGCTCTCATCATTTCCACCTGGGTTGCATATACGAGTGGATGGAGAGGAGTGAAAACTGCCCTGTTTGTGGGAAGGTAATAATTCTATTTTTGTGTTTGGATTTCATGTAACCTTTTTCTTATGTCAATGCTTGCACAGTTGAGCTGTTGATATGCTAATACTACATACAATCTAGATATAGAAAGTTGTGAAGTTTCATTGAAAATTTGCTCTACTTCCTTTCCATAGGCTCTGTTAAGCAAATGGTTCCTTAGTAGTTTCAGCAGAATAAGAGAGCTTACTGAGTGTTGCATCTCTTATTTGAAGCAAGACTCTGAATTGGTTTAGTCATGGGAATTGTCGTCAGATGATTCCTTTTTTTAGCATCTGCAATAACTATACCCTCTTTAGCTTATTTTTCTACGTCTGATATCTTTGGCCTTGCTTTATTACAAAAGGAGTCACCAGTAATATAAACTAGTGTCATGTGAATCAACATTTGCTGCTGCATGAGAAACTTGCAGATGCAACATGTAGGATGAGATTTAATGATTTTACTTTAGAAGATGTGCTAACTTAAGTTATTAGGTTTTGTTAGGAAGTTTGTTTGGATTAGGATGTGGCAGGTATTGTGTTAGGCGACAATACCCAAGATCTGGGTTCGATTTAGATACCAAAATGAAATCTGAAAAGCAAATAAGAAGGTAAGGGAGAAAAGAGAAACGAAGACACCAGCATTTATGTGGAAAACCTTCAAAGAGAGGGAAAAATCACGGGCAGAGGCAGACTACTTCACTAGATCAAAATTGGAGTATTGCAAGAATTTCTTCACTCCCTCTTTCTCTCTCTCTGTGCATGTTTTTCTCTCTGTCAATGATGGCAGAAACCCTAAAACAAAAGGAGTGAATATACAGCCCTACATAAACGAGAGAAACCCTAGAAAAAAAACAAACGGGTACAACAACCGGACCTGAAATAAATTTGAGACATAACACAACATATTATTTGTTTCATAGTTGAATTCTTCTTTCTAGGGAAGTTGTTAATAGTTGATCTTGTATAATTTGTTTCATAGTTAAATTTTTATTTCTAGGGAAGTCATTTCTTGTTTGATTTAATATTTATCTCTTTAGTTATCTAATATTATTTTATAGATTAGTTTCTGCCTTTAGATATAATTTTGTCAATCATTATTTTCTATTTTGGAGAAATATTATTGGGTTTAGTTTTTGGAATAGGAAGTTGTGTTACATTACTCCTTTTCATGGAGGCAGGATGAAGTGTCAAATGATGTACTCTGTTCTTTTCTCTTTCTGAAGAAACTTGTTTTCAATTTAGTCTACTGACCTTGTGTTACACAGTCATTAGAGGCACATATAGAAGAAAATTGTTCGGGATAAGTAGCACATATAGAACTGAATTAGCAGATTAGCTAAGAAGGGAAGAGATTAACTCCTCATTAGCCTTGTTTCCTCCTAGATAGTTTGTAAAAGCTTTTTGATATAGTACAACCTCAGCGTTATTTGAAGTACTACACATGAAAAACTTATGATTAATTACGGTTCCTTTTTCTATTTAATTTTTGTTCTCTTTTGTTTAAGTTGAATTCGGAATTTTAAAATTTCTTGCCTTAGAATTTCTGGTTAGATTTATAATTCTCAAGATTTTGATGTTCTTTATTTCTAATTAGATTAGACTTAGACTTATTTATAATTTCTAATTTAGAGTGCCTACTCGATAAATAAGGCACTTATGCACCTTTTGGAGAGGCCTTCTAAATGAATCAAATTCAAGAATTTAATAATTGATTTGGAACTTAGTTGGTTTCACCTTTATGCTACATCGTATTCTGGCCCCGGGAACAGTTTATAGGAATTGCAATTGGAGCAAATGCTGACACGGAGTGCAGTACAGGAATTTCATGTCAAAAGGATGTACTCTACTACCCGTCTAACACATTGAAGGGTACATTGTTTTGTTCCTCAAACTGCAAAGTTTATGTGATCTGTTGCCTGACAAGTTTGAAGGGTTGATCTAAATGGTTCTGTTTTCGTGGATGCACGAATAAACATGGATGAAGTACGTACTTTTCAAGTTATAGTCCTGGTTTGTTTTGCCAAAAATCCTTTTCGGTCTCAATTCTATTATTTGCTTATTGTTACTTCATGGCAACAATGAATAGACACCAAAGAAAGTCTTATGGGGTAGCCGGATAGGGTGGTATTTTTAGGAGCTCTTTAGATAAAGAGCTTTTGGAGCTTCCCTGACGTAGCTTTGTTGTTTTGCAAAAGGATTGGAGGGCTTCGTGTTATTAGTTTTCGGTTTTTATTTGATGATTGAGGACATCTTATTTTTAACTCTTTGTACAATTAATAATCTTTGTTTTTTTGATAAAAAAAATTCATAGCAACAACCAAAAATATGGAAAATGTTTTCGTTGAGGGGAAATTGGCTTCTTCTCAACGAAAAGATGATACATATTCCTTCATGAAGAAAAAATTGTTTCCGTGGTAATCTCATATGGCATATGCCTCCCTTGAACCTCAACTTGACCAAGCATGAGCGTCATTTAAATTACAAAACCTTTTTCTTTAACTAGAAAGACAAAAAAAATTTTAAGAAATAATATTTTTTAATTGAAAATATTTTCCGTAAGGAAATAGTGTTTCTTTGTACCAATAGTACCCCTAGTTTTGCGGCACCGAATAATACAAAGAAGGGTGATGATTCGGATGAGCAGGCATGTCGATGACACGATGGAAAGGCCCAACTACTTGAGTGTTCTTTTGAAAAACTTGTTTTTAGTATTTGGCATCTTTGCCAGATAAATTACTCTTCTTGCATGGTCCAAATACTTTGAAGCCTGTGAAGAAACATAATGCCCTATAGATTGGTCCTTAGTTGGGGGTTTCACATTTACGTGTTTCTGATGTAAAGCTAGATGTGATTCTGGCTCTCTATTCTTACAGTAAGCATGTTGGCTCAAATAGTAAGACACTTTTGGCTCTTCACGAAGCATTAGGTCTGGGGTTCGAGGTCTGCTACTTAGCACAAACAATTCTTCGAGGCTAATCATTAGGTCCGTGGCCCCAACTTATCCTTCTGCATGTAGGAAACTTATAAGTGGACAGCATATGTAATTTGGAGATTAGCCGATATGTGTGTAAGTTGATCCAAGCACCTTAGTCACAGAAAGACATTTAGGTCAGTAGAGATGTATGTGAGGTTGATATCCCAGTTAGGGAACATGCAGATGCCCTTGGTTGACATTTTTTTCTGATTCCGTTGGTTACTTCCACTGGAGCTCCTTGTACTGTAGTTTGACCCAAAAAAAAAAAAAAAAAAAGACATTTCTTCAACAATAAACAATGTACCTCAAAGGGCTCTTGCTAAGGCAGAGTTTGGGGAGGGTGTGATGTATACAACATTACCCTTGCATAGTGCCATTTTGTAGGAAGGCTGGCCTCCAACCCTAAAAAGCGATGGAAGAAAGGGACATTACTAACATCTAAAAATGGAATGGCAGGGAATGTTGAGTTACAGGTAATGTTGACCGTGCTAAAATGAATTTGGAGTTCCAACGGAAACAAGGTCAAACTTAGTAATGTAAGACCTATCAAAAAGAATTAAGAAATGTGGGAGGACTTTATTTCATGTTCTCTGTATATTTGGTAACCTTGTATCTCATTCATCATTTAGTAAAATTATACTATTTCACATGGTATCAGAGCAGGTTGATAATCCCAAACTCTTGTTTGATGCACCATGTCTTCGAAAAGAGGGGTGTATTTATATTTGATGCATTGAGAGCCTTTCCAGTGAATGTTTGATTCAGTTGGACTGTAGAAAATTGAGGGGTGCAATTAAAGAAGAATCACATGTGACTTAAGGACTGCACATGTGAGTCTAGTAAGACTTCCCATATTGTAGTTGGTATATATGAGGTCCATTTTATTCCTATCATAATTTTTCTTTCCCATTTTCACTCTAATGAGTGTTGTCCAACTTTGTTTGGTTAGTGCTGGGAACTCTTCATGCTTGCTTCTTAGAATCTATCGAAGCAATAATTCATAAATGAAAGCAATGACGTACTTTGTTCCATGGCCGGTCCTGAGGTTTTAGGGGGTCCAAAGCAAATTTTGATGGATCGTCCCTTTATTTGGCAACAGAGGTGTCTGGTTCAACTTAAGCTCACCTTGAATAATTCACTTCATGTTGTAATACCAACTAATGTGTTAGTCCCTAAGGATTATACATTGGTTGTTATTTCTCCGATTAAGAATTGTGATATATAATAGAAGCAAACTCATAACTCTTCAACTGAAGATTGTTACTGTCGTTGTCGCAATGCTCACACCCCATACCGCTTTCATAAAATGACGATGCTAGTGTTAAAATATGTTGTAGGTTATGGATTTTAACGAGTCGCCTTGACACGGAATGAGAGAAAAATCTGCTGCTGCAAAGGCAGAAGAGGGTGGATGAAGAAGCTTATAGAGAAGCCAAATTGTATAGTCATTGTGAATATTACTGCAGGTTTGGGTGTTTTTTCTCCCCTAAAAAACTATATAATATATGATGATGATAAATGTTTCTGCAATATATCAGCCATTGTAAAAGGTACCTCATTGACTTATTCAATTATCTTGCTTTTTCTCCTTTATTAGGGTCTCTAAAATGATCACTGGGAGCTGAATGCTACCAGCTGCTTGTAAATTGTACATGCAGCATTCTATCTTGCATCCTATTTAGTAAATGCCATGACGGTAATGCTCGGTTTGTTTTGACCGAAAAATTTTCGGTTTCAATGCTATTGTCTCTTTTCATAGCTTCATAACGAAGACCGGAAATATGGGGAATGTTTTCCTTCATTTACAAGAAATTGATTTTTCCTTAACAAAAGGAGAGAACATTTTTCTTCATAAGTGGAAATCTTTTTTCGCAGGATTTTTACGTATGTCTTATTTCAAGCTTAATTTAACCAAGTGTGAATCCCATATAAATATATAGAATAAAACTATATTTTTCAATTATCTTAAAGGAATATTTTTCGTTAAATCAAACAGAGCGTGAGATGGGATAATTGTGCTACATCATGTCATGTCAAATTCTTATTCTTATTTGCTTAAAGCACAAGAAGACAATGTGATTGTGGAGGCTTCTGGAGAGACAAATATTTGGTTTTCATGACAAAACATGGTTTTGATTGGCCCTTTGTCCTTGTGGACGTCCCACTCAGCTTTATTACTCAGGGTGCTCTCCTTTTCATATTCTTAAATATTTATCCCTGTTTGACAACGAGGTAAACAAAAGTAAAAGGGAGTGAGGGTAACGGGGGATATCGGGGAAGGATAACTTTTTAAGATATTTTATTTTATTTTAATTATAATTTTTTTTAACGTATTTTATTACCTAATTTTTAAATAAGGATAACTAATTTATCTCTCTTTATTCTTTATCTCTTTTTATTGAGAATATTCAAATGAGGTAGGGTAATATCTTATCCTCTTTTTTACTCTGTCCATTTTTACCTAATTATCAAAAAAAAGGCATTAAGTGATAATTTTTTGATACTCCATTTGTATCCTATGTGACATGGAAGTATTAATTTATAACAATTAATATTAAATTAATTTTGTCGTCATACGCTAAATAGATTTTTGTTATGTGTGTCAGGTACACAAATTGTGAACTATGGTAACTAGGAAATTTGTGATTTTAGAAAAGCACCAAAAAAAATAAAAATAAAAAAATGGAACAGTCCGAAAAAAAGAAAAAAGAAAATGTGATCTTAAAACTATTAAATTTGAACATTTTTCATTTAGATCATTTGACATGTTCATACATATGCTTTTTTCTTTGGTCGAAAATAATACATTGCTAAGTGTCTTAACATTTAAAAATTTATCATCTAAAAAAAAAGGAACATACCCAGTGCCTCAAGGGCTCCTGCCTACGCAGGGTCTGGGGGGGTGGATGTACGCAGCCTTCCCCCTTCAGGGTGTTAACCTGAAGAGAGGCTGTTTCCCAATGCCCCTAACCTGAGGGTGAGAACTTCCCAGGAGGTCATCCATCCTGGTACTACTCTCGCCCAAGCACGCTTATCATCTAAACACCTTTGTAATCAATGTCCTATAAATTTTGCTAGAGAACAATGATGTAACATATGATTCCAATAGTATATCCACGATATATAGTGATTTGAAGAAAAACTATATATTACAATAAAAGAACACTATAATTACTTCAAAGGTTCTTAAATATTGTTCAAATTATGTGTCTTTTAAAATTTTCAAGTTAAATTTACTTGATAATAGCGAAGAGTACCTATATATTGTTAGATGACATCCCGTTGCAATGATTTTTCATTAAAGTTTCTTGGGGTTCTAGAAGGAGGTATACGAATAATAAATTATTAAGGCTTAGAATATCTTATCTTATATATTAAAACGTTAAAAATATTAAAACATTAGATCATCAAACCTACATACGTGATTAGGGATGGCAATGGGGCGAGACGGGTACGGAGCGTGCCTCTTCATACATGTGCTCGCCATCAAAATTTCACATCCGTGCTCACCCCATTATCCGCCACGGATATGAAATGCATACCTACCCCAGCAAGTACAAGCCCATACCCATACCCGCCCCATTACCTGCGGGTATCCACTACCCACCTTAATATAGGTACAAAACAATTACCCGTATCTTTTCGTATTTCCAAAATAATGACAAATGATTTTGGCAATTAAATATAATATGTATTTTTCAATTTGGAAGTTAATTAGATAAAAATGAAGTGGGTATGATGGGAATAAAGCGGGCCGGGGCAGGGCGGGTACAACACTATACCCGTACCCGCTCCATACCTGCCACACCCAACTCGTATCCGCTACTTGCCTCACTTATACCCTTACCCACCCCAAACGGGACGGGTACCTGCGGGTAACGGGTTTTTCTTGCCCTGTTGCCATCCCTATACGTGATAAATCTCTCACATACTAAATTCTATTTATATATTTAATATGTGTGTTTAATGGCTTAATTTTTCTCACTAAATATTTTGAAAATATTTTTTTAAAATAAAACTTAAATTTAAAATAAAGACTTAACGCATGTGTATATATTAATAAATATCGAATAAAAAGTGTAATTTCGTTCCCATCATAATTTTCATAACTTTTCAAATGCTAATTTTTTTACCCTAAGAACTTGCAGTTAAACGCTAAAAATTGGTGAAAACACCAACTATTAAAATCATTACTAGGAGGTTACCTATCTTGATACTATTCTCACCTAAGTATGCTTAATTTCGGAGTTCTAATAGGATCCGATGCTTGCGTGTTGGTAACCTCTTAGGTTTGGTCAAATAGCTAAATGCTAACCAAAATTTTTTTTTTTTACCTAACATAGTCGTTAACCAGTCAAAACGTTCAACAATAAGGAAAGCTAGTAAAAAGGTTTTTTTGCCGAAAATCAAAATAGAAAAGCAGTTGTGTCATATTTGAATGATTATCTCAGGTCGCCCCCGTTAAGGAAGGGGGCTAAGACTGGTGTCTTCAATTTTACTTTTTAAAAAAAAATATATATCTGAATGATTATTGAATACTATGATAAAATTTTATGAAATTAGAAAAAAAAATATTATTATCTAATATTTTTTTGACAAATATACTAGAGTATATTTTAAAGAGAATACCTTTTGTATATCATAATCTGTTTTCATGTAGATTCTTTGATAATGGGAGTTGAAATCAAGCTCTATATCCGTTACCAAAAAAAAATAAAATCAAGCTCTATAATGAAACAAGTCTGACTGCTTTTTGGTGTATGTAATGTAAAATGTTATGAATTGCTCTCCCCGTAGTTTGAGCTTATCTTCGTATTTATATGAAAAGAAAATGGGGGTGCGGTGTTTTGACACTTTGTGTTATCCTTTATTTGACATGTGTATAAGGTTGTGGGTAGTGGGCAACTAACACTTGAAGTCCTTCTTGGAGGCTTGTGTATTCCGGGTTCAAATGACGGGTTTGGTACTTGGACTCAAATGAGTAACATTTGGACTCAGATGGACATGTGAGTTTGACTTTCCCGCCTAAGCGTCATTGTTACTTGCTGACTGAGTCAAATGACAGGTTTGGTGCTCGGAATCAGATAAGTGAGTAACATCTAAACTCAGCTAGACGTGTGAAGTTGACTTCCCCGCCTGAGCCTCTTGTTTCATTATTTAGTCTTCGGATTGAGAGCATTAAGGGCGGATTGGCCATGAGATAGCAAGTTCATGAGTAGCGTGTAGAGGTGCAGTGTAGGTAGGCAAGTAACTTATCAAAGACGGTTGCGGTGGATGGTAGCATTATCGGGGTGTACTGACCCATCTTTTAGTACTTTTTTATGAACATAACCTTTTTTTTGGGATAAAAGATCCCAAGGGCAAATTATTCATTACAGTCGATAAGCAAAGTCGACAAAACAGAGGACGGGGGGACAAGACACCCAGTCATGATTACACGAACCCCACGATATAATTTGGCTACTTCATGAGTCACACCATTAAACTGCCTACAGATTGAACTAAAAGAATAAGAAGAAAAAGAAACGATCAAGATATAATATCAGAGCTAATAGCATCAATCTCCCAAGTCCTAAGGAGGACCTTTATGACCCTATAATGTAAAGGAACTATTTTTTCTAAAAGCTTAAACTAGTAGGTGAAGACCCATGATTGATTTTATATTCGAATATGTCCCCTCACGCAAATGCCTATTTGGGCTTTAAGCATAAATACTACACAAGTCCACCTTATACTTTGTGCTTAAATTATGTTAATATTAAAGTGGGGGCTATTGGGATTCAAACTCGTGACCTCTTGATTACAAGGCTCTAATACCATATCAAGGAACTATATTTTTCAAAAACTTAAACTGATGAGTAAAAACTCATGATTAATTTTATATTTTAACATATGATGACCAAAAAACTCTCGGCCAATCAAATTTAATTATGACATTACCGAATCCTTAACAAACAACAAAAAGACAGGTAACCCGAATCGCACAACACCCCGCTACTTGTACGTATGTATTCTTTAATATAAATGTAGAAGATGTCCCGGAAAACTCATATTATCTTATAAATTTATTATTTAAGTTGGAAGGAAGGAAAAAAAAAAAAAGGAAAAAAGAACGAAAATGCAGCCCGACGGTTACCACCTGCACTCACATATGTATACTTTCCCGCCTGCAAATATCACATATGTATACTTTCCCGCCTGCAAATATCTCTCTCTCCCTCAAATTTCATCAGCGAAACCCTAATTTCTTGCAGCTCTACTGTACGATTCGTCCTCCAAATGTTCAGTTCAAGATCCGATCATCCGAAATTCGCTTCTGCGAACTGATTTCTGTGGAATTGAGATCTTATGCTTGCTCAGTACATGAGAAACTGATATTATGGGTCAAAATCAGTGGCCTCATCATCTTCCACATTGCATTGGCCTCATCATCTTCCACATTGCATTCTTTTGGATATGGATCATATGAATGACAGAGAATATGAACCAAATTATGATCGCGGTGAAGTTCTGTTCATCTTCATGAGCAATGGTGCCGGTAAGAATTTACACGGTGACACTAGTAAAGTTCTTCGTATTGAAGTTATTGGTGCAGATATCATGCTACAGAATTGTTTTAGATATTGATTGATAAGATTCGCTGGTAAGAATTTACACGATCGCAATCGTAATGAAGTTATTGGTGAAAACAGCATGCCATAGAATCGTATTAGACATTGATTGATGAAGATTGATTATAGCGCAATTGAAAATTAGTGGAATGTCACCTTAGCTAATCATCAGAAGAGTAGATCTCCACAGATTTGTTAGCTCAGTCATATGTTACAATTCTTCTTTACGTGTCGTTTCATGATCACGAGTTTCTAGAAATTGCTCTACGCTGTGTTACGCTCGTGTTCAAACATTGAAATAATGCATAACAGGAAATAATAGTTGAGGACATGAAGACTCTTTGGCAAAATACTCGAAGAACTAGTTTCAATTAAATATAAAAACTAAATTTGAACTTCAAATGAGAAGATAAGGAAGAAAGGAAAACAAAGGCACCAAGATTTATGTGAAAAATCCTCAAAGGGAGGGGCAAGTCATAAGTGGAGGTAGAGAACTTCACTAGATATGAAAATGGAGGATCACAAGTTTTCTCACTCACTCTCTTTGTTCTTTTTGTTTCCCTCTAAAAAATTGGCAAATTCCCTATAAGAGTATAAATAGAAGACAAAGAAGATGAAAACCCTAAAATATACGTCTCCCGCACCCCCCATTGGAGATCATTGTTGGACTACGGTCTCCACACTCCACCTCATACCTCCACCTGGGATTCCAAACTTCAAATTTGGGACACGACACAACAAAGAGAAAATCATTTAGCTCATCTTCTTATAGGGGAAAATCATGTGTCTATGCCATCTGTGACGGCATCCTTATACATCTTGAAAATTCACCTTCCGTCTATATGTTTGTCAGGTACAAGGCAAAAAGGAAAACAAACCGGTTTGAATAATTGATTTGGACAGCAGTAGCAATTTGATGAACAGTATGATGCCGTTTGTCATAGATATTTAACGCCTTTGGAGGTATGCATTCCAAACTTTAGTGCATATAAGCTACAGTACGCCTTTGAAGCTTGTTTTGAATTTGTGTATTATATGTATACCTACTAATGTTAATGTGATCATTCCCGTGTTAATTAACATGAGGAAGCATCCATGCTGGCATGGCACAGCTGGTGCTCGCTCGAGGTTGAGCCTGGCTCTCTCCTCCGTCCCCTTCCCTTGCCTGGAAAGTGCCTCTGCATGGAAGATGAACGAACAAAATGCAAAGCTCATCAGTCTTTTGTTTGTGTATTGGTACCTCCCGAAAGTAATATGTGAAGAATAAAAATTCCAAAAAAAAAAAAAAAAGGAAAAACAAATGAAAAGAAAACAAAAATCAGGAGAGAAAAATAATAGAAAGGGAGATTAGAAAAGAAAGGAAAGAAAGTTGTATGTTCCTTTTCTAATGAGTTTGAAATTTGAAATTTGTATTAGCGTTAGGCTCATTATAAAAATAGGTTGAGTTGAAATTGACTGGAGGTAGAATGAAAACTATAAGGGGGTGTGTACGAAGTTGTAACTAGCAATATAAACAAACTGAACCCTTAATGTACTACTTGTGATCGAGATTGATCACAATTTATGCTTGTTTTGGGGGCTTAATAGCTTATCGAGGCAAGTTACAACAGACTTGATATGCTTAACAAGCTAACTTTGAACAAGGAGATGCTTGGCTTTGTGAACAGTTTAATAAGGTTTTGTTAAAGGCTCAATAAGAGCTCGTTAAAAACTCGTTAAGAGCTCGTTAAAAAGCTTGTTAGAAACTCGTTAGTAGTCGGTATTTAGCTCAAAAATAGTTTGATAATGTCTTGAATAGCTCAACTCAGTAATTAAACTTGACTCAATAGCAAGATTCGTTATGAGCTTGAATTAGTTTGATAACAAGCTCAGCCTAACTTGATAACAACTTGAATTAGCACGATTAAGATAACAAAGTTTCGAAAGCTCGGTGAGATCTTGGCTCAAACTTGAGGTCAATAAAGTTTAGTGAGCTTGAGTTCGAACAAGGCTGTGCTCGGCTCTACTCGTTTGCATCCCAAGCTACATCAGGCAGGTGTTCAAAAAAGGTACATCAAGTATGGGGGAGAAAAAGAAAATTGTTTGCGAGTGTTTTGTTTATGAGAGCTTTTTGTGTTTATGTTGAGTGTGGTTCACTCGAGCATGAAGAGAGCCTTGCTCAATTGCTTTGATTGACGGTTTGCAACTTAAGTTGTCCAAAACATTGCTTGTGGGAGGGTTTGCAGCTTTAATTTGTAAAAGTTACACTTGAGTAGAGAGATTGCGAACTTAGATTTTGGGGTTATAACAGAGGTTGCAATTCCAAAATTTCATAGTGGATAAGGCATTCATTTGGATCTCATGATTTTCTCTAGACAAAGTTTGCATGTAAATTTGTGTTGATTGTTTCAACTTCTTTTTACCCTTTCTCTATTTGTTTGTGCATTTTTCCACAACGTTAAGATGAATGCAAGGCATGCCAACGAAAACAAAAATCACGCATACTAGAAATAATCCAAGGATACTATTCTGCAATATCGAGGTGTGTACAAGACCCTAAGACACAAAACAAAAATCACGCCAAACATGCAAGCATCCTGTCAACAATGCATCAATCTTTGCCTCTTACCAAATGCTAAGTAGCTCGAACAACACTGAGTTCATCAATATCTAGTTTACGCATTCAACAATGGAAGAGTTCTCCATCTACAGGAAACTAAATATTATGAATGTGCAATTCAGGAGTAATAAGAAGTTTTGGATTCATATCACCACCTACTTACCACCCAAATGGGAGGCTAAACATGATCTCGGATGGCTACCCTTCTTCCGGAGAACATGTGCTACATGCGGTAAGGTTATAAATGAACCAAATGCTTGATATTTATATGCAGGCTGTTAGATATAGAGGTATAAATCAATCAAATACTTGAAGGATTACTCATGTTGGAAATTAATTGGGGCTTGTCGTGTCTGTACGGGAGGCATAATAACTTATCAAATCAAGTTCGAATGGGGGTGCTTGACTTTTTAAAGTTGGGGAACAGATTGATAATGCCTCGTAAAGACCTTGATAAAGGCTTAATAATAACTTTCTAATGGCAAGTGTTAGCTCAAAAAATGGTCCGACAATGACTTGGAAGGAACTCGAATAGCTCGTCTTGGTGTCGAGCTTAACTCGATAGCAAGCCCATGTTGATTATGTGCTTGACTTGGATTGATAATGAGTTCAACTTGGCTTGATTAGGTTAATGACTCGAGTCAAGAACTCGTCATTTATACCCATCTGCCTGTGTTGAGAACATGGCGGCAATCTATTTTAGTTGAAAACAAAATATTACGCTAATGTGATAAGCTGACACAAGAAACTGATTGCATCCTATTCTTTTCTGATTAGGTAGCTATATTATCATGGGTGCAATGCAGTATGGTCAAACTCCATTTCGCACCTCAGAGAAGTTGAACAAAACTTTGTTAGCATGAATTTCATGTCATGCATACAACGGTTGTCATACCCCAGGTAAAATTTTCTTTCCTGGTCTTTATTTTACTAAAAGAACTTTCCTGCATTTATGAATGTTATGGCCATTCTACGTCACAAAAACTGACTTTTGTGCTCCAAATGTGTATCTATTGGAAGCATGACAGAAATTATATCTTTGCCTTTGTTCTAAAGATATTGAGTAGATGAATGATACTGAGTAGTATCCAAACCTTGGACCAAGCATCCTACCAAGCCCTAATGTTAGACCAATACCTAAGATTTGGATACGATATAGGTGCGATTGAACAAATTTCAAAGAAATTGATGAGAGAAAGAGAGAATAATAACACACAAACCACAGGAAAAACCCTCAAATTGAGGGAAAAATCACTTGTGGGGGAAAAAGCAATCTATTTAGAGATCTCAAGGACGAGATATATATCTAGGCATAGCAAGAATACTTAGAATTTTCTTAATTATTGGGAAAACCCTCAAATTGAGGGAAAGACAACGCGTGGAGGAGAAAGCAAGCCACTTAGAAATTTCAAGGACGAGATACAACTAGGTTTTGCATATAAAGATATATCTCAGCAAAGCAAGAAACCCTAGAACTTTCTTCAACACGGGGAAAACCCTCAAATTGAGGGAAAGATCTAGTGCGGAGGAAAAAATAATCCACTTAGAAATTTCAAGGACGAGATACAACCAGATCTTGCACATAAAGATATATCTAAGAATAGTAAGAAACCCTCTTAATGGGCCTACTCGATCAATCTCGAGCCTGAAGGGTCCAAACCTTTTGCTACCACCACAAATTTTCACTTCTGAATCAAAACATAATTTGAGACACAACAAATTTTTTATAGCAGTTATAATTTGAGACACAACAAATTTTTTATAGCAGCTTTGACCACTAGACTAAGGTTTTATTGGCAAGAGCTTGTATACTATCGACATTTTAAAAAACCATCGTGATTCACTCACGAAGCATGTTGGTACAACTCACAGGCTTTACTTGAGAAACATGCACCTCTCTATGGACATGCACCTCTATATGGATGAGTACGTTTTTGCGTATGAGAGAGAGTGGGAGAGAGAGAGAGAGAGAGAGAGACAGAGAGAGTGGGGGAGGGTACCCGATTGATAGAGAAGGAAATGGAAGCGGCCAAAACGAAGGCAACATGGGTGCGGCTGAGGTTTCACCAAGCTGCTCTATGCATGGTTGCTTTGCTTGTGTCTTCTCGGTCTCTTTGACCTATTCATATAATACCAGAAAAATAATTAAAATAATCTATCTCCCCACTTGATTAAAGAAAATATTATTTAACCTTTTTGGCCAGTAAGTTGTTCTGCTCCTGCAGACTTCTTTCCTGCCACAAACTACAAATGTCAGGTAATTTCCCCAGCCTTATCCTGCCTTGGAAGTCATAGGTTTACAACAGCAACATCAACCCGTTGCATCAGAGAGACTCTCGCTAAGGCTAAGGTTGGAGGTCATAGGTTTTAATTCTCTAAAATAGACTATCAACGTAAAAATAGTTTAAGACAAAAGTATGAATCTCTAAACCCTACTTTGATATGAGTAGAAGAGATGCTAGGCTAAGTTAATCGCATAGGATTTTGTTTTCCTTGATCTTGGTCATTTCCATTACCAAATGAGAATACCATGAGAATTTTACCAAAGAGGGTACCAACACGCCATCACCGGATCCTATTAGAACTACGAAATGTTAAACGTGCTTGAGCGCGAGTAATAGCAGGATGGGTGACCTCCTGGGAAGTCTTTATCCTCAGGTTGGGGGTACTCGAAAACTGTCTCTCTTCAGGGATAATACCCTGAAGGGGGAAGGTTGCGTATATCCACCCTCCAGACCCTGCTTAGGCGGGAGCCCTTGGGGCACTGGATATGTTGCCCATACCATGTGAATTTTGGCATCCTTGCTGCCTTCATTGAAACAAACTTTGCAATGAGAACATTAAGCTATGTACATTTAGGCTTTATTTGATTGGATGGAGAGTATTTTCTTTGTTTCTAAAGATATTTCTTAAAATACTTATAGCTAAAAGCATTTTTCTTCAAACCTTTTTCTGTTTATTTTATGAAATAACTTTCATCACATCACATTACATTGCATGAACTCAAAGTTTTTTCTTGCTAATTATCAAAAAAAGAGAGAAAGGCTTAGGATAGGTTGGGAGTAGCGTTTAGAAGTCATTATTTCTTATATAGGAGAAGTTTTTCCTCAAAATTATTTTCTTTTATCATTGATGTAAGGCAGAAGAGGGGATAGAGCCTTATGGAGCACCTTTTTTTGAAGCTGAGACACAGTTTGATGCATAAGTTGATTCTGCAGAGAAAACATGAGTATTAGCTACTAGTTTCTCATATCTAAACCTTCTATTCACACATTCAATTATATAGGATACTTGGCATACGTACCTTTCTGCTTCGTATTCGTTTCAGAGCAGTGCCAAGTTGTTGCTCTAAATGTTGGAGTTCCTTCAAGTTTAAAGGATCAAGCTCCTCTCCCATATAGTGCCTGCCATTGCAGTGAAGTAAACAATATTCATTTCTTTAACAATCCAGAATTAGAAAGCTCTTTTGAGATATATTATGGCAAAGGAAGCTTCAAGAGATTGGTTGAAGCCACCTGATATCTTTTTCTTTCATCTTTCATTTTTTTTCTTTTTTTATTTTTATTTTTATAAATATTAACTTTGAGGTAATAACATTTAGTGACGAGCTAATTTTTTAACTAGTCGCTTGCCTGTCACTTGGCTCATACTAACTCTTAGGTGGCAAAGTCAAGCAACCCAACTTCTTAAGCTACGTATGCCTTAGCTCTGCGCTTGGAGATTTTTTCCCCCTAAACACACGTTTTGGGGAATTTGGCACTAAGCATTTACTCTTTCTTATAGAGGGACCCTTAAGGGAGAGAGAAACTCTGATTACTGTTAGTCTATTTCTCACCTTTATATCTGTTGTTAAGCAAAATTTTTCCCAATTTCACACTGTGTGTGTTTTGGGTCTCTTATTGTGAGATGTTGATTTTTGTATCGCAAACTCGCACTTATCGGAAAAGAAAATTGTTAAGCAAAAACTTTTCAAGAATTGAGTCCAATTTAGATGTCAAAAATAAAATCTGAACGAAAATGAGAAACGATGAGAAAAGGAGAATAGTAACATAAAGATTTACGTGGAAATCTCTCAAATGAGGAAAAAACCACGGGTGGAGTAGAAAGTTTCCTATATGTTATGAAAATGGAGAATGCAAGCTTAAATATAATGTTGAAACCCTAGAACGAACATATGGAAGTTCAAAAGGAAAACCCTAACAAAATAGGTATACGGGACTGACTCAAATAAATAAAATTGATTTTGGGCTAAGACAGTCTTGAGCTTTGGTCCTAGGACCCAAGGGCGAGGTCCCTCCGCTCCATCAAGTAGTTTTACTTAAAAATCGAGACTTAAGTTTGAGATATAACACATCTATAATTAGAGTTCTTTCCCCCTTTATATAAGAGAGAAATGCCTTTCCTCATGAATGAAACTTCAACTACTATTTATCCTCATTTACTATTTTCTTTACATTGATAAGGAGGATATAACTTTTGCTAAATAGAAATATTGACTTCGCTATAATGGAGGATATGTTTTGAATCCAAAATCTTACCTAGGATAGCTCAATCACTATACCACTTTAACAGCTTAGTATTCACTATTTACTACCTCCTACATCCTACCAACTATTCCATCGCTTCTATTTTACAAGAGTATCCACCTATTGTCTACCAGCTACTACTATTTACTAATTATAGAAATATTTCTGCATGCCACTTAAGGACTCATATTATGTCATTAATCTTGCTCATATCAACACTTACGTGGCATTTTTGTGTGGCAAGATGGTCATCCAGTGATGACGTGATGAGAACAAAGATTCTATTTTCGTCAATGAACTGTATTTAGCAACTTAATGTTATAACTTATTAATCTCTAGGTAGCACTCACTTTGTGCTTACAAAGTTTCCTTATTTGCAATAAGATAAGGTCCAAAGGTCTAGCGGGTATGCTAAAATTTATTTGCACTCAACGATAAGACTTATACCTTACCTGTAACACTTCATTAAGGTCCAAATGCTTTACTATTTAAACAAACCCCTTAGAATTGAGAGAAACCTCTTCATACAAAGATTTGTATTCTTCCAAGATTAAAAATCTCTCTGTCAACATTTTTTGGGTTAGGAACTGAGTTGAAGGAGAAAGGATTTAAAGTAGAATATCTAGTTAGCATTTGGTAAGAGTAGTTCATTTTTTCAATGAATACAATGTGGAGAGGAAGAGTGTGGAGGGTCAGGAGGTTTGAAGATGGCATGAGAGGTGAATGGGTGTTTGAGGACAATGTTAATGGACATAGGCAGGAGCTGGAAGTAGTGGGAGATGGAGCTCACAATGGAGAGTCAGGGGGTATGGAAGGGGAAGACAGAATGGGAGGAAGGGATAGGAATACTGACCGGACAGGAGTGAACCAGGAAGGAAATCAGAACCACTGTGAGCAACAGCAGAGACAAGGAAGTGAAGATGAACTAAGAGCACTCTTTGTAGACAACTTACCAGTTTACTTCAATGTTGAGAGGCTATTTTATCTATTTCAGAGGTATGGCCACATCAAGGAAAGGTTTGTATCCCACAAGAGAAGACCAAACAAGCGTTTGATATTTGGTTTTGTCACATTCAGCCATCATGAAGAGGCAGATAACGCAATAGCTGGACTGAATGGAACTGCACTCAGAGGAGGAAAGCTGTTAGTGAATTATGCAAGGTTTAAGCGAAATATAAGGAATAGAGGCAGGGCATATCAGCAGCAGCAAAGAGCACAATATGACAATGGAGAGATGCCTCAGCAAAGTGGACAAAGAAGAGAAAGAAGAGATGCATGGCCAGGCGATAAAAAAGTGGTTCATGGAATGATAGATGCGGAGATGTTGGAAGAAATGGAAAGAAGCTTAATTTGCTGTATACCTAACCCAATGAAACATGAAGACATACCGTTCCAAGCTTGCTCAAAACAGAATGAAATCCAAAAGGTCAGAGATGTAGGTAAACTAAAGCTGCTGCTAACATTTACAAGCCAAAGTGCAAGAGATAATTTCGCCGTGCAAGAAAGACGCTGGCTCAGCTTATGGACTGTGGAAACAAGAAGGTGGTCAAAGATGGAATGCTGCCATACAAGAACAACATGGCTGACTATCCATGGTCTGCCTTTTCATGGGTGGTCAAGGGACAATGTAAGGAGGATAGGAAAATTGTCACGAACCTAAGTCCGTGACTTAGATAATTTTTGAGAAAGATCGAGAGAGAGAAAGAGAGTAGAGATTGAGAAGAGAGACTAGAGAATAGAAGAAGGAAAGAAGAGGATTTTTTAGTAGAAGGAAAGAGTGAGAGAGAATGAGGGTTGAAAGAGAGAGGGAAGAGAGAATTCAAATTTTGTATCATTCATTTGATGATCCAAAATACAAGATTACAAGCTTTTTTATAGAGTTTGGGAGGGGGCAAACCGGTACACACACACACAACTCCCTAGTCAAAATACATTTAATGCTAATACTTTACTTGCAAGAAAAATACACCTAATCCTACCTACTCCCCCATGGGAAACCGACTAGCTTAAGCAACCGGTACAATTCCCTACAACTAATACATTTTACTAATTGATATTCTGTGACATATTACATATACTTGTACAAAAATAATAGTGGAATTTAAATAAGGATCGATACGGTGACAAGGTTCAACCCGAGGGACTAGGTCACGGCTAGGGTCGTGACAAACCCTTCCCCTTGAAAGCATCCTTGTCCTCAAGGATGTAATGTGGCTTGAGTGCTTCGTGCCGATCCCCGTTCTTGGAAATCGTTCCCATACTCTTGCCTTGACCTTGATCTTTTGTAGGTCTCTTCGTGTGATCTTAGGCTTGAGGTGGTGGGCTTGACATGGTTTCACCTTCTTGTGATGCGGTCCACTACGCTGCTGCTGCGTACCTCTCTCATGCTCGTTCATGCGCTTCCCTAGTAGAGTCATGCGCACCACATGCGCATTCATGCCCACCATGTGTGTCTCCCAACGCACCCAATTTGCTCCAGTGTGTAGCACCTACGGTTCCACGTGCACCTTAGGCGCAGCCTCAGTGACTTTGACAACTTCGGTTCCCAAACAAGCCAAGTCATGGTTCTCATCCCCGGGTGACTTATCCATCCTTTTGTTCCTGTTAGCTAGTGCCTCGTTCAAATCCATTGCGATTTTCCTAAAATTCCAGGGAAATCGAACTTCCATCGTACAACAGTGGTCGTAGATGCTCCTTCCATTTAAGCTCCTTCGTGCCGTTTCAGCTTCCTCCCTTGAGGTATAGGTTACTTGAGCATCAACCTTAAGGGTGGATGTCGAGTTGATCTTGATCTCTTCAAGGGAACCGAAGGGAGAGAAGACTCGGTAGAGGACGTCTTCGGTAATGGGATAGAGAAGGTCCCATACCTTGACAATGAGCGTGGAATCATGAGCACTTGCGGTCATCTTCAAGCTTTTGACTGTAACAATTTTTTTTTTTTTAAATCAGTAGTGCAGAAGAATTTCTTTCTCTTTCTCTCTCTCTTTTTTTTTTTTTTTTTTTTTTGAATTTCAGACTCAGTGGATTTTTTTTTAAATCGAAATTGATAGCAGCGGAAATTGCCTTTTTGATAGAACGAGCCTCTTGATTGCAAGATAGATAAAGGATAGATTAAGCCACTCGATCAGAAGATGGCTCTGATACCACTTTATCACGAACCTAAGTCCGTGACTTGGATAATTTTTGAGAAAGATCGAGAGAATGAAAGAGAGTAGAGATTGAGAAGAGAGATTAGAGAATAGAAGAAGGAAAGAAGAGGATTTTTTAGTAGAAGGAAAGAGTGAGAGAGAATGAGGGTTGAAAGAGAGAGGGAAGAGAGAATTCAAATTTTGTATCGTTCATTTGATGATCCAAAATACAAGATTACAAGCTTTTTTATAGAGTTTGGAAGGGGGCAAACCGGTACACACACACACAACTCCCTAGTCAAAATACATTTAATGCTAATACTTTACTTGCAAGAAAAATACACCTAATCCTACCTACTCCCCCGTGGGAAACCGACTAACTTAAGCAACCGGTACAATTCCCTACAACTAATACATTTTACTAATTGATATTATGTGACATATTACATAAACTTGTACAAAAATAATAGCGGAATTTAAATAAGGATCGATACGGTGACAAGGTTCAACCCAAGGGACTAGGTCACAGCTAGGGTAGTGACAAGAATGCTGGGGTAGAGTGATTCAGATTGGAAAAGAGGGTGAATGGTGTGAGGCATTTGAGGAAGTGCAACTGCAAATTGAAACAACTCAAATGAGTCTCATTGCTAAAGGTGTATACCTCAAGATTGTTGATAAGGAATTTGAGGTGTTTGTAAGGAAGTAGGGGAGGTGAAAAGTGAAGAAAGATGGCAAGTACCAGAAGATGAATTTGAAGAGGTTACACCAGTTCAGGATGTCCAAGAGTAGGGGCCTATTCCAATTGCTATGATACAGGGATATGATCATGAGCAGATTCAGGGATCGGAGTATGAGCTCATGTCAAGAGTAGAGGAGACATCAGAACAAGCAGTTAACTCAGCAACCTTAAGAGAACATGCAGCCGGGCCGGAATCAACCAATAGGGCCACCGGAGATCAGCCAAGGCAGCAAGTCCAAGAAAGCATGGCACCGTACAGTGAAAGAAGAAAGGAAGAAAGGGATGTACTTGATGTAATAAATGCAAGGACAACTCATGCTACTTTTCCAAGTAAAACAAAAGCCACTTTACAAGGACGAGTAGTAAGTGAAGTACAAATGAGCACAAATGAGGAAAGAGTAGAGGGCCTACACCTACTAGTGGACAATGACCAATCTCTAGCTCAGCAAGGACAAGAATTTGAATTTCAAAATGGGGAAGCCATGCAAAATGACCCACTTCAACAAGACCAGCCTCTAATAAACGTCTATGTGGACCTAAGCAACAACATATCAACATCCCTACATCTGCAGACACCTTTACACAGCAAAGTAAATAGCAAGAGAGGCTACTGCAGAGAAGAAGAAAGAAAGGAAAAGAGAGAGCCAAAGAAGATTGGGCTATTGGTGAATCTGTTGGGTTCAGATTTAATGGGTCTGAACTCATCAAAATCATATGCTCAATAGAAGAGGAGGACCTCACAGTGAACAGAAGGAAGAGCAAGAAGAAGAGAATCCCACTGCCTTCCCCACGAAAATGAAGATCTGCTCATGGAATGTAAATGGGGTTTTGTGGGAAGGCGAAGAAGTCTATCATAAGGGATATTGCTAAAACTCACAAGTTGTCAGTTCTAGGATTGGTGGAAACTAAACACAGTGTAGTGTTAGAGAAGGAGATTAGAAGATGCTGGGGGGTCACAATCAAGCCATTGGTAGGAATTGGCATCTGATGGAGGGTCTGGAGGACTAATACTGATCTGGGATGATGATGCTTTTACTGTTACTTACACTGTCAAAGGTAACCGATGGATTTGTTCAGTTGGTTCAATGCTCCAAGAGGACTTTGTATGTCTTTTTTGCCTTGTTTATGGTCCATGCTCTAGGCTAGAAAGAGTTGCTATTTGGGATGAATTAGAAAGAGTTTTAGATGCTAACAATGTTCCAGCATTCTTGTTTGGTGATTTCAACGAAATACTATACATAGGAGAAAGGAAGGGCAGAACAACTCTCACACAAGGAACCAAGGATTTTAGAGAATTTCTAAATAGGACTGGACTGATTGATGTACCATTATCTAGTAGAAAATTTACGTGGGCATGGGGTGATTCCATGAGCCGTTTAGATAGGGTCCTTGTGCATAGAGAATGGTTGAGTAAATTTCCCCATCTTCAACTATTTCGCTTGAAGAAAGGTCTATTCGACCACTGTCCTATTGTCGTGCAGCTGGATGAAATGCAGTGGGGTCCTAAACATTTTAGATGCTTTGATTGTTGGTTCTCTCACCGCAAGTACTCCAAGCTTGTTAGAGATGAATGGCAAGCGCACCGAGGTCTTTCATTTGTGAAGAAGCTCAAGAGGTTACAAAAGCCACTCAGAAGATGGAATAAGGAAGTATAGGGGCACATTGAATTGAAAATCTCGGCAATTGAAGAGGAATTGGACAGAATCAGGGCTAAAGCAAAGTTGCAGCACTTGACAGAGGAAGATTTAGCAAGAAAGGCTACTGCTACATCTTTGTTGTGGATTTGGTATAGAAGGAAGGAGAGGTATTGGCTTCAACTAGCTAGAAGTAAGGAGATCAATGAGATGGACAACAACACAAATTACTGTCACACACTTGCCTTAATAAGAGCCAACAAGAAAGCTATGCATAGAAATAGAATAGGAGGGCAGCTTCACTTCAAACCGAGGCAGATCAAGGCAGCAGTGTCAAGATTCTTTCAACACCTATGCACTGAGCCACTGCAGAACAGACCAGAGATGGGAGAGTTGAATATTCCAAGCAACTCTCGTGAAGTAGCAGAGTCATTAGAAGAGATTCCAGATTTTGAAGAGATTAAGCAAGCAGTGTGGGATTGCAGTGCAAGCAAAGCTCGGGGATATGATGGATTCAACTTCAAATTCATTAAGAGCACGTGGAACACTTTGGGAGAAGATTTGCTGGCTTATATTAAAGAGTTCTTTGTTTTAGGGTCATTGAATCCAGTAGTCAATACGACATGGGTTTCTCTAATTCCAAAAGTAGATGGGGCAATGAATATATCACAATTTAGACCCATTAGTATGGTGGGATGTGTGTACAAGTTCATTTCCAAGGTATTGAGTAGAAGAATTGCACAAGTGATTCCGGAATTAGTATCAGACAACATTTGTAAAAGGGAGGAAGATCTTAGACGGTGCTCTTATCACAAATGAGGTTGTACATTGGCTTAAAAAGAAGAAGCAGAAGGGAGTATTGATGAAACTAGATTTCCAAAAGGCTTATGATTCGGTCAATTGGAAATTTCTGAGGCAGGTTCTTCAAAAGATGGGCTTTGGTAGCAGGTTCAGTGGGTGGATTTTGGAATGCATATCTACACCATCGATGTCCATCCTTGTTAATGGCTCTCCAACTTCACCATTCAGGATGGAGAGGGGCCTTAGATAAGGGGACCAATTATCACCATTCCTATTTGTCATGATCTTAGTGGTACTAAATACAGCAGTAATTGAGGCAGTTCGCAAAGGTAAAATTCAAGGCCTTGAAGTTGGCAAGGAAAGGGTCTTACTCACACATCTACAATTTGCTGATGATACTCTCTTCTTCTGCCCTCCGGATGAGCAAATGATATTCAACATTCAAGGCCTAGTGTCCGGGTTGAAGATCAACTGCGCAAAATCAGCAATTGCTTGCTTAGGTGTTCAAGAGTCATGGGGTAGAGGCATAACAGGCATTCTAGGATGTCAACTTGCTTCATTGCCAATAAAACACCTAGGCCTTCCTCTAGGAGCCAATCCGAAGCTACTCTCTACTTGGAAACCGATAGTTGAGAGGATTGAGAAGAAACTGGCAGGCTGGAAACAAAAATCTCTATCAAGGGCCGGAAGATTGACATTGATTAAGTCGGTACTTAACAACCTACCCACTTATTATATGTCTATATTTCAAGCGCCAAAGAAAGTCCTTAAGAAGATAGTGAAGCTACAAAGAAAGTTCTTTTAGGGTTCAAATGAGGAGAGTAGAGGCCTACCTTGCATTAGATGGGAGTTGATTCAAAAGCCAAAGCATATAGGAGGTCTTGGTGTAGGAGATTTGTTAATCAAGATTGCCGCTTTGTTATTCAAGTGGTGGTGGAGATTCTCAGAGGAGGGATCATCGTTGTCAAAGAGAGTAATATGCTCAATCCATGGAGGAGATATCCAAGATATGCTACCACCTCAGCCGGTAAGACCCTCCAAAACTCCATGGAATTCAATTGCGGCAAGTTCCAGAATGCTAGAGAATTCACAACAACTAGGTTCTGCAGTAAGAATTAAAGTGGGTAATGGATCGAAGACTAAGTTTTGGAAGCATGTATGGATTGGAGAGAACTCACCTGAGCATAGATATCCTAACCTCTTTACAATATCATTGCAAAGGACCACTTCATATCACAATTAGGTATTTGGGATGGAGGCCAATAGAGGTGGATCCTCAATTGGAGGAGAAGATTTTTCATCAGAGAAGAACCTAATCTGGAAGCTCTCAACGAGTTGCTAAGGGGAGTAAGATTGGTTCAGGAGGAGGATGACAAACTGTGGTGGGAGATTGATCCGGCTGGAGTCTACTTTGTCAGCTCTTTTGTGCAGGTAGCCTCACTTCGAAGCCCAAACTCACTAACCGTTGATCATATTGTGTGTGGAGCTTGGAAAGTTCTAGCGCCTCCGAAGGTTGAAATTTTAGTTTGGATGGCTCTTCTAGGCAAGATGAATACAAAGCAAAGATTGTGGAATATTGGTATAATTCAAGACCAAGATAGGTGGTGCCCCCTTTGTGGTGGATTTGTTGAGAGTGTGGATCATCTATTTCTGACTTGTGTTGAGACATGGAAGGTGTGGTGTTCTTGCCTAGATTGATGGGGTTTCAATTCAGTTTTACATGGGTCGCTAAAAGAGCACTTCTGGGAATAGTCTTCATGCTTGGTGGGCCGTAAATTTCAGAAGAAGGCATGGTTGACTCTCTTCTTTGTAGTAATATGGAAGATTTGGTGTTCAAGGAACAAAATTGTGTTTCAAGGAGCTCATTGGGTTTTGAGGGATGTTGTTTGGTCAACCAGGATCAGAGTGGATTTTTGGGTTAAAGGATGGTGCTCAAACTTCCCGTTCTCTCCAACAGATGTAGCAAGTAATGTATCCTGCCTCAAATATTGGCCTCCGGGTGTGAATCTAGTCTTGCAGCGTGGTCAATTGTAAAGGAAGGTGTTGCAGAGTTGCTGGTTTGCTGTATTTCTGTTTTGGATTGCAGTTCCTTTGTTGAGTATGCTCTTGCAATCCTTGTTGTTAGGTGTTGAATGATTAGGCTTTTGTTGGTACTTTTTGCTCCTTAACTGATGTATCTGGTGATGTTCACCTTTCGGGGCCCTTTCCAGGGTTGCCGGTTTTTGTATTGAGCTTTGCTCGCCAATTATCAAAAAAAAAAAAAAAAAAAAAAATCTAGTTTGCATTTGGTTAGAAAAAAAATGTTAGAATTTTAAAGATCAGTACATACCATTTAATTTCTATGAGAAAAATGTTGTATTTTTAGGAGCTTTATAGACAAAAAACTTTAAAGGTTTCATCGACATAATTTTAGATGATCTACAAAGGGCTCGAAGGGCTTTATATCATAAGCATGATTGTAGGTTTGAGGACATCTTATCTTTCAATATTTGTACATTCATTATCTCTTAATATTATTTTTTTTTGGAGAAAAAAAAAAAGGAATATCTAGTTTAGGAGTTCAATCCCAGTCGTATCTAATGACTCGGCCATGATGAGTCTAGAGTCTGGCACTCCCTAGCTAAGCTTGCTCCTATTTAGAATCGAAGGGCTAAATTAGTATCCCATCTTGCTCTTTTCTCCATTTTCATTGACAAAATTCACATCCTTTCCAAGCCCAATAATAATCAACAACCATACATCATCCACCAATCTGATTACTCTTTAACTGATTGATTCTGATCAACTGCTGCATTTACAAAACGAGCTATTGACCAATTAGGAGGGCCCAAGGTTTGTGAATACTGTGCCCTAAACTCCGATGGCTCCCATAGAAAACATGAGGTGTTACAAAAAATTTTGAACATAGGGGTGCCCATCGTATTATAATATGACATGTTAGTTAATAGTTGTTGTAGGAACCCAAATAATTAAAATATAATTAAGAAGCAAATTCGCACAATATAAGGCCACAAAGTTCTAAAATTTGATAAAATTGTTTTAATTGATGTTTACCCAATTCATTCATACAAAATATATAGTCGAATGAGATATCCCAAATAGCTAACCATATAAAGCAAATGATTCACATTCACTAAATAAATAAACATATTTAATAATAGCAAACTAATAAAAGTAAACCTAAAATCGGCTTACTATATTTTTTTTTCGATAAGTAGCACCAAATAGGCTTACTATATAACAACCTCCCTTAAGCCTATTTGGTCAAACTTTATCATGTTTGACATCCGCTTCATCTTAAGAAATGACTCCATTATGATTGGCTTGGTAAAGATGTCGGCTACTTGGTCTTTCAACTTGCAATAGTGAATCTCAATTTCTTTTCCTTATACTAACTCGTAGATATAATGCACCTTGACATCAATATGCTTGGTTCTAACATAAAATACTGGATTCTTTGACAATGCCATTGCCGATTTGTTATTACAAAAAACTTTCATAGGAAACGCCTGTCCATGTTGCAGAATATCGAGCATATGTTGCAACCACACTGCTTCAGCAACACAGCTAATAGTTGCATTACATTCTGCCTTCGCTGTAGGGGGTGTAAAGGATCTGAGCGGCTCGCGAGTAGCTCGTGAGTAGATAAAACTCAACTCGAACTCGAATTAACCAAGTTCGAGTTCGAGTATCAAAAGATACTCGAATAATAAATGAGTATGAGTCGAGTAGTGAACTACTTGGCTCAATACTCGATTAAATACTCAAGCAGATACTCAATTAAATACTCGACTTGATACTTGAATTGGTACTCGACTTGTATGAAGTAGTTCTTGTGTATTAGTTTCTTCTGAAATGGATGGCTTGTGACATTAATAGTAGAATAAAGAAGGAAGGTTGAATTCCTTGTAAAAGATGACATGTTACATTCGTGGTAGAGTGAAAGAACTTGTATTTGGTGTGCTTGTATTTTTTGAAACTTAGGTCATATTTGCTATTAATATATTAGTGATTTATGGTTGTATATATTAAAATATAGTGTGGACAATAATTGAGTATCCAAGTTGAGTATAACTAATGTTCGAGTATATGGAATAATATTATAAAGGAGCTAATTTGTTGAATGTTTATATGCATAATAAACAAGTACTCGAGTCGAGTTGAGTACTCGAATAGTTAATCGAGTTCGAGCAAAATTAACTACTCGAATCGAGTTTGAGTACCCGATTAGTTAATCGAGTACTGAGTTACTCGGCTCGGCTCGGCTCGACTCGATTACATCCCTACTCCGCTGTATATAGAGTAACAACCTGTTGCCTCTTTGATGACCAGGAAAGTATTCCTAAGCCACTATGAAATGCATAACTAGTATACTCTTAGTAGTTTTTGTATCACTACCCATGTACCCAACCAACTCCATAGTACCAACAGAAGAATAAGAAGTACCGTCACGTTTGGGACCTTTGACATACCTCAAAATCCTTTTTCAGCTTGTAAATGGGTTTGGCATGGAGCTTTGATAAATCTTCTAATAATGCCAACCACATTTGTGATATATGCCTCGTAAATGTTAAGTAATGCAAACTACCAACTAGTCGTTTATATTATGTGGGATTCACCAAATCATTATTGTCAACTTTCAACAACTTCAATCTCTCTTATACTGGAGTCAGAATTGGTTTACATGACTCCATCCAAAACCTCCGCAAAATATTGCTATATATTTTTTCTGACTGATAAAAATTCCACTATCAATTTGGGCCACCTCAATGCCCAAATAATATGACATGAGACTGATATCTGTCATCAAATTGGGAGATCATAGGTATGGGTTATGTCATATTTTTTGAGCATCGAGGTGAACCAACTTGATGGTGGAATTTTTATCAGTTAGACAAAATATGCAAAGGGCATTTTGCAAATGTTTCGAATGGAGTTATGTAAACCAAAACTGATTCTAGTAGAAGAGAGATTAAATTTGTTAAAAGTTGACGAGAGTGATTTAGTGAATACCACAGAATATAAACAACTAGTTGGTAGTTTGTGTTACTCAACATCTACGAGGCTAGATATCACATATGAGGTTGGCATTATAAGTAGATTTATGGAAGCTCTACATCAAACCCATTTACAAGTTGCAAAACAGATGAGGTATGTCAAAGATATCCAAGGTGATGGTATCTTTTATTCTTCTGTTGGTATTACGGAGCTGGTTGGGTACACAGGTAGTAATTGGAGTGGTGCTGCGGAAATTGCTAAGAGTATTTTAGGTTGTGCATTTCATATTGGAAAGGGAATATTTTCCTGATCGTCAAAGATGCAACAAGTTATTGTTTATCTACAGTGGAGGCAGAATATAATGTAGTTACTAGTTGTGATACTCAAGCAGTATGGTTGCGATGTATGCTCGATATTTTGCAACATGGACGGAAATTTCGTACAGAAGTTTTTGTGACAACAAATTGGCATTGACATTGTCAAAGAATCCAGTATTTCATGTTAGAAATAAGCATATTAATGTCAAAGTGCATCATATATATTAGTACAAGGAAAAGTAATTGAGATTAACTATTGCAAGTCGGAAGACCAAGTAGCTGACATCTTTACCAAACTACTCAAGGTGGAGTCATATCTTAAGATGAAGCGGATGTTTATGTGCCCTTGGAGTAGTCAATCTTTGTGTTTTTTGGCTTTGTTCCTTTTGGTTCGAGCTTTGTTCTCTCTTTTGTCAGGCCCCTATTCTTGGGATGCCGGTTGTTATATTCCGAGTTTTGCTCGCAATTTATCAAAAAAAAAAAAAAAAAAAAAGAAGCGGATGTTAATGACAAAGTTTGACCAAGTAGGCTTAAGGGAGGTTGTTAAATAGTAAGCCTATTTTTAGGTTTACTTTTAATAGTTTGCCATTGTTAAACATGTTTATTTATTTAGCAAATATAAACCATTTGCTTTATGTAGTTAGCTCATTTAGGCTACCTTATTCAACTTTATATTTTTTATGAATGAATTTTGTTAACATCAACTAAAACAATCTTCTCAAGCTTTAGAACTTTGTGGGCCTGTATTGCGAGAATTTGCTCGATCAACGTGGTCATTGAACGCTTTCAAAACAATGTCTCCAACTTTAATGACGTTGAAGAAAGTGTCCATATTCGCTTTCTAGTGTTCAAAACTAGATTTCCCGTTATAGATGTCAACGGACACGACATCAGTTTTACCGTTTGGGCCATAACTAAACTCTCTTTGATACTAAATGTAAGAACCCAAATAATTGAAATATAACTAAGAAGCAAATTCTCACAATATAGGGTCCAAAAGTTTTAAAGTTTGAGCAAATTGTTTAATTGATGTTTACAAAATTCATTTGTACAAAATATATAGCTGAATAAGATACTCTAAAAAAGCTAACTAAATAAAACAAATGATTCATATTCGCTAAATAAACAAACATATTTAATTATAGCAAACTATTAAAAGTAAACCTAATAATAGGCTTACAATTTAACAGCTTTGGATTTGTACCTTAAAAAATGATGAAATATAGTAAACGAGTTAAGGGCCTGTTTGGAATTGCTGTGAAAAAACTGCTTATTTCAAAAGCACTTATGTGAAAAGTGCTGTTTTGAAGAAGCAGTTTGTGATTGGCACAACCAGTCAGAAGCGCTTATTTGATTATTATTAGTGTTTGGTTAATGTTTAAGAAAAGTGCTTTTTTTGGTCAATCAATGTATAAAAAGGCGCAAGGCGCACTGAGGCGATAGGGGGTCCTAGTGCCTAGGCGCAAGGTGAAGGAGCCCGCCTTAACGAAGTGAGGCGCACAGTTTCGTAATATGTATTCATATTCTATATTTATAAAATATTTCACGAACATAAGTTATAAAATTAATTAATTATGCAATATAACAACTCTAATTAAAAATCTATATAGTGCTTAAGAAAAATACCGCTAAAAGATATTGATATTCATCAAAACGCTATGTATTGTATATATCAACTTAAGCTTTTTCACAAAAATTGTAAATATATCAATGTAAGCTTTTTTCAAAAATTATGTAACATAAAAAAAACACACACAATATAATAATATGTTAAATTTAAGGCAAAATATACCCAAAAAAACAAAGGGCGCGCCTCAAAGCTTCGCGTGCCTTGGCGCGCCTCAATGAAGTCGCCTCGCTTGAGGCTTGTGAGGTGAGGGAGCGGGCCTCGCCTCGCCTCAGCGCCTCGCGCCTTTTTATACACTGGGTCAAATTACCGAAAAGGACTAAATTGGTTGGGTAAAAGGTTAGGGTTTTAAAAGATGATAGGGTATGATGTAATTTTAATGTTTGAGTAGGGATATTTTTGTCCTACAAAATTTAAGTTTTTGATTCTAATTCTGCTTATAATCAGAAGTACCAAATTTATGCTTCTGCTTATAAGCAGAAAAACAACTTCTGCTTTTAATAAAAAATGCTTTTTGATGTTTGCCAAACACCCTCCAGATTCCAGAATAGTGCTTTTTTTCTAGAAAAAAACACTTATTTCCCCCAAATAAGCAATCCCAAATAGGCTCTAAGTCAATCTGCTACAAAATGACAAGTGTGGGTTTCAAAATAAAATTGAGTAATGTTTTTGATCAAATTACTCTCGGTAATTTATGTTGTATTCGAGCAGTGTAATAATGTTGAGTTGTGTTAGACTCCCGTGACCACACCCAAAAAGAACATTCATATGAAAGTGGAAGATAATCGGTATGCATATGTTTTGGCTGGTAAGTTGGGGAGTTTTGCTTTTGTGTTTCGGTGTTCTGGTCCCGTGTTTGTTGTTGCGGGTGGTGTTCTTGCTTTGGTGCCTTTTTTTTTTGTGCTTTTCGCTCTTGCTGCTCTTGGGTCCCCAATCGTTTGGAGGACATTCTTGTATTGAGCTCTGCTCTTTAATTACCGAAAAAAAAAAAATCGGAATGCATATGGTGCTTACGAGATCCTTTTTGGTTTTTTGAATATGTTGTATTGTGTCTCAAATTTAAGATTGGGTTTTGAAGCAAAGTTCTACGGTAGAATGGAAGGATCGGGTATGGACATTTATTGTCGGGTCAACCCATTATGACCATTCTATTAGGGATTTATTTTGTGCCTTGATATGTATTCATGCTCTTGTGGATTTTCAGTTGAGATAGAGTGTGACCTACTTGAATTCTCCATTTTTAGATCTAGTCAAGGCTTTCTACCTCTATCTGTGGATTTTTCCTTTTTTAAGAGTTCTTCACATAAATGTGTATGTCATCGTTTCTCTTCTCTCTCTTCTCTTTTCATTTTTAAACATACCTGGTTTAGACATTTATATGTAGGTTTTTTTTCCTTTGTTGTTTTATTACTAGACAAAAGTCTCATTGGTAATTTGTGGTATTCTTCCTGGTGGTCAAATTAGATACGCCAATCCGCAGATATAAATATGCACACCTTATATTCCTTTGTAAGATTTCATGTCTGGCAACAAGCTTCTGGTATTCCATAGACCAGTTCCCCTATTTAAGAATCAAAGAATAGGTTAGAAATTCATCTGGCTAGGTGTCGTTTACTGAATGGAAATAAGACATTAATTCATGCAGGATATTACCATCAAACTTCCACAATTGTGAAAGAGTGTATTCATTCTTTTTTTCGATAAGTAGCGTAGAGCACTTTACAAGACAGGCGCACTCGAAGATGAGGCCTGAGCCGGAGAAGCTCCCGGCAGAGCAACAAGAAGCTCCCGGAGAAGCACTCGAAGACGAGTGTATTCATTCCCTCGCTGCTTTACTAATTCTAGGCTCAAAAAATAGCTTAGGAAGCCAAAAAGAAATTAATGCCGTTCAAGTTAGAAGGCATATTATTTTGCCACATCGAATTTGAAAGTATGTATGGATGATTAGGACTTCTGAAGACGGCATTAAAATTACTAAGAGAAACTTAAAAGGTTATATTCATAGGGCTGCCAGTTTTTTTTTTCTTTTTTTTTTAATAATTAGTGAGGAAACTCACAGTATGAAAAAGGGTAAACTTACTGAAATAGGGAACCAAACTAGACCGACAAAAAACGAAGGGTAAATCTATTAGAGGTTACATTTAGTTAGAAAGGAATGTTAGGATTTGAAAGACCAATGCATACAAACAAATTTCTTAGATGGCTTTGTTGTTATTAGTTTTGGATTTTTATTTAATAACTGTGGATATTATCCATTATTTCTTTCTTAATGATGGTTCGGTTTTTGATAATATAAACAATATCGCAATATATATAAAAATTTTAGGGTATGAAAATACTACTAATGGTCCCTCACATAATACGTTAATTTTTTAGGATAACTACTGAAAAGTCTTCAGTTCAATGCCAATGGCTTCCACCCTTACCTTTAATATAATTCAAGCACAACATATGAAGTAAGTTATCTAAGTCTTCATCTAACAATTTAAACTTTTCAAATAGTTTATTACCTAAAGTTTAAACGTTTCATTGTATCCAAGATCATCTTCATACCTGTTCTTGTGGCTCTGAATGATCATTTGCGACTTCTTTTTCAGCGCAAGAGTACCTTTCGTATCTTTCTAGGATCTTTTCCATTCTGCCACATACATAACAGTTAGTCTAGAAGCCACATATGGCTGCATTTCTCAATGACCAAGTAAACAAGGTAACTATAGAAGAATTATTCTCCTTTGCTTGAATTTAGGGAATTGGGAAAAAAATTAAGAATATCACCATGTTATTTACTGTAGATAGGATGACTATTTTTCAGTGTATTTGTTTGATAAGAAACTACGGAGCATTCAAGGACCAATACACTCTAGTAAATTTTTGATGGGAAAAGGTTGGCTCACTCTAGGCAGAAAATTCTGGAGACTCTCCGGCCATGACACTGGTTGATTTGTAGAGAAATTTTAGTGCTGTATTTTGTTATTTTTTTTGTTTTTATTTTTTTTTATTGAGGACAAATAAACTTGTTGATGTTGCACAACTTGCTAATCAAATACTCAACTTAATTTTATTTCATGAAAACTTGAAAATAATGAATTACAAAGCTTTATTTATAGAAAGCTAAGCCTTAAAGCAATGTTATATAAATCCTAAATGTAATAGAAAACTAATTTCTTGAATATAATATAAGCTAAAAAGTAAATCAAGTAAACTATGTTGGATCATTTTCCCTGTCTTGAAAAAGAATATTTCGTCCTCGGACGAGAAGGACTGCACGAGCGACGTGGTGAAGTGGACCTGGGTAAGTGTTGTAGCAACTGAGATTTTAAAGTACGATAAGCACTGTCAACAGGAATCGTCACAGAGTTGTCAAATCCGTTATAGGTTATGTGATGATCGAACCGCCAAGGATGCCCAAGAATGACATCACAATCAAGAAGGTCGCACACAAAAAGGCGTGTGGGAAAGAGCAAGTTCTTTAGTCTCAAATCAATCTTCACTGTAGAGCACATTGTCTTCCCAATAGAAACCAAAGAGTCGAGTACAGCGGGGGCATTCCTGTGGTACCCCCAATTGTTGTACTATTAGTCTAGAGATCAAACTAAAAGCAACTCTCGTGTCAACAACATCATGTATGGGTGTTTCATATCCACACCCTGCAGCTACCCCAACATGCTTAAAATTAACAGTACATGGTCCAGGAGGTCCATGATCCCTATTCTTCGACTTAGGGAGGTGAGGAGTAACAACTCAAATAATTAACTTGTCATCTTTGCTATTCTCATATCCGATCCCGAATACTCAACCGCCTCAACTATTTGTTCCTTTAATTCACCTATTTCTTCTCCTCCAGCGTTAGCTGAGGATGTATCATTAGATGAGTTAGGCTCCGCTAGAGTCATCATCTTCTTGAACTTCAAATGGCAGTCTCGAGCTGGGTGTCCTTTTATTCCACACCCATAAGACAGATAGTACTTCTAGGAACCATATTTGATCGAGGACCTAAAGCTTCTCGTTGCTTCTTTCATTTCCATTATGAATTCATGGCATAAGAAGCGGCCATGTCCACAAACTAAAATATTATACCATACAATTCTGCCTAAATATGGGATTTAAGACCACCAATGTATCTTATGACACGCTGGTGCTCGGACTTCTCAAACGAGCAATGAGTGATAAGTTTCTAAAACTCACATGTGTATGAATGGACATCACTATCTGTCATCTTCAATTAACACAGTTCGGAATATAATTCTTGAGCATGATTAAAAGGAACAAATTTTCGAGTCATGGCTTCCTCTAAACGTGTCCAAGTCAAAATCAGACCTTGGAGACCTATGCAAGTCTCAGTATAAATCCATCAACTAAGAGCATATCTCTTGAAATAAGTTCAAGCAAAATTAACCCGATCTTTTTGTTTAACCTCATAAGTAAAAATATTCTTCACGTGACTAATCCAGTCATGAAAATTTTCAAGGTCCCCTTCCCCACCAAACTTCGGCAATTCCATTCAACCCATAATCTGACTTGTGAATGAAATTAAAATTACCTGAATTAAAAGTCTGAGAACCTTACTATTTGTGGAATCGTGTGTGTAATTGTGCCAGAAGTGCCATCAAGGTTCCTCGAGTACCACTGGCTTCCTGTGATTATTTATCATCTTTCTAAGTTCTTGAAGTTCTACCAGAGTAGAGGACTGACACTATTTAGTATTTGCTGAAAATTGCTCGAGATGATCATTAAATTGACCACCCCATAAAATAAGTTCAGCTTCTTCTTGTTGCAAGACAAAATCATCATTTTTCTCCATAGCTGGAATATGAGGAGTTAGGGCACGATTAGGTTTAGGTCAAATTAGGGTTCGAATTTGGAGGATTTCGAACTAGGTTTTTCGGTTTAGAGTTCACTGGTTGGTGGGTTGTTCGATTTGGGGGATTTCGAACTAAGGCTTTTTAGGGTTTTGAAGTTGTAACTGATAGATTTTGGATTTAGAGGAGAAATCAAAGGCAAATCAAGGGTTTTGGTCTCGGTTCGAAGTTGGGACTGGTGGGTTAGGGTTTTCAAAATTTAGGGCGTGAAGCTATTCGAACTTGGGAGGTGTTTTGTGGGTGTTTGGTGGTGAGGTACTGTGGCAACATGTCAACGGTGGGTGGGGGGAGGGGTTGCAGCTAGGGTTCGAACCTGAAGTTTTAGGGTTTGAAATTGAATTTGCACCTGGTTAGGGTTTTGTGGGGAAGAAACGGAGGCGGGGATGATTCCAAGGGTGGTAGGTGGTGGAGGTCAGGTGGTCAAACCCTAGTGGTGAGTCAGCGGCAACGGTGGTCGAAGGTAGCGCTAGGATTTCAATGCGGGGGCTAGGGTTTTCAACAAAGTTTCTTCTGGGTGGTTAGAATTTTCTTTTGGAAGGCTAAATTTTGTAAAAACAGGATACACATCGCTACACCTTGGAAATAGCAGGGAAAAGATACAACTCTGCGAAAGTATAGTCACTTAAGCAACAACACTGGGGTGGCGGCTAAAGGGCCTCTGTGGTAGCTGTCTAGAACTAAAGCTCTGCTACCAAATTGATGTAGCACAACTTGCTAATCCTAAAATTAACTCAATTTTATTTCATCAAAACTTGAAAATAATGAATTATAAAACTCGGTTTATAGAAGCTAAGTCTTAAAATAATAATAGATAAGATAAATCCTAAATCTAATAGAAAATCAATCTTCTAAATATAAGATAAGATAAAAAACTAAATTAAAAAAAAAAAATGTTGCATCACTTGTCTTTAACATTTCCTACACCATATCTATTTTAATTTAATTATTGAAAAAAAAATCTATTTTAATTCTATTTCTTTCGATGTTGAAAGAAAAGAAGACTTAGTAACCTTTTTTTTTTGGATAAATAGCACCGAAGGGCATTACAACACAGGCGCACTCGCAAGAGCGAGACCTGAGCCAGCCAAAAATGACCGGCAAACAAGAAAGCCAAAAAGAGCCAAAAAAACAAGGAAAAGAAAAATTTAGGAACCACAAAAGGAAAAAACACGACCCAAAACCAAAGAATTAGTAACTATGTTACCTTAACACAAGTCTTGATTGTTTAACCAATACTTTGGCACTCCATTTTCACAAGAGATTTGCTTATATTGCTAGTTACAGCACTAAGATTGAATTGGGACTCCATTTCTTTTTCCAAAAGTAGTGAAAAGATAGTAGTGTAATAGCCAACACCCTACGAAATAGGATCTAGAAAACACATGAAAGTGTATAAAAGGACCAAAACAACAAAATAAAAAGATACGGCGCAAATGCAAAATAAAACCCAAACTTAAAATGCTCAAAGTTGTATTGGGACTCCATAGAGCTTGTCTTGGTAAGTAGTGTATTAGAGAAGAGGGGATTTGAAGCTAAGACATATGAACTTGAAGATTCAATGTTGCTGCCCTATTAGAAAACATCATAAATATAACCAAAACAAAGTATTTTGAGCATACGAAATTTACACCAAAAAATCCTCTCTCATTTCGGAGAAAAAAAAGTGTGTGACCCAATTGGGTTTCATACATCTACTATCGAGTTCTATAATATAATCTCTATGGGTAATCTTAAACCTTGTTACACTAAAAAGGGTACTTACAATTGTTTATCACACACCTCTCAACTCAAGACTTACAAATGCAACTTTTTGATACATGAAAGTTGCAAACCATTCATTCAACAACTGAGACCAACTTATAATTGTTAATTTTGCAAAGAAAATTTTTTGATTATCTGACTTTGACTATGATGCGTGTTATTTGATTCTCTTCTTTTTGTGTATCCTCTTATTTAATTGTGCTGTATACTTTTATGGTAGAATAGCCTTTCATCTTTATCATTTAATTATTAGGAAAAAAAAAAAGGAAGTTTCAAATCATTTAATGAATCCGAGTTTGGCAAATCTCCTATGCTTGGAGCATACAATGACATACACACTGGTTCAGGCCTCATATTTGCGAGTGCGCCTATCTTGTAATGTGTTTCAATGCTATTTATCGAAAAAATATATGAAAGAAAATTAGTTCCAATTTTATCAAATTGTTTGCTATTTTAGGTTTGTGCTTCTTTTGGGTTCTCTTTTGTATCCTAGGGCTCTACTTTGTTTAGATGCACCCTACTTTGTATTTTGAGCTCTTGCCCGCTATTTAATGAAAAATGAAAGAATATTCGTTAATAAAAGAATTATTATTGTTTATTTTTAGCACTGAAAGCTTGACTAGAAGCATAAAATTCTATGCAACATTCACGGAGAAAGGAGAGAATCAAGTCCATTATTTTTTATAAGTAGTATTTGCTCCCATATTAACTTTCATTTGTGTTTGAAAATACACAGATGCTTCTTGCTACAACCAACAATTAATCTAAATCAGAAGTCAAAAAAGAAAAAAGAAAAAGAAAAAGAAAAAGAAAACAAATTCTTCTTCTCAATCTTACTCCAATTATGTAATTCTTATATAGCTTTTGAGGCAACGAAGAGAAATCTAAAGTACTAACATGACTGTTGAATTAGTGTAGTAATTACGCTATCTATTTTTTTTTCAATAATTAGAGCAAAGCTCAAAACAAGCGGGCACCCCAACGTGCCCTGAAACAAAGCCAAAAACAAGAATAAAAGGAAACACAAAAAAAAGGGACCAACAGAGCAAAAGACCTGGACAACAAAAACCACCCGCTCAGGTATCAAACTGAACAGAAACCAAGAGCATCTCCACACCTCCGGAGACCAGAAGCAAACCAAAAGAGACAAAAGCACTCCAACAATCTCGCCCCACGAAAAAGGCGACTAAGAACCGAAACAAGACAGAACACAAGCAGCAACAACCAACTAAAAACCTACCACAGCACTCGAACACTAAACTACCAAAGCAACTCAAAACGACAAAGCCAATTGGAACGAAGCTCAAAAGCCTGACATGAGCAGCGAAGCCAAAAATTGAAGAGGAAACCCAAGAGATGTAGAACAAAAACAAGAGCAAGACTAGGACAGACTTGAAAAAGCTGCACCTCCAACACATTTCAACCCAAAGACCAGCACCCCACACAACAACCAAAAACCAGAAAGGCAACTACCTCGCAAAAACACAACAAGCTGGAGGATCGGAAACAAACGAGCCAATAAAGCGAACTTGCAAAGCACAATACACCAAGAAAGCAAACCTAACGCAAAAAACAAACAAGTTAAGCCATCTATCTTTAAGCATAAAGCATGGGATTCGAAGCTCATCTTTGCCTTCCCAAATATTATTGGTTTTATTTAAGCTGATATTATACCTCTTTACTATTGTAAACAAAAAGTCTAAAATACTAATAAGCTATAATATTAAGGCACTTTGTCCGAGCAATATGCATGAGTTCTTGTGGATTCACATTTCGTAAATTTCAATAGTAATGAGTAGCCCTAACCCTAAGTTTCACCAAATACGATAATAATCAAACGAAGCATACTAGGTTTCAAGATGTACAAGAAAATAATTAATCAGAAATAAATTTAGGAAAAAGGAAGAGAACTTCACAGAGCTCAAGGTGAGTTGGTGACCCCTAACCACAGTTTAATAGCCAATACCTCCGACAGGGTTTGAGTTGGTCACCTCAATCCACTACCCAAAAACCCAAAATTTATAAAGGATTTTTTCTAGGATAATTTTATTCTTAGTGAAAATGTGTTATTGTCAGAGTAACTTAGTAGAATTGATAGCTATAAGTCATATTATGTCCTAACAATAACACTTACTACCCTGACTATACCTTTCTTTTTCAAAATTGTATCCAAATAGTATATTTTAAGACGCAGTAAATTCATTTTAATTATCTTGTAATTATAAAGATGCCCTCCTAATTGATGGATTATTATCCATAAAATTTTCTATCCTTGTACTTCTATGAATAAAATAGTATAAAACTTACTCAATAAAAGTAATTAAAGTGTAGAAAAACCCATCATCAAATTCCATAAATTTTGGGAAAAAAAAAAAGAAGAAAAATATACTAGGGTTTTCAGGCCCAACTAATCCGGGAATGAAAACATAATGCACAATTATCTTCTGCAACATTGGTATTGTTGAAAGAGTACTATGAAATATAAAATATGTAATTGCGAAAGATAAGCTTTTCTTGTGACCAATCAATGCTGTGTAATGTCCCCAAAAATTAGACCAAAGAAAGAAACCTACAAATGATTATATTTATCACAAATACTACACAAAAGAGGAAATTCAATTTTATTGAAAAGAAAGAAAAATCAATGGATAATGTGTCAAATCTTATCCCTTAATTTTTTTTTTTTTGTAACTTAAATAAGAAGGTAAACAGGAGCTGCTACTGCTCTATATGGACCTTGTAATGGAGGGCGAAAACAATTTTATGGTTATTATTTTCTATAAATCAAGTGATTGTTATTAAGTAACAACTCTCTGTTTAACTCAATTTTTAATAATTTTATGGCCATTATTTTCTATAAATCAAGTGATTGTTATTACGGTAACAACTCCCTGTTTGAATCATTTTCTAATACATTGGCTCAGGAAAGAGGAAAGAAGATTTAATGTTATTCTCCATAGTCAATACTGTGCTTCTCTGATGTATTTGGTTAGAAAGGTATACCAATAGCTTCAGAGGCTCCACTGATATAGTTTTGATTGATTTTTCTTTGATAATTAGTGGAAAACTCGCAATACCAAAGCTGAAATCCCACAAAGTAGGACATGAAAGACACACATAGTTGTGACAAAGAGCTAGTTTTAGCTGATATACAGAAGGATAGGAGAGCTCTGTATTATTAGAATGATTGTAATTTTAAGGATATCTTTATTATATTTTTGGATAAAAAAACCCTTAGTAACCCATATGCCATATTAATGTCTAGCTACCAAAAATGCATTTTTCTGGTAGAGTTTGAGAAAAAACTCAACAAAATAGTAGGAAATGATAGAGTTGTGTAGAGAAAGAGAGAGAGATTGGGCACCTTGAGTCAGAGGCATACTCAAAGAGCTTGCCTTTAGTGGAGAAGACAATCAAGGCAACATCTGCATCACAAAGCACTGAGATCTCATGTGCTTTCTTCAGCAACCCTGATCTTCGTTTTGAAAATGTCACTTGCCTGCTTATTTTGTTCTCTATCCTCTTCAATTGTACCCTACCCCTTCCCATTTTACACACCAATTCCTAAAATCAATTAATTAATTTCGTCCTATCAAAACCCAAATTTTTCACTTGGTTCAAATCATGGGTCAGTTTCCATTTTTGCGTAGAGAGAACTAGAGATCAGTAAAGAGAGGAAAAGAGCTTTGTGTTTGCCAAACTGTATATATATAGCTGGCAACAGGAAAGAAGGTGGTTTTGGAAAACCAGAGTGGTTTTAGGATGGTGTGTTTTTGAGTTTTGATTGGTTGAAGGACATGTCCTGTTGGCATTTGTTGCTGACTTGATTTAGCTACTGTGATATGAGGTGTCCGTACAACTGAAGTCTCGTCAACCATCTCAAGGGCAGTGGGTTGGTACAAGTTTGAGCGTACCCAAGGAACATATCTAATTGTTAAAAAAAAAAAAAAAAAAAAAGCAATATTTTCATGTTTTAAGGGCTCTTATCTAAGAAGAGTTTAAAAGAGATAGATATACCGTCTGAGAATACCCAACCTGAGGGATGCAACAAGAAGACTTCTTAGGAGGCCATCCATCTTGGCACCACTCTCGCCCAAGTACGCTTAATTTCGGAGTTCTAATGGGATCCGATATTTGCCTGTTGGTATCCTCTTGGGTAATATATCTAATTGTATATTTAGCATATAAGATAAAAAGTCATCTAAAATAAATGTCCTTGTATTTTATTTATTATGTTAATTTAGTCTTTTAATTTTTGCGTATATATAATCCATCAGATCCTGCCTTGGTGGGAGCTTTTCTGGAACTGGATTTTTGCTGTTGTATAATTGATATTGTGTTAATTTAATCTCTAGAGTAAAATTTATGTTAAATTGTTAATGTAGTTTTTAATAGTTCAGCTATTGGTCGAGTTAGTTAACATGTGGATTTGTAATGGGTTACCTACATCTAACATGATTATGCTATTAAACAGTACATCAAAAGCTTAATTTAAATTTGACCAAAAAATTAAATTAACACAATATAAAATGAAAAAGACTAAATTGATATAACTAAAAATAAAAAGGTTAAATGGACAAATAAGAAAAATATAGGGAAATTTGGTGTAAATATTCCTAAGATAAAATATTATTATGTTATGTAAAAATAATTAATTTAGTTTTTTTAGTAATATTATAACTATGAAAAAATTATTATTATTATCAAGATAATTTTATGGCTATTATTTTCAATAACAACTCGCATGTATTGTTAGTTGTTATTGAAATGGGTTTTAGGTGTCATGGGCCTGTGCTTTTCTTATTTTGGAAGGGGGTGCCGTTTTTTTTTTGTTCGTTTTGTGCTTTAATCTTCTTCATTTTCGGGGTTTTCTGTGTGGTAGCAGCCTTTTATATTGAGCTTTTGCTCTTTATAATTATCAAAAAAAAAAAATAACAACTCGCATGTCAGATTATTGTGTAAATGAATTAGGTATATTTAGTAATTTGCATGTTTTTAATGTTATTTCTTGCCTTTTGCTTTCTCTTTTTGACGGTTCTTTATTCTTTGTAAGTTGCCTGTTCCTGCTATGCATTTCTACCCAAAAACAAAAAAAAATATTTACTAAATCTCTGCAATTTCATCACCCAAATGGGTCTACACAATGCTCCAAAAAAAAGGGTCTACGCGTGGTAAATATTAGATATCCTGTAGTATAGTACATCTTAAGATTAGCTGAGGATCTTCATCCATCATAGTTTAAATACCCTCCAACACAATTTGATTTGACATTCTTTTGGTGTAGACGCAACAGCAACAACAACAAACGTGTGCTTTGAAAATGCTCCTCTCAAGATAGGGTTCAAGAAGACAAAATATAAGCATTAGGTTCTACCCTCAAGAGAAAAGTAGGAACAATATTTAGGAAAAAAAAAGTCCAGTCAAATAAAGTAATACCAGACGTACAAATAATAATAATAAAGCAACCACAATAACAAATATATAGGTCAAGGGTATTGTGGACTTGCATTGGTGTGCTCCTCTCTCCTAATTGTGGTATTTTTAACTTTCACTCAGCTTTATCTAAAGTCACCTATTTAGAAGGTTTAGATGAGTAAGGTCAACCAAAGAGGGCACCAACACGCCGTCACCGGATCCCATTAGAACTCCGAAGTTAAGCGTGCTTGGGCGAGAGTAGTACTAGGATGGGTGACCTCCTGGGAAGTCCTCACCCTTAGGTTGGGGGCACTAGGAAACAGCCTCTCTTCAGGTTAACACCCTGAAGGGGGAAGGTTGCGTACATCCGCCCCCCCGGACCCTGCGTAGGCGGGAGCCCTTGAGACACTGGGTATGTTTCTTCTCTCTAGATGTGTAAGGTCATATCTAATTATCTCTATCTAGCTTTTTCTTGACCTGTCTCGACCTCTCTTCCAGTTTGTGTTATTTAGTTCATAATTCCTAATAGGGGCAGCAGTTGGTTTACCTCGAATATGCCCAAACCATTACAAACGTTACTCCCTTAACCTATTCTCAATGAGAGCCATGCCTAATTTGTTTCTTATAATATCATTTCTAATCATATACTTTATAATACGCTCACACATTCAGTGCAATATTGTCATCTTCGCCACCTTCAACTTCTGAGCGTGGCGCTGTTTAACTGGCCACCATTTCGCACCATATGACATAACCCGTTTCACTAAAGTCATATAGCATTTTCCCTACAACTTTAGAGAAAACTTTTTATTTCTTTGAATAGCTTAAGCCATTTTCCTCCTTTTTTCCAATAAATAGAGAGAGAACTTTTAATGTAAAATAAGTGCACTCATAAAAGTAATGCCCGAGGAAGCCCATAAGAGCCCAAAAAAGGGGAAAATACTCATAAATCTGAAAGCAATATACCCCCAAAAAGCTAAACTTCCACTTATATCTTTATTTTTTTGGAGCAAAATTTTCCCCTTATATCATGCCACTTCTTTTTTTTTTTTTTCTTTTTTTGATAATTTATATCATACCTTTTTAAATCCGGTTATTAACATTCTCATCAATTTTGCCACCGCGGATCACATATATATTAAATATTCTTTTTTTTAGGTATATATTATATTCCAATCTTCACATCCTCTACACTTAGTCTGACTCACCCCTTTAGATTCTAACGCACATCTTCAAAGTTTTAACTTCTCATTCGCCCCTTCTCATTTAGCATTAATAATTACATCTAAATAGAACAATCAATATTAAATTCTATTCTTTAATAGTATATCCTAGGTCAAAAACCAAAGACTCAACACATCAACAAAAAAAATTTTCCCTCTTTAAAAAGTTCATTCAATATCACAATATTTGGCATTAGATAAGAGCAGCAAATGCACAAAAATAAGGAGACACGAATCACAGCCACGGATATAACTAAAACTTTTCTCTTTTCATTTTGATATTTTAAATATGTACTCTGCTGAAATAATTGCTCGCTTTCTTACCCAAAAATAGTTCCATTGAAACTTCAATACTATAATGGTATCCTTTAATTCTGACTTCCCTAGCTTCAATCTTCCAGTAGATTGGAGGTTTCTAACCCTATTTGTGTGTCTTGATGAGATATTCTTACACACAAGCATATTTTGTCGATGGGAGAAAGAATGTAGGATGAGAGTGAAAGATAAACATGAAAAGTATGATGAGTATTGTAGTGTATTGAGACCTTTATATTTTTATCCATTTGCCACTAATGGGTGCCCACCACCTTGCACCAATTAATTTACAAATAGAATTTTTCACTCACAAACAGAAAAATTTTCAATTTTCTGTTACACCGAAGTGGTGTAACGACCCTAGGGTTAGGGTTAGGGGTGAGTTAGAGTTGGATGAGAGAGAGAAATAGAAGAAGGAGATGAGAAGTAGAGGTAAGATAAGAAGTTTACTTTTGATCATTACTTACAAATGAGGGCCAAAGGCCCAATTTATACAAAATCCAACACTAATTTAGAATATATCGCTTTATTATACTAATTCGATAAGATGTTACGCATCATTACCCCCCCGACGAGAGCTTCCTTGTCCTCAAGGAAGAAAGGCGGGATAGCGAAGTCGAAACTCATAGCTGTCCTCCCAAGTAGCGTCTTCAACCCCATGATCCTTCTACTTGACGAGAAATTGCGTAACAGCTTTATTCCTATGCCTCGTCAATCGTCGATCCAAAACAGCCTCAGGAGTCCATTGATGACCCGGTAAGTGCGGCAGAACGCTCGGGTGCCCACATGCCGTCGCAGCTGCGAAACATGAAAAGTAGAGTGAATTTTAACAGAAGAGGGAAAATCAAGTGTGTAAGCGACTGGACCCACACGTGCAATGACACGGTATGGACCAAAAAACTTGGTAGCCAGTTTGTGATTTGAACGACCCTGAACTGAAGATTGACGATAGGGCTGTAATTTCAAAAACACCCAGTCACCCACGGCAAACTGTCGCTCCGAGCGGTGCATGTCAGCGAAAAGCTTCATCCGGTCCTGAGCTCGAGAAAGGTGATGCTTGAGGAGTTGGACCCCCTCCTCACGCGCTGAGAGTGTACAGTCCACGGCCTGGACCTCGGTGTCACCCGGAATATACGGAATGTGTAGGGGCGGCGGTTGCCCGTACGGAATCTCATATGGCGTTGATTGGATAGCGGAGTGAAAGGACGTGTTGTACCACCACTCGGCTAACGGAACATACAAGGACCAAGAAGAAGGCATATCACAACAGAAGCACCGTAAATATGTCTCGAGACTACGATTGACGACCTCTGTCTGGCCGTCTGTTTGGGGATGGTAACCCGAGGACATATTCAAGTCAACATCCAAAACCCGAAATAATTCTTTCCAAAAAAGACTAAGGAAAACAGAATCACGGTTCGATACAATATCCCGTGGTAACCCGTGTAAACGAAAAACGGAATCTAGGAATACCCGAGCCACAGTTTCAGCCGAGTAAGGATGCGTAAGTGTCATAAAATGAGCATATTTGCTCAAGCGATCAACCACCACGAACAAGCAATCACGACCATGAGATCGAGGGAGCCCATCGATAAAGTCCATCGAAATAGAGCTCCAAACAGTAGTGGTTAAAGCAACCCCGGGTAGGGAGTGTTATCGACCTTGCAACGTTGACACACGGTACATTCGGAGATAAATTTATGGACGTCCCGACGCATGCTTTTCCAATAGAAAAAACTGCTTAATTTTCGAAAGGTAACATCCACACCGGAATGGCCGCCCACAACTGATGAATGATAGAGCTTGAAAATACGACGACAAAGTGTGGTGTTCGGTCCCACAACCAAACGGCCAAATCTGCGTAGCTCATTGCTGCACCAGGCGAAAGTAGGGCGTGAGTGAGGGTCCTGCTGTAATTCGTGAACCAGCTTCTGCATCGAGGGGTCCAGCACCCAGGTCGCACGAATTTCCTCTAGTAACGGCGACTGAATATGGGTCAACAGGGTACACAGCTCAATGCTCGAGGTAGGGAGACGGGAAAAAGCATCCGCAGCAAAGTTCTCGGCACCCTTCTTGTATTCGATCGAGTAGGAGAAACCCATAAGTTTTGAAAACCAAGCCCGTTGCAAAGGGGTATTGATTTTCTGATCGAGAAGAAATTTGAGGCTTTGTTGATCAATTCGAAGTACAAAGTGTCGATTTGAGAGATAATGCTCCCACTTTCGCACTGCCAAAACCACGGCCATCAGTTCGCGCTCATAAACGGATAATCCGAGATGCGCGGGGGCAAGGGCTTTGCTTAGGTAAGTAATTGGGTGACCATCGTGCATTAAAACTGCTCCCAAACCAACTCCCGAAGCATCCGTCTCAACCACAAATGGTCGAGAAAAATCGGGAAGAGCCAAGACCGGGGCATGGATAAGAGCCTGTTTTAAATGGAGAAAGGCTTGTTCAGCCGCGACAGTCCAGCTGAACGCATCACGTTTGAGGAGGTCCGTAAGGGGCTTACTGATCTTACCATAATCGCAGATAAAACGGCGATAGTATCCGGCCAATCCGAGAAACCCATGCAATTGTTTGAGGGACGTAGGCAGCGGCCAATCCCGAACAGCTTCGACCTTGGATTGATCCGTAGAAACTCCCTTAGCCGATATACAATGCCCCAAATAACCGATCTCTTCCAATAAAAAATCGCATTTCAACCCGTTTGCGTACAATTGATGAGTATGCATAACCTCGAACACCAACCGAAGGTGGTACAAATGAGAGGCGACATCCGGGCTGTACATCAAAATGTAGTCAAAGAAAACAAGGACAAACTTTCGAAGAAAAGGGTGAAATACCGAATTCATGAGTCCTTGGAACGTGGCGGGAGCATTTGTAAGACCGAAAGGCATGACGCGAAATTCATAATGTCCCTGATGAGTGCGGAAGGCGGTCTTATAAACATCGGTATCACAAACGCGAACTTGGTGATAGCCACTTCGAAGATCTAGCTTGGAGAAAACCACCGAGCCATTCAACTCGTCAAGCAATTCTTCTACTACTGGAATCGGAAATTTATCTTTGATCGTACAACTGTTCAACTCGCGGTAGTCGACACACATACGCCACGAACCATCCTTTTTTTTGACCAAGATGACCGGAGAAGCGAACGGACTGTTGCTGTGACGAATGATGCCGGAATCAAGCATTTCTTGGATCATAGTTTCAATGGCATCCTTCTGAAGTAATGGATAGCGATAGGGACGAATGTTCACCGGATTAGTACCTGGTTTGAGAACAATGCGATGGTCAAACAAGGGACGCGGCGGGGGAAGAGATCGAGGAGTCTCAAAAACAGCATCAAATTCCAGCAGCAAGCCATTCAGAGCGACCCAATGTGAGTCCGTAATGATACCCGAATCCGTATGGGCGTCCAGCACATGTAACCGAATAGGAAGAGGATAAACGAATAAAGCGTGAATGAAAGGATTTAAAGTGTGAAGTTTATGTAAACTACGCTTACCGGCATGCCCGTGTACCGGAGGATGACCACGCAAGACACAAGATTTGTTGGCCCATTGGAACGACATTTGGAGCTTCTCGAAATCTCATAAGATTGGGCCAAGTAAAGCAAGCCATTGGATTCCAAGAACCATGTCACATCCTTCTAATTCAAGAAGAAGTACATCACAAGCAAACTCATAGCCTTGTGCTTTCCATTGAAAACCGCGGCAAACGTCTTGGCAAAGCAAACAGCGGCCGTCAGCCATAACCACGGAAGTAGAAGTAATCGACTCCGTCACACACTCTAACCACCGAGCTTTTGCACGATCAAGAAAATTATGCGTGCTACCACTGTCAATGAGGATATGAATAGCCTTACGTTGACGGTATCCCGTGATACGCATGGTACTGTAAGAAGAAAGGCCCGCTAAAGCATTACACGAGATCTGAGGCATCTCACTAGAGTCTGGGACGGTCTTATCCCCCAGTTCACTATCGGTCAAGTCCTCGGGTGAGTCCTCCACATCCCCAAACAACAAGCGTAATTGAGGATTTTTAACCTTGCAGAATTTCATATGTCCCGGCACAAAAGGCTCACTACAGAAGAAACAAAGGCCACGTTCGCGACGGTCCTCTATTTCGGCGGCGGAAATTGTACGGCCTTCACGTTTCAACGGTCGAGAATTATAACTAGGCTCGGACGGAGGACGAACAGCAGATCCTGAAGAGGGAGCGAAAGATGGTGCTCCGGACCGGGAAGAGGGAGGTTTGACAGCTCCAGCGGGCGGATATCGGGCCCCCGAACGTAAATTGTCTTCCTGTAATCGTGATAAACGCATACCCTGCTGTATGGTACTCGGTTGTAACATCAAAATCGTGTAACGAATGGAATCACTAAGTCCGGTAACATAGCAAGAAACTAGTTGTTCTTCATTTAACGGAAGTCGCAACATTAAACGTTCAAATTGAGTTTGATAAGACGAAACTGAACCGGTTTGCCTCAAATTCATAAGATCGGCCATTGGATCCTCATAACTACGACCAAATCGACTAATCAATAAGGACGAATATTCCGACCAAGATACATCGGTAATCGGTCGAGTTAGGGTTTTCACATAAGCACGATGCCATTCTAGGGCATCATCCTCTAAGTGCACAGAAGTAATTCAGACTTGTGATGATGAAGGAGTACAATCAATTTCAAAAAATTGCTCAACCTTCCAAATCCAATTCTTGATAAGCAAACCACCGGAAAAACGAGGAAAATCGATTTTGGAGAATTGTGTATGAATCTGATACGGAGAGGAGGGCGAAGAGTCCATACCAGAGGCCGGAGTAACATTCGTTACCGGAGGTGGTGGTGGCGGTTGCGGAACCGACTCGGCCGGGCGATGGAGGAGGTTGAGCTAGACGCAAGGTATGTTGTACATCGCGCAAGATCTCCATCATAGATGACATTTCTGTTTGAATCGACTCAAATCGAGCATCAATGTCGTGAAATCGCTGGTCGTTCCAGCTCTCCGACTCGTCCAGGCGGCCCTCAAGGCGGCGCACGTCCGACACGCTGCGAGTACCGTCCGCCATTGAAGCCAGTACGCAGCTCGTTCCTGAATCTGATACCAAATGTTACACCGAATTGGTGTAACGACCCTAGGGTTAGGGAGTTAGAGTTGGATGAGAGAGAGAAATAGAAGAAGGAGATGAGAAGTAGAGGTAAGATGAGAAGTTTACTTTTGATCATTACTCACAAATGTGGGCCAAGGGCCCAATTTATACAAAATCCAACACTAATTCAGAATATATTGCCTTATTATACTAATTCGATAAGATGCTACGCATCATTTTCTTAATTTTGTTTTTCCAAAAATCTAAAAAATTAAAAAAATTTGTTTAAAAATCCAGTTATTTAATTAAAAAAATTCAATTTTCTCTAATCTTTTAAAAGTCAGAAAATAATTAAATTCAATTTCTTTGCTCCATTTTGTTTCTTTTTTTCTTTCTCTTGTCTCACTCTCTCACATTTTGCACTTTAAATTTATATCTCCCAAAGTGATATTTGTATCCAAACTGATATCCAAATTTGCATGAATTGGATATATCTGGACTGGTCATTATACTTTAGAATTGTGTAACCCCAATCTATTTAACATCTGTGTTCAAAAAATTTATTTGACATCTAAATCAAATATTTATTCATATATATAAGTGATGCAACACGTAGATAGAAGTTAACAGGAAATGGGAAGGTTCAACAGCCTTCCCTTATTTTCTATTACGAAAATAATAAAAATACAGGGGGAAAATAGTTTAACCTAATTCTCACATCCTGAGAATAGAAGGAAAACACATAAATTTTCTAAGCAATTGAATGACTAAGGCCCTAATTGAACCTCTCTTTAAACAGTATGAGTTTTCCTAACTAGACTCAAACTAATACGAATTTTAAAATAAATCCCTAATTGAGATCAACCGTGTAGATTGCAATCCGCGTGCTTCATCTAGCAATTCGTGTGATCTTTTTAAAATAAAGACTAAAAATTAGAAATAAAATTAACTAATTAGATTTAAAATCTAACCTTTCCTAATGCCCCCCATCTCGCCATCCCAAGCAACTGGCCAAATTCCACCAGCTAAGGTATTCGCCAATTAAAAGGCAGGGCTGCGTCAATAAGTAGATAGCGTCAACTCCCATAATGATATTTGTACCTAGTATTTGAATTTTTGTGAATTGAATATACTAGAATAAGTCATTTTCAGATATGTTACTCTAATTATTCGGATAGGGTCTGGATCGGACTATTGAGTTTTTGGATTCATGGGCCATTACCTATGTCTATAATTTTACAAATTTCATAAATTGAAAAATTGGAGTCACTTGAAAGCATTTCAAATTTTTAATATTGAAAAACTATTAACTAGTTTTCATTCCCAAAACATGTTTTCAAATGAAAAATAAAAAATAAAAACAGAAAAGAAAAAGGTAAAATCAAGATGAAAAAACGTAAAAATAAAAAATGAAATTATTTTCTATTTTTAATCAAGGCCTTAGATTTTAGCACTCTCCACTCTTATGGCTGCCCACCGTTTTGCTTCAGTAATTCAGCAAACGTGAATAAAGCTTTAAGGTGTAAAAGTATTTAACATAAAAACTAAAAATCAATATCAAATAAGGGTAATGTTATTATTTTGGGGACTGCTCCTTCTTCTTCTTCTTCCTCCTTTCTGCTACTTTTTTATCAAAATACATTGGTTATTGATTGGTACTTTATCTGAAGGCACTCAACTACTTCAGATTGGGGGTCCCCGGAAACAGTCTCCTTTCCACCCGGAAGGGGTAAGGCTGTGTACATCACCCCCCAGACCTTGCTTTCTGCGGGAGCCGCAAGGCGCTGGGACTGTTGTTGTTGTTGTTATTATTTTGGGGACAAAATTATTATTATTTGAGCAAAATTATATTTTTTAAGATAATTTTATAACTCTTATTAATTGTAAATTATATCATTACACTGTCAGTAATAAATTTTGGCGAAATCAATAACCGCTCCTTCAAATAATTACTCATATTTTCTTTTTTGCTTATCCACCTTTGAGTTCTTTTTTTGAATAAATTGTGAGCAAAGCTCGATACAAAAGCGGCCACCCGAAATTGGCCTCGAACAAAACAGAGTTAATCCAAACAAGAAGCCTAACAAACAAAATGCTAAAAAAAACTAAGACTGCCTCAGTGCGAGCAAAGACCGGTTACTTAACCCCACTGGAATCTGAGATAGTTGGAAACCAGGCTTTAATACAAGCTATAGTAGTGAATACAACCTTTGCGTTCTTACTTATGACTATAGTAGTAAATGTCCCTTAGAGACATAGCTGAGTAGTAGTGAACTCCAATTGTCAATAGGATGGTCCGGGTTCAAATCTCACAAAGCTCATAATATAGGCCTCTTTATAAAGAGTTTATGGAATTTATCCCCTTCTCCCCTTCCCCATCCTTACCAGCATAAAAAATAAAAAAAAACAAAAAATAAAAACACTATATTAGTAAGTAGACGCAGTACAAGCGGGGGATGATGCAACACTTGTCTGACAACAGGCACTGGGCCAATACCAGGCCAGCATAAGTGATGTAAAATTTCGAATTTTTTTCAAAATAACCTAACGTTAAAAAAAATTTAAAAAAGTAACCCACTTATAAAAATATTTAGCAATCTAACTTGGTTTGTCAGAAAAAGTAGAAGGCGCCGTTTCAAACGGCTCATTCACTTAATGTAGCCGTTTGAAACGGCGCCAATCAATAGTGGGACCAAATGGCGCCGTTTCAAACAGCTCCTTCACTTAATGGAGCCGTTTGAAACGGCGCCAATCAATAGTGTGACCAAATGGCGCCGTCTCAAATGGCGCCAATCACAAAGAAGTATCAATATAAATAATCAAATAAAAAAATATTCATCAAAGTACATATAAAACAATTATAAATTATTGGCTGTTATACAACAATATAATATTTTGAATGTAGGAGTATTAATATTCTATATACTAAATACTATATGAATAAAACAAATTTAACAAAAGCAATATAACAAACTGGCAATGCAAAATAACATTATATTATAGTATATAAAAAAAAAAAAAACTATAAAGTTACATTATTAACTTACTTGAGAGTGAAGGTGAAATAGAAAAGTAAGATAAATGAAAATATATTAAATGACTGAGATATGTAAAATTTTTGAGTGTAATAGTATGGTTTATATACAGAAAGAGATGGAGAAGGAGATGGGGATGGAGATGAAGACGGAGGTGGAGGTGGAGATGAAGATGGAGAAGGGAGTCACGGGTGAATTTGGTGGGTAGGGGCGAATCTGGCAGGGTAGGGGAATCTGGCAGGGGAAGGGGTAGGGGGTTGGGAAAGTGAATGGCGCCGTTTCAAACGGCTCCATTCACACAGTTTATTGGCTCCGTTTCAAGTGAAGGAGCCGTTTGGAACAGCGCATTCTACCTTTTTCTGACAAATCAGGTTAGATTGCTAAATATTTTTGTAAGTGGGTTACTTTTTTAAATTTTTTTTCAAATTTAGGTTATTTTGAAAAAAAAGTCTAAAATTTCTCCAAACTTTGTTTAATGGCAGATGCTTAATCATAATAATATCTGAAACATCTTTCTGACCTTTTTCCATGTCTTATATGCTTGTGTCCCTCCATTGATATATAGATCAAAATATCTGATTATGGTGACTCCTGAAACTTTTGGAGAATTAACTGTTGTGTCTCTGTTTTTGTAATCTAGATTAAGAAGCGAAGATATGTGGTAGAGTAGAGGGATTGAGCCCTTTGGGCAGTCTAGTATGAATCTTGTATATTGGGTCGGGTTGGTATACTCGATTTGCCTAGAGTTTGCTATCTATTCCTTGTTAATAATATTGTGTTATAGGGGCTTCTTCCATAGCGACAGAGAGATGGTCGTCCATCTTGATTTAGTAAGAGGTTCATCCTTTTGTATTTTTTTCCCTTACTTGAGGGTTTTTCACATAAATCACTTTCTTATTGTGTTTCTTCTTCTCTTCTTCTTTTTTTATCTCGTATTGGTATTTTGTATCTAAATCGAACCCAGATCTTATGTATTTTTGCCTAATATTAACCAATGTTGTCGAAGAGGCAGGAGCATTTTCGAAATATTGTTTTTCTATATTATAGGTATTTCTTTTTAATCTTATAATTAGCGAAGAAACTTGTAATACAATAATTTACATCTTAAAAGAGGACCCAAGAGTAAAAGAAACAAGATTCACACACAGAATATTATAGATATCTATAATAGTGTATTTATGTGTATTCAATAGAATTTAATATATTCTTATTATAAGACTTGTCACTATTTAAACTTATCAATAAAAACTTAAGTAGAAAATTCTTTGGATGAATTTTGCTTCAAATAAGATACCATTTATCACTCTATGGAAAAGGATCAGAAACGACATCATAAGAGGCACATTGGGCGTAGCTCTCATTGAAGATAAATTAAGGGAGCAACGTCTGAGGTAGTTCGGACATGTCAGAAGGAGACCGGACGACGCTCCAGTCAGAAGATGCGAACAGCCTCTGACTACATTGGGCAGAAGAGGCAGAGGCAGACCAAAGAAGAGATGGCTTGAGACGATCCGACAAGACCTCACCCACCTAAACCTTCGGGAGGAGATGGCCTTAGATAGGGCCCAATGGAGGGCTGCATAGGGGTATTAGATGATCCGGTTAGAGTAGGGTAGTCTTTGTCTCTATCTTTTCTATCCCTATCCCTATCTCATTCTCGTTCTCGTTCTCTTTCTTTATCTCTTTTACCTTTTTTTTTGCCATACTTATGCATTTTTGATGTTTTTCCTGTGCCAGGTCTTTGGCTGATGGATGCAGACCATCTTTTTAGGCTGAGGGTCCTTGGAAACAGCCTCTCTTCAGGGTAGCCCCCTGAAGGGGGAAGGCTGCGTACATCTACCCTCCCCAGACCCTGCTTTTGGCGAGAGCCCTTGGAGGCACTAGGTTTGTTGTTGTTATTGTTGTACTCTATGGAAAGATAAACCAATGAATATATTGTATATATGTATCAAGGTCTGAATTGTGGATAGTGCTTGAATCCATTTTATACCTGGTGTTGAAATTATATGAACATTACAATTGAGGTTGTAGCAATTATCAAAAGAAAAAAGGAGTGAAGTTGTAGCAATTCAAACTCTAAATTTCTTAGTCAAAAGATGTTTTATAGTGCGTGACGAATTGGTTATCAATAAGTCTTAAGGCTTATTTGGTCAAATTTCTTTTCTAAAAGAAAAGTGTTTTACTAGGAAAAAATACTTTTTTTCTAGGATTTGAAAGTATTTGACTTAAAAAAACAGTGCTTTTAAATAGTAAAATTATTTTTTTGCTTTTAAATAAAAGTAAAAAGTAATGTTTCTCTTTTTAAAGCAGAAGAACAAGTAGACGCAGAATCTAAAAATTTTTTGGACAAAATGACCTCAATCGCTTTATCAAAGTACTTCACAAAAAGTGGCTGTCCTTGAGTACTGTTATTGCAAGCAGAAGAATGGTGCTTCTCCTTTACAGTAAAAGCACAAGTAGAAGCAAAAATTAAAAAAATTTGAAAGAAACATAGCAATCAATTTTTACAAAAAAGACTTCTATAAAGCAAATGACGAATGATGGTTTGATATCTAACGACCACAAATTAGGGGAATCTCCAAGCAATTTGAGGTAGGATGCGAAAACAGAATATGATGGTCCCACATATTTCAAAAATAGAAAAGAAAAGAACTTATGCGCATCATCAGCTATTTCCTATACAGGTACTAAAGTCTAATTGGGACCATGAGTCCTGTTGATATTTGTATAAAATCTAATTGGGACAATGAGTTTTGTTGATATTTTAATTATTCCAGTGGCTGGGTTCCTGGCCTCATACACTAAAGAATTTGTGATCAATTATTTCCAGATTGCAAGGGCTATATGCCTTTTCCTTCTCCTTTTCTTCCTTCTAGTATTTAAATAGATTGTGAGTATTAGTTTAAATTTGCTAGGGTCCATCGTTTACCCTTGGCCCTAGGGTTTAACATTAACCAAAGTTTGATGCTTTCGTTGGTGGTCGCAGTTGTGTGATTTTTTGTTGCCTAGGTTGGTACCTACTTAGGAGTTGTTCTTTTTTTTTTGGGAGTTTAGTGCTTTGGGAATTCGGTAGCTATCCTTTTCTAGGTTGGAGAGCCTACTAAATTGTCCTATTGGTGTATTTTTTGTTTGTGTTTCATACTTTTGGATTTTATTTTCGTTGTCTGTTTTGTGCTTGTTCTCCTATGTTGAGAGTGTTTGGCTCTGTCTTAATTTATAGTATGAATTTTAACCTATTAAAAAAACATTAACCAAGTTAGTTGCAATATCATTTGGTTAGCATATTCTTTCTCTCTTTTTGATAATTAAGACACAAGCCTAAAAGTTGCTGTATATACAAGGAATAATTTACCAAAGTAGCATATTTTGCAAAAAAAAATTACCAAAATGGCATAGTTGTAAAAATATTTACTAAAATGGCACACTTTACTGTAGCACAATCAGCAAACGCCGTTTCAAACGGCGTCTGTTAGGGGAAAAAAATTCTACCCTTTCGGACGCTGTCCGAAAAGGCGTCTGACAGAGAGTCACTGGTGGTTGGGCCACCGCTGTACACCGTAGCTGGAGTGCATAGTGGTGGTGGTGCAAACCGATGGTGGTTGGTGTGGGCTATTGGTGGTGCGCGTGGATGCGAAATCACTTGTAGTGCTGGTATGGATTTGTAGGCAGTCATGCACAGTGATCACGAAGGAAGGTGAAGCGTGGCCGCTGTCGTAAGTGATGTGTCACACGGCGGCATTTTTCAAGAAAGACGATAATGGAAGGAATACGAAACGTCCGATGGAGGTTTTTGTAAGGAGTGATGGTGGTTTGAATTTAGGCATGGCGGCTATGGTGGTCGTTGAAGAAGACGATGGTGGTGTGAGCAGCGGAGATTCACGTGGGAACAGTGAAATGATACTGGAACTCCTAGCTGTTGGAAATATTTCAAAAAATAATGATTTTAAAATTAAATGATTTTAAATAATGATTTCACATGGGAACGGTGAAAGAGGCCTCCTTTAGACTCCGTTTCTAACGGTGTCCGTACGCCGTCCGAAATGGCACAATTTTTTCCCCTAACAAATGCCGTTTGAAACGGCATTTGCTGATTGTGTTACAGTAAAATGTGCCATTTTTATAAATATTTTTTCAACTATGTCATTTTGATAATTTTTTTTACAAAATATGCTATTTTGATAAATTATTCATATACAAGATAGGACTTGAAGACAAGTCAAAACAAAAAGGGGGCAAAGGATAGGAAACTAGTTCTTATAGGTTGAAGCAGACCGAGGTAGACACTTGAGGCTGCAAATAGTATAAGAGTTTATGAGGGTTAGCCTAGCTTAATCTCTTAGGATAATTATTTTCTAAACATAGTATTAAATTTTTTTTTTTGATTGAGAGTTCTTGAGTCTAATACTTAACATTCTATAGTCTTTTTAGTATAACCTAATATATGAGGGAATAGTTTCTTGACCCAAAAAAAGGAAATAATTTAAAACCCTATTATTGTTAAGATCTTTTTTCAATAATTAAAAAGATAACTCTTAATATAAATTGGTGTATCCATCAAAGCAGAGTCCATTATTCTTAAGATATTAGAATAATGGATTCATTAACACATTTAAAATCATAGGGTTCATTTATCAGGCACTAATGCACCGGATTCCATTAGAATTTCGAAATTAAGCGTTCTTGGGCGAGAGTAGTAATAAGATGGGTGACCTCTTGGGAAGTCCTCGTGTTGCCAACCTTGTAAGGTTGGGGTCCTCGGAAACTGCCTCTCGGTAGGGTTACACCCTAAAGGGGTAAGGCTGCATATATCTATCCCCAAACCCCGCTTAGGCAGGAGCTCTTGAGGCACTGAGTCTGTTGTTGTTGTTGTTGTAACACATTTAAAATCATCAAAAGATTAACCAAGGCAAAATAAAAATAATCCTCTAATTAAGTTTAGGATCAGCTTTAATGGCACTATATATGGGCTACAACAAGGAGGCATATGTTCTTAGTAAGTGGTCCATCTGCACTTTATGAGAGCTTAATATTAAAAATTTTATTATTGTGGCATCTAATTTGTACTATTTTCCGGAGAAACCCCCAATAGTTTTGAGTAAAATGTGGTCCTGGAAATAGCATTAAGGATTAAAGAAGAGGAAGAAAAACAAATTAAGATATTGGGGAACCATTGTGTATTGTCTGCACCAACTTGCACTATAATTTCACCTCCTTAAATCCCTCAAATTACTGTTCATCTTTCTATATAGTTTTATGTTCATCTTTCTATATAGTTTTATGTGTTGGGGACCATTTGAATGGATAAACTATGGAAAGAGCTCATCCTTTTTTTTCAAATTAAAGGGACATACTCTTGAAATACACCATGCAACGGTCTAAAAATGAGGTCATTTTCTTATTATCTATTGGACTAATCCTATAATTGCTGCATTTCGAGAAACGGGTATGAGACAGTCTCTTTGTTAAAATAGAGTTAAAGGTTGTATCGGACTAATATGAGCATTTATAGACCTTATGAGACTGTCATACATCGTGTTAAGGTTGTATAGAGTTGGTATGATCATTTCTAAACCCTACTAGACTACAACAACAACAACAACAACAACAACAACAAACCCAGTGCCTCCAAGGGCTCCCGCCTGAGCAAGGTCTGGGGAGGGTAGATGTACGCAGCCTTCCCCCTTCAGGGGGCTACCCTGAAGAGAGGCTGTTTCCGAGGACCCCCAACCTGAGTTGACACTACTAGACTATCATATATTATGTTTCTTTCTTGTTTTAGTTGAACTGGAGAAAGAAAAGGAAACTATGGGATATGGAAGTCAAGGTGGTGCCAAAAACCCCCTCCTATTTTTACACTTGTAAGAAGGATATAAATTTTTCTAAATAGTAACACCAATATTGCTAGGACAAGGGAGGACAAGCTTTGAGAATGGATAGCTTAACCATTGCATCAATTTATACCTTTTATTTTTATCGGGAAAAAAGTATTATTAAGAGAAAAAGAATGTACAAAGATTTAAGGTGAATGTGTCTCAAACATCGAAAAAACCAAAAAAAAAAAAAAAATAATAATACAAAGACCTCCAATCCCTTTACGGATTAGTCAAGGCTATGTCAGGGAAGCCCCCGAAACTTCTAGTACAAAGAGTTCCTAAAAGACCACCTTACCCAATATGAAATTTGCTAGAGTATACTAGTCTTTGAAAATTCTAATTTTTCTTTCTAGTCAAATACATAAAAGAATCAGAACTTTGGTTGCAGAGAACGCTAAGATGTTTTTCCACCTTTCTATGCCATGAAAGTTGATTGGGAGTTTATACCTTTTAGTTTGCTGCCATATATTCCGCATATAGCATAGGCAGGTTTAATTTTTCAACTGTGTGCATTATTTTTTTAATTTTATTTTGGAAGAAGTGGAAAGAAAAATAAATGGGTGAAAATTTATGGAATTTCCTATGTTGGACGAGGTTATCACCTTAAATTTAGATAAATGTTTTTATGTTAGAAAAGATTAATGAGTAGGTTATTTATCTGATAATGTCACAGTTATGAATTTTTCTCTAGTTCTCCAAATTAATTTAAACTTGATTAATTAATTGTCTTGTTGAACTCCATTATATTAAATTTATTATGTTTCTTCAAGCCCACATTAGGGCACTAAATTGAATTAATGTGTGAAAAATAAAAGAATATAGGAGAAAAACCCCAAATTTGTATAGATCGATAGTAGCTTATGTTTATAGGGAGAAACATAAGTTTGCTAGGTTTAAGGGGTTGGTACAAGAGCCCTCTTACATAATTTTTCCTTTCTTTCTTCGTGTACATTTTATTCATAAAATTCAATCTTTCGGACAAAGTTTATTTGCATAAGAGTAATAGTATAGATATCTAAAAAATACTAGGTATGTATAAAACAATATTATTAGCTTATAAAAAAAAAATTAACATTCTATTGAGTATATAATTGCATGTGTTGACCAAAAAAAGAAGAGTATATAATTGCATACATTTTTTGGTTACAGAAAACCTTTCTTCAGATCTTGACCCTTAACTCAAAAGTAGCCTAAATTTAAACCTCGTTCTGCATTCCATATAAAATGCCTTAAATTACACTCTTTCTAGAATGATTTCCTAAGACATTTCCCTATCCAATTTCATCCATCAAAGAAGCCAAACATTCTTAACCATTGACGCCCCTATTAGTTCTGGAGACAACCTTGTCATTGTCATAGAACTAAGGTTAGCACAGACAAAAGCCCAGCCACTTAGACTTTTGGGCCTTGAGGAGTTTTAAAACACTGTCAATATGGGCCTCCAAGTTTGGGGTAAAAGGGTTTCTTTTTCTTAGCAAAATTTGCTTAGATGTGCTTTTCCAGCCCGAAAATATCAAGATATCCTTCACCTATTTTCTTCAAACATTTTTGACTATTTTCGGAAATTATTTTAATTGCATTGCTTTATATGATGTTGATTATTAGTCACATTTGAAGTTAGACCAGAAGGGGAAGAGTATAGGTCTCAGGAAGAATAATCTGAAAGACAACAAATTCTTTTGTTCTTAGAGGAAGTCATTTTTGGCCTATACTGGTATTTGAATATTTTTAGGCGTATTTCAGCTTAATCTGGGTTTGTTTGGACTCATTTAGGCTTGTGCTCGGTTATTTAGACTCAAACTTGGCTCGATTGGTCATACTTAAGCTAATAGATTATATTAAGATATGCTCTTGTAGGCTCACAAGACTATGAGTTCGAGCTTCATGAGGCTCGAGTTCAGCTCAATGAGCTAAACAAACTAGCTTAGCTTGGTTCGAGCTCAAAACAAGTTGGGCTTTTTAAACTTTATGACGAGGTGACTCATAAGAGATCTCAAGCCGGCTCTGTCCATTTACACCTCCTAATCATAGATCCGTAATGCCATCTTTAAACTTGTTCTAAAGGATTGCTTGCATAATCAAGCCATATGAAATTAACAAGCACCTTTAATGCTTCAGATGCATCGGACGGAAAATATATTCCATCTCAAAAATATTTCTTCTAAAAAGATTTTTGACTTCACATTCCTATTCTTTAAAGGGAAGTCATTTTCTCCTTAGGTCGAAAGACGTTCACTGTAGGTTAGTCTTACTAGCTATTTACAAAGAGTATATTAAAATAGTACACAAACTACTTCCATCAAATCAAATAGTCCGGATGTTAGAAAATGGGACATATTGGATATACAGGATCCATCTACATAAAATTTCCATTTCATAAAATTTTCTCGTCAAGAAACCACAGCGTTACATACTTTATATGAGATTACAAATCAGCATTTAAATACCTCCCATCATTACCACCCATTTACATAAAATTCCATTTCATAAATTTTCTTGTCAAGAAACCATAGCATTACATACTTTATATGAGATTATAAGTCAGCATGTAAATACCTCCCATCAGTACAAAACTTGATGATACGAGTTGCAACATGATTAGCAGTCCTGAATATAATTCTTATGTTTGCAGGAGTTACATTACACTCAGGCTGGTGATGGAAATTTACAGTTAGCCACACAAAAGGTAAATCAGTTAAAACCAACAGTTTTTTAAATTTCCACAGGCTTATGGTAATAAAATAAACAGTTTTAGAGTTAAAGTAACTCAAAGCATCCACCCAGGTATGAAACCATTCACTTGAGCATGAGTTGTGGCCATTGTCATCTGGTCTGACACCTCTGGGTTGAAACTGCATTCAAAATATGAGATTGAAAGAATCAGTCATCTTTTTTAAGAAAATGAATAAAAGTAACTTTTGATTTTGGAGCGAAAGCTAGATTAATGACTAGGAGAAATCATTAATCCTTTTAATATGTTCAGTATAAACTGTCAGTTAGGCAAATACAAAAGAAATAGATTCGATTTAAACATAACATAATAAATTTGAAAGAAATTGAGAAGATAGAAAGAGAAAACAATAATACAAATTTGTCGTGAAAAATTCTCAAATATCCTCAAATAAAGGAGAAAATATGGGTGGAGGAGAAAAAAGTTTACTAATAATATAAAAAGAGATATCACTGGGACTACATATATATAGGCATAAAGCTCAAAAACCCTTGTGGGTCTTGCGGCAACCCGTGCGCGTCTACAGGACTGAGGCAACCCTTGCAGGTCTACAAGGTTATTTGAGCCTAAATATAAGCCCAATTCGGTGTGTATATGAGTTGAGCTGAGTTTGAGCTCAAGAAGGTTAAGGCCTGGTTTGTCAACATTTAGCTTAGCCTTGTTAATGTTTAACTCGGTTCAAGCTTAGCTTGAAGCTTGCCGAATTTAGTAACTTCAAGCTCAAGCATGGCTGGGTTGAGCTTGAATTTAGCTCGGCCAACTCTAAACTCCACTTGCCTTATTTAGTTTCATTTAAGCTCGATATAGGCTCGTTTGTACTTGTTTAGGTGCTTGGTTCTTTTAGGCTCAAACTTGGCTCGATTAAACATATTTATGTAAATAAATGTAATAAGATAAGCATATTTGAGTCTGTGCTTCACTGGGATCGGACTTGTCTCGTTAAGCTAAACAAGTTAGCGCGGCTCCACTTTAGCTCAAAATGAGTCAAGCCTTTCGAGCTTTATGACGAGCCAGATTGCAAGCTAGCTCTGTTCATTTACACCCATAACCCAACATTAGAATTTTGACAAAAAAGAGATCAACATATAAGCATAGCAGACTATTCTATCTAAAGTCAATTGATTTCAGATGTAACTTTACTTTAGCATATATGTGCACCTCACATGTCAGCAGCTAAGACTAAGCTATGATCCCCACAAAATATTTCTAAGGATTTGGCAAGTTTGAGAACTGACCCAATGTGCATATGCAAATGGGGATTGCAATCCATGGGCTGGAAAAGGCCCTGAGATTGAGCATGCTGCTGTCCATATTGAACCCCCTGATCCCCTCCTTCCCATGGTTGTTGCAGCTGATTCTCTTTCGCTATTATTCGATCCAGCTGAAAAATAGACAAGCAGAAAATAAAAATAGTAGAATATTGTTGCGTATATCTTTGGTGTTTATGGAGGAAGATACACTCTAGAAAATACAATATCATAAGTATTTTTCTTACACCTAAATGATCATTGGATTTGAAATGTGGATTATGCAAGCAACTGTCTCATGGTACCTTGACAAAAACTATATCAATAATTAAGTTGTGGGATTGTGGAATAGGAATTCGGAAATTTTTGATTAAAAAGGCTCTAATATTATATCAAATAACCAACTATATATGAAGATTATGCAATTGGGTGAGACTTACCAAAAAAAAATGGGTGAGCATTGGTGAGTGATTTTTATAGTTGCAATTTACAATGATGATTTAGTCATACTGCAGCTGAGGAGTTGCAGAAAGCAGAGGTTTAACATTCATCTAGCAAAGAGGAGGCAGACAACAGATGTTTTTTTTTAGGATAGAAAAATGGGGCTGTGGGATTTAAATATAGAACCTCTTACTCTAAGGTATGAATTTAGTAGTTTTACAGGTAAATCGAGGCTTCATTTCGCAGGAAGATTACACAGCTTAAGGCCTTGTATTAGGTTCAGATACAGTATGTCATACACATGGTGCATAAAATTGTGAGGACTTGTGTTCATGACTGATCGCTCTCATTTTCCCTCGCATTCCCTACCAATCTAAAAAAATGAGAAGAACTTCAAGATATAATAGATTCTGCGTAAGAGATTAGAGTATTTTTCCATATCCTTTTAGGCTTTCACGACCTCTCGTCTATAACAAATTAGAAAATTTTCTCTCTTAATACTTCTTTTTTTCCCAAAGGAAATTTGCAAGAAGTTCAAACTATGAGAAATCAGTTACCTCGACCCTCAGAGCTTTATTAGCTTCAATCAATGCATGTTCCTGTACGCAAAGGCGTCTAATTAGTAAAAGGCATGTGACTTAAATCAATGCTGCAAGATATAGAGATGTGCATGTATACCTTGGATTGAAGATCAGTAAGCTGGTCAAGCATAGTTTGGGTCTGTAAAACACAGTTTATGACACCAAAATCAGAGACCTTCATAGAGAATAATGATACTAGGCCATTTTCTCTCTCTCAGATCCAGCAGAACATTTGGGTGACCCAAAAAAATGAAATTATGGGCAACAGCAAGGTAAATATTTTGACCATTTCTTGATTTTGTGCGTGTCAGACATGTGCTGGGGCAATGCTTGTGAAATTTCACAGGGTTCTAGGCTCGACCCAAAGGTGTTGGAAATATGAGGTCCACGTATAAGTCCAATTGGAGTCCTATCCTGAAATCATTTGGCATTATGTTGAGTAGTCCATAGGCTTATATATTGATATCTTGTCTCTTATAACTCCAATATGGAATTCCTATGAAATTTTGCTCGGCCTTAGTTCTGACCAATGGTGTTGGAAATATGAGGTCCCTATATAAACCCAAATGGGGTTCAATCCTAAAACTAAACGGCATTAGCTTGAGTAGTCCGCTAGGCTTATATGCTCTTATCTTCTCTCTTACAACTCCAATATGTGATTCTTACTAGACTTACATGTAAAATTTTTAATAGTTCCTTCACCTCTTGGTTAGTATACTTATAGTGGTTACTAGACTCATGTTGATGCTCTTATTTTATATGTTGGACATTACGCATGGTGTGCATTCAGACTTTTCAATTTGTACTTGAATTGTAAGAAAAAAACGAGGTAAATGGAAGTCCGAGTAAGGTCTCAGGCAGTTTTCGTTTTGGAATTTTTCTCTGCACCAAGTGTGAATTTCAAATACAAAATTAAGCTCAAGATGTTGATTGTTGAGTATCAGTACATTTTCAATGCAAGGTTGAGTTTGTTTGCATTTGGTTCCTTTAGGTTGACTATATCTTGATGAACGTATTAGTATTTTCAAAAACAAAGAACGTATGAAAGTCTGAATTTTTTCCCTATATAAAAAGAAGTATTTAGAACAGAATAAATCCTTGCAATTTCCTAATCACTAAGGGACCATATTTTTTCAAAGTTGTATATACTTGACTTTCTGAAAAAACTTAACACCAGTATAATAAAAGTAAAAACTAAAAAAAAATAGCACACCAAAATTAACATAATCTAGAGGAAAAAACTATGACCCAATATGATATTCAACTTTTACTATAAATTTCAAAATTACAATATGTAATTGTCTCCAAAATTCAATAGATTCAAATCTCGTTTTTTCTCTTTCTCCCGTGCCTCATCTCTCTTTGTTTTTCACTCATGTGTCTGATTTTCTACTTGTCCAAGGACACATCGCTATGCTTTCCCATTCTTCAAAGCCTCCTATCCCCTTTTTTTATCTTATGTCAGAATGCAAGGTGCAAAGGAACTGTAGATTTTAAAATTATTGCTAGATCTTTATCTATCAGCTTAAATCTGTTATTTATCCCGTATTAAACAATGGAAAGTGTGAAAATAGAGGTGAAGAAATTAACCTTAGTGGATCGAATGAGCTTGAGAGAGGCATCAAGCTGACGTTCAAGCTGATCAAGCTCCTTCACATTCAGAGGCCCCAAGTCCTCCCCTAGCAGATTCCTGTCATTCATATCTCATGCTTCATTATTAAAGTGGATGCGTAGAACTATCCTAAAAGCTTATATTGATAGGTAGAGGCTCAAGAATAGTTTTATATTCTAACATGTTTTATAATGTAAATGCCCTTTGAGTTTGAAGCATAGATAATACACAAGCTCAGCGTATACATTTGCTTTAATTATACCAACGGTAAAAGTAAGATTGTTAGAAATCATTCATGATTCTTTTTCAAGGAACCAATTATGTTGAAAGTTTTGGCTAATGGGTAGCGGCTCAAAAATGATTTTGTAACCCCAATTTTTTTTCTTTTTGATTGATGTAGGCCATCGTTAAACAGGAAGGCGAAGTAGCTGAAGAAATAAGGTACCTTTGAGTTCGTTGCAGGGACTCATATTTTGCTTTCAGTTTCAGGTACTCCCGGTAGCTACTCTGCTATACAGAAAAACAACTTGTGATTTACCTTGAATTAAACTTATAAAAGGGCCAAAACTAGTTAAAATTTCATATGTGAGTATAGTTAAAATTTTCTTGTGACAGAAAAGACATCAATAGATAAGCCCATTGGTGCCACTTCACCTAATGTTAATTGATATTGGGACTACCTCACTTGAACTTATATGTGGATCTTATATGTGTCAACTCAAATGGAAAGGGACTTAATGTCAGGTGAAATTTTACATAACCCAACACTTGCAATCAAGAACATGGGATGGGCTTGTAAATGTAGATAGATGCAGATTTATGAATTAATTGAGAGATGAGCAGGGTTTTAAGTTGTCAAATGCATGGGCTCTAGGCCCAACTCACGAAGTTGGTATATACAAGGTCAATACGCAAGTTCAAGTAAGGTTTTATTCTAAAATCAATTGGCATTATGTGTAGTAACTCAATAAATTTAGATATCGATCTTTTCTCTTTTACAACTTTTATATGAGATTCATACTAGACTCACATGTAGAGTAGTTAATATAAGTGTTGTTACTTGATTCAGGAGGAGTAAGAATGAGAGAAGGAAAACGCAGCGTTTAACAGATGAGGGGGGAACATTACCTCAAGCTCCTTGTTAGGTCGGTTGACTTCTACCCCACCATAACTGCACTTTTGGTATCGCTCCAGGGTTTTGAGCATGCTGTCATGATAATATATAATATATTAGTCGCATCATAAGACTTAAAAAAAAAAAAAAGGAACCTGTATGGCTCAAAAATGTTACAAAAGAAAGAATATAGCTCAGAGAATAAAACATAAACCTGGAGGTGTTAAACATTAGCTTGTTTTCGAATAAGGAAAAAATATATGTTTAATTTAATGAGGATAAGTTCCTACATATTAATTGATTAATAGAAAAAATACAATAGGAACATACCTAGTGTCTCAAGGGCTCCCCCTACGTAGGGTCTGGAGGGGCTGGATGTACGCAGCCTTCCCCCTTCAGGGTGTTAACCTGAAGAGAGGCTATTTTCCAGTGCCCCCAACCTGAGGGTGAGGACTTCCCAGGAGGTTACTCATCCTGGTACTACTCTCGCTCGAGCACGCTTAATTTCGGAGTTTTCATGGGATTCGGTGACGACATATTGGTGCCCTCTTTGATAATAAAAAATATACAATAAAATTTTAAAAATAGACCGTCAAAAAGTAAAGAATTGTCATTTTATGGGCTTTTAAGGCCCATTGAAGTCCCCAAATAAAGGGGAAAAAAAGGCTATAAGTAGGAAGTGACTTTTAAACATATAAAAAGGGTCAATGTAGGTCAAATTTTATTTAATCCATTATTGTATATATGAGTCAACACAATAATAAATCTGGTGCCTTAAGGGCTCTAGTATATGCAGGGTCTGATAGATGACTCAACACATGTTAGGTAAACCTTACAAATGTATCGTATATATAGGATGGGTAAAAAGCAAAAAGTACTTAGTCAGTCTAAACTCTTTGAATTGTCACATGGCTGGGCTGGTAAATTGTGGTCACAAGGCTTCTCCCAGCTTTGCTCACTCCAAGTCATGGGTCAGACTAGGCTAGTGGGTCATGCTGACTACATGGGCCAAGCTTGTGTTATGTTGACTGAACCACGATATGTCCAAACAGTGGGTTAAGTTGGGTAGAGTTGGGTCGGGTCAAAGTCAAAAGATCTCCCCTCATGATATGACATTTGTATTATTGCATCTCAAATTTGCCTGACTCGTTTATGTAACAACTCAAACCGTGTGGACTCACTAGATGGATAGATGGAGCGGGATCCTTGAGGAAATATGGTACATCGGCCACTTAATCCAACTTCACGGTCACTTTATAACCCTCTTTGCCCCATATTTAATTAAAAGGGAGGATTAGTACTACCCATTTCACCAATATGAGAGTAACAACTTTTAAAGTATAACATTTAATCTTTTTATTGTACGTATCAAATGAAAAGAAAAGAATATATTTTAAAGGATAACCATTAACCTTCTTTCCCTTTAAACCAAATGTGCCCTTGATATAATCAAAATGTGCAAATAAATCAAGAAAAGCAATAAAACAAACCAAATATTCCTCAAACACTAGTGCTCTCATATCTCCATGTGTATCTACCACAACTCGCATCAAACTTTGCCTATGATGTCATTCAACACCTACAACAAATAAATATAATTTTGCTAAACTTTCTTCAAATCATATAGTATGTAAGTGATACAGACCTTTTCCTCTTAAAGTATAAAAGGAACATACCCAGTGCCTCAAGAACTCCAGCCTACGCAGGGTCTTGGGGGCGGAAGTACGCAGCCTTCCCCCTTCAGGGTGTTAACCTGAAGAGAGGCTGTTTCCTAGTGTCCCCAACCTGAGGGTGAGGACTTCCCAGGAGGTCACCCATCCTGGTACTACTCTCGCTCAAGTACGCTTAACTTCGGAGTTCTAATGGGATCCAGTGATGGCGTATTGGTGCCCTATTTGATTTTTCCGCTTAAAGTATATACTAAGTAATTCACAAACACAATACATACTCACACCCACATTCTCCTCAATCAAGTTATCTCTCAACACCCTCCCCTGATCGGATATTCGTGACGTCAAAGCACACTTTAAAATCATATCATTATCCACTCTAAAGGATGTGAAAAGACCCAATTTTTTTGTTTCCTCCATCGATGCTTCCACACTTGTTTCACACTTTCATATCTATAATCTTTAGTTTTTTGAAGTCCTTTCGCCATCTTCTTCTTCCATTGAGCTTTTGCTGCGAGCCCCTTTAAGTTCATTTTTTGTTCAGAATTTCATGTGCAAGTGAAATGTCTAATTATAAATGTTAAATCAACGTGGAAAATATGACTTTAATTCTTCTCTCTATTGTTTTTTCTTTTCTTCTTTTTCAAGTTCTTTGTATTAATTTGGACTTTATTTTCAATGATAGCCCTTCGCCCTGACCCTAACGCGCTCTCCCTTAGTGTCACTGCCACTACAACCTCCCCCGACCACCGCTACTACCTCCCCTCTGTAGAGTTAGGCCAACCTGCCTTGGTGGGCTCGGCTTCTTCAATGCCAATGCTTCACTAGGCTGTAGTGCCTCTTTCACGCCCCATGATGGTGATCAACCATACTCATGTCGATGCCACTACAGTGGATTCCTCCCTCCACAGATTGATGGATGTGGTGTCGACATCTCCAAAATGTCATCACCTCTCGTTAGGTCGACAGGGACTCACGCTCTTGCCTCGGGCATTCCTCTTCCCTTCCCCTCTCTCCTTTGGTTCTTCTCTACGGCCCATTACAAAGCCTGCAACCCTGATACCAGGCTTTGGCCTAAGCTCTAGCACCGCAACACCACCGTCCCTCGGGTCAATGGTGGCTCCAACCTCTCACCATCAGGTGCCCCCTTATTTTTACCTCTCTCAAATATCTCAAGTATAGCCATAATTAAACTCGAAAATACAACCGACTTTACTGCTTGGCGTGACAATTTTACATGCTTCTCGTTGCTCATTAAATCTTAAGCTATATTGACGACACAAACCCATATTTCCCCGCATCTCTAATCACCTCTAATGGTTCCACCTTAATCCTGAAGGGTGCGATTTGACCAAAGTCTCAGCTCCTTTATCGCTCCTACTCTTGACACCCTGCTTCCAAAATCACATGAGATGCTCTGACCAAGTGCTTTCGAGATCACTCGATGGCTAAAATGTTCATATTTCACAATATATTTAAATCAACACACTTCTAAATCATTCAATCAAAAAAAAAAAAAACACACACACACACTTCTAAATCAAGACATGTCAACAAACAGTCTTAGCTTTTTACTCTCCACAATCTTCCATATTGCCATACCCTTCTATCTTCTCCTTATCATGTCACTTTTCTGCAAGCCCTTGAAGCTTCTACCTTCTGGTTTTTTTTCACCTTGATGCAATTTATCTATTCACATGTTTTGTTAGGCGCTTTAAACAAACATGTTAATCTTGATAATAGTTACCAATGACGTTCAAAGCTATAGCTACCTAAAATATATGCTCAATTATGGACCAGTATATATCATCCTAAAGGGTAAGGCTGCGTATATCCCCTCACCACAGCCCGGACCCTACATATGCGGGAGCCCTTGAGGCATTGGGTCTGTTATTGTATGGACCAATGTACATGATAAAAGATTATTAATTTATAAAAAATAATTAATTTAATATTAATTTGTACTGATTCAGTGATGTTACTTAGCATGTTTCATATTCAAATGCCAACTTTCATTCTATAGTAATAGAGACATTTTTGTTCACCATTTCCCTTGTGCTTTGTTATGTTAGGAAGATGGAATCATAAATTTTATACCCATGACAAAAAGCGTAACTTTAGTAGTATTTACCACTAGATTATGACCTTTTTTTTGGATAAAGCGTAACTTTAGTAGCATTTACCACTGGATTAAGACCTTATTGGCCATTCTTCGGGTGAACTATCATTAATACGAAAGAGAATGTGTGTGTCTTTTTTTTAGCCAAAAAGTTTGCAATACAAAAGTTTACACCCCACAAACATAGGATCCGAAGGCTACACCTAAATGTTCGAGAAAATACAAAATGATATGAAGAGAATGAGTTTGTGTACCCTTAAATGAAATGAAGATGACAAGAAGAAACTATGAAAATAGATTATAAACCAACTGTTTAACTAAGGTCCTATTTAGTTGGATGGAAAATTTCTTTGTTTGGAAAAAAATATTTTTAAAGAAAATTATCTATGGTAAAGTTATTTCTTCTCGTTTTAGAAACACATTTTTATTTTATAACTTTATTTTATGTTACACTTAGATGATAACAGTAAGGCTTGAAGTGAATCTAGAGAAATAGTACAAAATGAGACTGAATTACTCTGCTTGAGAAGTAATATGATTTCTATATGATAAAAGACTTTGAATTTATGTTAGTTCTATTAATTTTTATAAATAAAAGAGAACAGTAGTGAAGATTTTTTTTGAAAATTAGTGAGAAACTCGTCATACAAAAGACGATATTCCATAGAAGTGGAATCCAAACCACAACAAAGTATGGAAAAAACAGTACAAGATAAAAGGCGAAATAAAAGCGAATAAAAATCACAAGAGAACATGTATAAACTATGCCAAAAAAATCAGCAAAAACAAAAGTGGATGAAAACTTCCTTCAAACCAAACCGATCAAGAGGTTTGATGACATGGAACTATGTCAGTACTTCTATAAATATTGCTACTTAGTGGAAAAAATGAACCTTTTTTTTTTTAATAATTAAAAAGAAAAAAATCCTCAAATTACATTGAAAAAATGAAATCATGCACCTCAACCCTCCTTTGGCAACCATTTCTTTATAAAAAATATAAACGTATCCAATTTAGATATATAAATTCTGCATCAAACAATGTTATGTGAAGTCAATAGGTAGTAAAAATGAATATTAAATTAATTATTTTTCATATATTAATAAATTTTTACTACATATATTAAATACAAAATTAGGTATATTTTGTGGTTGTCCGTAACATTTCTGTTTCCTTGTACCAAGCAAGTTTGAAAGATTTGAAGTTTCACCAAGTTTTGGCACGGCCCACAATTGACATTTATATAGAGATTCACATATACGTCTAAATAAAATTATTTTTTCAAAAATCACTACTATTAGGCGGAGTAGCTCATTAAATTTATAGGGTAATTTTTTTCACAACTTTAATATGAGATTTCCTACTATATTTACATGTGGAGTCCTTATCAAAATACTCAACCACTTTTAAAGAGTAGCTTATTTGATTATTTTTGGCAATATTTAGTCTCATGCTCCTAGATATTCTGAAATAAAATCCCCAAAAATTTACATATGTCCTATATATAAAGTTTTTCTGGGGTCGTGCATATGTTTCTTTTTTTTTCGATAGATAGTGGAAAAAAACTACGGATACAAAAACCCGGTATTCTCCAATAGGGGAACCCGCCCAGGGACAGAGAAAAGAAAACAGAACACGCAACAAAACAAAGAACTAAGCCACAAAGAAACAAAAGAGCCGAAAGACAACAAAAAGGGGGGGGGGGGGGGGGGGGGACGGTTGCATTTGTTTCTTCTTGTTAATTTCACAGCTCGTACTGCAAAACAAAAGAAACATTTTTTTTTATCCACAAGTATTGAGAGAACTCGCGATACAAAAATTGGCATCTTATAAAAGGAAATCCCAGAGACACATATAGTATGGTAAAGGGGAAAATAACATTAAAACACCCTCTAAGCCTCTTCTTTCCCATTTGTTTTATTTTGTGCTCTTCCCACCTCATGCTGTTCTCTCGAATTCTACTTTGTAGGGTGCCGCTTTTCGTGTTGCAATTCTTTCACTAATTATAAAAAAAGCTATCCCAGAAACAAACAGCTAAACACCAAACAAAGAAATCTACTTATGCATTCAGTATCAAAAACAAGAAACATAGTTAAACTTTATAGCAGACTACCCTCCCAAAAACTCTTTGTGCAGACATTATTAGTTTCAAACCCTCCTTATTGTCATCACTAATATAAACATGTTTTCTTGTTAAGTAAGAAAGAGGAAAGAATCATCAGGAAAGTACCAAAACAAAAGAAACATTAATAAAATTAATTGAAGTCGTTCAAAACTAGATTGGTAAAGAAACATTAATAAAATTAATTGAAGTCGCTCAAAACTAGATTGGTAAAGAAACATTAATAAAATTAATTGAAGTCGCTCAAAACCAGATTGGTAGTTTAGATATCCCATTCATGCTTTCAATATATATATATTCTTTTGAGTTAGTAAGAGGGCTCGTAGTATAAAAGTCGGCGTGCTTGTAAGGACGGGGCACAAAAGCACTCCATCAAAGTGAAAAAGAAGTAAAAAACAAAAAAAGAGATACGTTAGACAAAAAAACTATCTAACCGAATCTCCTAAAATAGTAACCTCTGTCTAACCTAACTCATGATGCATTTGATATTACTTCTTACAAAATATTGGATTAGAAAAAAAATGGTTACGTCTGTAAGCTAGTAATCTCTTATTTGGACATAATACAATTGTGTATTTATTTTGGGTACTTGTTATATTGCTCAAATAGATTATCTTCTGCTGGAAATTGTTTTTCATTCTAACTTTATTCAAATTGATTTCCCATCCTTTTTATTCAAAATAGTCTATATTATTTATAAGTTTATTTAAATTGATCCCTCATTTTTTTGTTCAAAATAGTTCCTTATAGTTTATTTTATAACAGAATTGATTCCCTATCTTTTTAACTTTTACCCAATTTTGATCTCAAGTAAGGTACTAATTTGCTATAAAATAAAAATTAGGAACTACGAACAAAAGAAAATATGGGGGACCCAATTGAATAAAATTACCAATATTACGGACTATTCTGCGAAAAAAGGGTGAGAGATCAACTTAAAACAAACTTTTTTTTTTCCCGATAGATAAGGAGTAAAGCTCCAAACAAACGTTGCGTCCCAGCAATCGGGGACCCGCGAGAAATGAGCGCAAAGAGAAAAGAACAAAAAAAGACAAGACAGAAAAAAAAGACCTAATGTACAACCAGAGCCTAACAAGACCAGCCCAGAAAGCGACAGCAACGCTAGACCAGAAAGGACACAGAACTCCCACCCAAAGCAAGAACTGAACCAAAGAAGCAAACACAAACTCCTCTGCCCACAAGCCAAAACGATAGAGAGAAGTCAGTAGAAAACGACACAGCCTCAACCTGGATCGGCAATTTCTCACACCCGCAAACTTCAAAATATCAAAATTCAGCGAAGTAAATAACTCTATTGTTACTAGCAGGATCGTGAAAAATAGTATCATTTCTTTTGGGCCCTGGTTTTGCGGGTGCACCTTTTGGTATTACAAGTTCTCTTACTAATTATCAAAAAAAATAAAAAATAGTATTATTTATAACTTAACTATACAAATAATCACAAAAGCTCTATCAGCATAGAAAACCAGCAACTAATGTAGGAAATTAGGCAAAAAGTTTCCTGCAAATTAGTGATGATTGAAATACTTAATAGGGTTATCTATGTAATTTGTCCACCTACTTTGTTTTTTATGTCAATTTAATCTTTTGTTTTTAATTGTATCAATTTAGGCCCTATAAAGTCACAATTGTTTCAATTAACTCTACTACTCTAAAACAACTCGTTGGCCTTGGAATTGGTGATCCAGTAATCAAGAATGCAGTATTATTGTTTAAATGGTGGTAGCGATTTTCAGAAGAAGGCTTGACTTTGTGGAAAAGGGTAGTTTGCTTGATATATGGTGGCTGCGATAATGACCTTTGACCTATGCTCTCTGGTTCAAAAAGCTAGCACCAGGGTGGCAATTTGTGGCATTAACAGCACGTCTGATCCAGTTCAAGCAGTAAGCTCTTATTTAAGTTTGAGGATGGGCTGTAATTGAGGTTTTAGATGGATAAATGGCTGGGGGATGAAGGCTTGAAAAGGAGATTTCTGGACACGTATCGAGCATCTCTTCAAAATCATCATATTTGATGGATGGGTATGTAGGATGGGCAAGAATGGAGATGGTTGCTAAATTGAGGCTGCTCTCTCAGAGACAACAGGACTCCATTCTTTCGATTGTCCCTGTCAGAAATGCCAAAGATGTTGCCCTTTGACACTAGAGGTATGTTTTGGGTTAAATCTTTTGTTGATAAGGTGTGGGCAAGTTCCATAGAGTCCCGTGCAATTGATCATATTGTTTGTGGTGGAAGGGTCTTACTCGTCCAAAGTTGAATTATTCAATATGAAAGATATTGTTGGAAAAAATGAATACCAAAGAACGTCTTTAGAAGCTTGGAATCTTTTCCAACGAGGATAAATGGTGCCTAATTTGACATGTGTTGGTGGAAAGTGTAGACTATATGCCTATTCCTTGGTTGTAGGAACTCTTGGAGTATTTGGTGCAAATGTTTAGGGTGGTTGGATGTCCTAGGGTGCATGTCTAGCATTGTGAAGGATTTATTTGAACAATGATTCTCTTATTTTATGGAGGGTAGAATCCAGAAAAAGGCCTGGTTTATATTATTCTTCATCGTTGTTTGAATTATCTGGTCCACTGGAAACAAGATTATTTTTGAAGAAGTTATTTATGTCAAAGATGATGTATTTTGGAGCACAAGATGAGGACCGAGTTTTGGGTTAAGACTCGGTGTAAAGAACTTCCCTACTCCACTAAAGACATTGTACCAAAACATCGATCCATGGAGAGTTGGATCCCGCCAAATTTGTCATCTTAAAAGTGCTTGTCTCAGACATCTATTCATTTTTTTGGTTCTCGCTTCATTGGGGATGCTCTATTTTATATTATGAGTTGTCTTTGTTATTATCATAGTGATAAATAATGAAACACTCAGGTACCCAAGTAATGATTTTGCTTTGAAAAATGATTGAAATATTTAATATGACAAAAAAGCACAAGATCACAGCTGAAGCAGGTGTATAGTAGTGGATGGATAAAAAGGCTGCGCAGGGGCTGTCTCCTATCAGACCACCAGACATTCAAAGGTAACTACAAAATCTTATATTTAATGGAATATTTAATTATACTGTAGATAATTTGATGCATCTAGGTACGTTATTGCCTTTAGAAAGGACATTCACATGTATTGAACAAAAAAAGGACATCTGCATGTCATCTACACGACGTTTTTCTAATTAAAATTTGCACTTTATACAAATTCGGTGCATCTACTGAAGCAGAATCTAAGAAAACTCATAAGAGCGGGAAAAAATAAAACAAAACAATGGGCCCCACATCTTCTGTGCTTGCGTAAGAGCCAAGGGGAGTATGAAATATGGTAATATTGTTGTTACGATAAAATTTTTATTACATAGCAATTAAGAATTTTTTTTAATAATTAGAGAGATTAACTCTTGGAAATTAAGAATAGTCTGATCGAGATACATAATTAAAAGAGAATCCTTTTCAAGGACGGATTCCTCCAAGGGGATAGGCAAATGACAGAAGTAGATAGGCAAAGTTCGATATAAAGTAGGATTAGTTTTTTTCAATAACTAGAGAAAAAATTCTCAGTACAAACTGGCACCACCACCGAAACAGAGCTCGAGAAAGCTAGCAGGAGCAGGGAAAAAAGAAAACAAAACAAAAGATCCCAAGACCCCTAAACACCTAGATACACACCTATACCAACTCCCGCGATACAGAACGCCAAGTAGGTCACACCAATCTAGGTATAAGCCTCTAAACATTAGTTCTTTGAGTTAGACTATTATTAGGTTAGTGGAGTTTGATTTAAAGTATGATCAATTTTTAAAGTTGGATTATTAGGAGTCGGGTTTTTTTATGTTAGTTTATAGTTTTAGAAATCTTTGTTTTTGATTAATTTGAGTTATTTCTTTGTTCTTTTCTTACTTTAGCAAAAAGAAATAGGGAAGGTTGTTGAATACTTCCCCTTTTTCCTTCCGACAATTGGGCCATTCACATCAATAAATTAACTATTTTAAAAGTTTAATAGGTTGGGTGAAGACTCAAAAATGAATTTCTTGATCAAACGCGTTTTCTTAAAGAAATTGTTTTCTGTTTGTAGTTTTTGAGCTTTGAGAAACTAAAAATCGAGTTTTAGAAAAGAGAGTTTATCTTGTTTTTTGTTTCCTTTTGTTAGTTTTCGCTCAAATGGAGATTCAATTTAAAACAACAAACTAAAAAGAAGAAAGAATTGTTTCTAATGATTTTTAGTGTTTTAAAAGCTACAAGCTACAAACAAAAAACGATACCAAACATGATGTCAAATGAGCTTTAAGCGAAGATAAAGTAGAGATCCATTCTCATATCTTGTGTTTGATTATGTTATTATAAGGATTCAAACTTTATATTTTTGGGTTAAAGAGGCTTTGATACCATGTTGAATCATTAAAGATTCTAAAAGCTTTAGATGTAAGGTGAAAATTCATAAATGATCTTTATATTATAATGCAAAGTATTGAATCTTCGTTTAAATTGAGAAAATATAATCTACAAGAGGAAGCAAAATGGCGGATAAAGTGCAACAAAGCTTAGTATCTTCACTAGTTTCTATATTTTTCTTTTTGTTTGTTTTGTCGGATGTTTAGTCTGGTTCAGGCCTCGTGTTTGCTAGTGCGCCTTTTTTGTCATACACTCCAACCCTACTTATCAAAAAAAAAAAAAAAAAAAGAATTGTCACTAGTTTTTAAGAACTACAAACAAAAAGAAAAGTTATTTTATGTTGTTCTCATGAATTAACCTAAAATATTAACTCATTGATTAGACTATTATCATTATTACTATTTTTTTTAATAATTAGAGAGATAACCCTTAATACAAAACCGACACATCCATCAAAACGGAGCTCAAGAAAGCTCACCAAAGCGGAAAAAAAATATAGCCACAAATCTTAAAATACCTAAATGCCTATAATCATCATCACTACATGTAAGATTAATCATACAGCATTGGCTTTTAATTATTGGGGGAAAAAAAAAAAGAAACAGCTTCAGCATTTGCCCAAACAAGCTGATAGAAATTTCAAGAGGGTTTGTATTTCCCATTTCTCAAAATCTTTTTAGGTTTTTTTTTAAATTATTATTAGAGAAAAAAAACTCGCAACACAAAAACAATGTATACGAAAAAAAAGAGGACCCAAATAGGAACCAACAAAAAGAAAAAACAAAGAAGCAAAAAGAGCTAGGCAACGGACCACCAAAATCATAGACGGTTACGCACAATAAAAGACTTAAAGTTTAAGAAATTAAAAACCAGGTTTTGGAAACAAGTGTTTCTTGTTAGTTTCCAACTTTGAATTCTCGTTTAAACTAATAAAAGACAAGAATAAAAGCAAAAATCAAAAATAAAGAATATGCTTCTAAAATATAATTTTTGGTCGCTCAAAACTCAAAAAACTTTAAATAAAAAACAGTACCGCTTAGCCCTTGTATCGAGCTTTGCTCACAATTTATTGAGCTTTTGTTCGGGGCCAATTTCGGGTCGCCACTTTTATATCGAGCTTTGCTCACAATTTATCAAAAAAAAAAAAAAAAAAAGTACCACTCAGCCCTAAAGTACTTGAAAAACAGCAGCTTCATATGAATTGGGAAAATATGAAGTACAAAATATAAAAAAGTACCCAAATCTCACTTCATCCTCATCTTTAAATTTCTTTCAGAATTACAAAAGATTCAAAATAGCACATATTCTATTGTTCTTATGATTAAACTCAAAATAGTATTTTTAGTAAAAGAAAAACCCAAAATATCAATTATCATCAACATACGTGTAAGCTTTCTAGGTCTTCTCGTGAGATGTCAATTTTTGCATCGAGAGTTTTCTCTCTATTTATCGGGTGGGGGAATTTATCATCAACATATGCTGGGTCAATCATTCAACAACATATTCAACCTTACCCATGATCCAACAGAAAATATAAAAAAAAGGGTTTTTAATTCCTATTTACAGACATAAGAAAACATTTATTAAATTAAGAAAAAAAAAAAAAAAAAGGTAAGCAAAATAAAAACAATCAGATCTGAGGTTTTTTTTTTTTTTTTTTTTTGATAAGAAGTGATGGAACGCATTATAAAACAGGCGCACTTGCAAACACGAGGCCTGAATCAGATTCACTAATGCATGTGAAGCTAGAGATCTGGGCAAAAATATATTTTTTTATGATTAAACCTAAAACATTAATAAAAAATTATCAAGTGATTAACTTATTTGATCATATTATTATCATCATATGCTAGATCAGTCACCCAATTGAACAAGCTGACAAATTAAAAAGGGGGTTTCTTTTTTTTTTTTTGATAATTAGCGAGCAAAGCTCAATACAAAAACCGACAGCCCGGGTATGGGCCCCGAAAGGTGAACAACACCGGATACATCTGATTAGGAGCAAAAAGGAGGTTTCTAATTCCCATTTTCGTAAATAAGAAAAAAATCATGAGTCAGATCTAACATAACATTCCCAGATATAATCTAATGGCTTTAAATCCCAAAATCAAGCAAGCAATCTCACTACTCTAACTCAAGATTTCTCCTAATAAGAAATCGAGAAGAGATCAACATATAAATCTAGCGACTCACTGCACCAAATAAGTTTTAGGGGCAAAAAAAACCCTCTGGACTTATGTAAACCTCATATACACCAAACCCGTGGGTTAGGTGAAAGATTTCTTACTAAACTCAAGCAAAAAATGTTAAAGACTCCACATGTAAGTCATTGCGAAAGAAAATAGATCAACATATAAGTCTACTAATTCACTCCACCAACGTTCCAAGTAAAAAAAAAAAAAAAAAAAAACCCATATAAACTTATATATAAACCTCGTATATACCAACTCCATCAATCAATCGGCCAAAGTTTCAAAAGAAAGGATGAAAAAAGGAGAGAGAGAAAGAAGAGAACATACCTAGGGCCACTGCAGAACTCATAGAGCTTGCCTCTATTGGAGAAGATAATAAGAGCAACCTCAGCATCACATAACACAGACAACTCATAAGCCTTCTTCAGCAACCCATTTCTTCTCTTTGCAAATGTCACTTGCCTGTTTATCTTGTTCTCTATCCTCTTCAACTCCACTCTTCCTCTCCCCATTTATTTATTTTTTTACTAAAAATTATTAAAAATATTTATTTTTTTTTTTGGGGTTTTTTTGGGGATGTTTGATTCAGATTTCTAAGTTACCTAATCTTTGTTTAGCCCTAACTAACAAGTTATAAACTTGTGATTGTCTGTGTGATTTTGGGATAATTTTCTTTCCCTTCTTCTCTTAGACAAACCCTAAATATGCTCCCTTTCTTCCTCCAGGATCTCACCCCCAATTTTGTGTAATAAAAATTAAAATAAAATATCTGGAAAGTGAATAAAAACCCTAGCTTTTAATTATTTTTTACCATAGTAAAGACATGACCACCCCAACATACACTCAATTATAGAGAGAGGAGAGAGAGGTGGGAGAGAGAAAGTGGGGTTCTTTTTGTTTTGGTAAATTATATATTAGTACATTAAGTTTTGGTGTATTAATTTTTTTAGCTCATAAATTTTGTAAAATAGATTTTAGTTCAAAAAATACATAATTTTAATAAAATAATCTAACTAAGGATGTGTAAGGGTGTATTTTTTGACTTAGTTTTGCGTGGTTCTCTTGGCGTTTTTGTTTTCAGGAGGTGGTGTAGGTGTGTTTTTAGGTGTCTTTAAAATTTTAAGTCCTTTATTTTGTTTTTCTTTTTTTCCCGCATTTGTGGTCTTTCTAGGACTCTGCTTCAATGGGTGCGTCGGTTTATACTGAAAGTTTTATCTAATTATAAAAAAAAAGGCGATATATAAGGGAGCAAAAACAAGCCATGCTTTCATTCTTTCATATCGATATTTAGATTATTTTATTAAATATACATAATTTATCTAGTAAAAAATTATTTCACAAAATTTATGAAGTAAAATATTAATACATTAAATCTTAGATTACTAACACATAATTTTCCTTTTTTGTGTTGGTTAAAAATGGGGGCAATGGGGTAATGAATTTATTGCCAGAAATAAATGGTGGGACTTTAGGCTTGGTTGGTGCTTCTTCCTTCTCTTCTTTCTTTTCCTTCTTTTAGAAAATTTTTAGCTGATTAATGGGAAAAACAAAATTTTGACTGTGGTTCATAATTTTAGTCATGTTTAATTTGTTTTTTCTTTGAGAAAATTTAATTTCTTAGCAGTCCAGTTTGCAAATGTAGGTGTTTTGAGTTGCACTATATTTTGTTCTTTTTATCACTAAATAGGTGTGCCACATCGATAGTTTTTCACGTTTTCGTGTTCCTTGTCTTCTTCTTTTGATTGTGTCGTATACTCCGTTTGTTGAAGCACATGTCGTTCATCGTCATTTAATTGTCAAAGAAAAGGAAAAAAAAACTACGTACCCTGTCCGATCTTGATAGCAGATGCAGCTCAGATTAATAGGGTATACTTTGTGGTGTCCCAAGTAACATCAAGGGTCTATCAAATAGTGGATGCTCATATCATGTTCAAGGGTTTATCGATTGAAGTACTTGTGGCAAGTGTTTACTATATGTCTATCTTCCAAGGCCCTAAAAAGGTGCTCCAAAAGATTGTTAAACTACAAAGGAAGTTTTTTTGGGGCACCACTGATAATGCTAGGTGTCTCCCATGTATTAAATGGGAGCTTATTCAGGCCCGAAACACTTAGGAGGTTTAGGTGTGGTGATCCGCTTATCAAGAACGGTGGTGGCGTTTCTCAGAAGAGGGTTCGTCATTGTGGAAGAAAATAATGTATTCTATTCACGGTAGTAACACTCAAGACATACTCCCCTCTCATCCTTTGAGTCCCTGCGAAGCCCCTGGAGTACTATTATAGAGGTTGTAGAGTCATTTCAAGACAGTTCTAAAAGAAAGCTTGGTTGACACTTTTTTTTTGTCATTATCTGGGAAATGTGGAGGTGGATCCTTAATTGAAGACGTCGCTTATTCCTTAGGGAGGAACCGAACTTGTCTGCACTTACCCAGATTTTGGTGGGTGTGGCCCCAACACCGGGTACGAGAGACAGAATGTGGTGGAGTAATAATAGTGCTGGCCGTTTCTCAGTAAAGTCTTTCGCGGAGGCAGTTTCCATAGGCACCCCTAGAGCCTTCACGGTGGATCATCTTTTATGTGGAGCGTGGAAGGGATTGGCACCGTCGAAAGTTGAACTATTAGTCTGGATGGCGTTGCTTGGTAAGATGAACATTAAAGAACGTCTTTGGAGAATTGGCATTATACCAGAAGATGAGAAATGGTGCCCTCTTTGCGGTAAGGTCTCGAAGACTGTAGACCACCTCTTCTTAGGATGTGAGAAAACATGGAAGGTTTGGAGTTTTTGTCTTAAATGGTGGGGTTTAAATTGGGTATCGTCTAGTTCTATCAAGGATTACTTCTTCCAATGGATAGCGGCTAAAGTCGGAGGGAAATTCCAAAAGAAAGTATGGCTTACGCTCTTCTTCGTTATAATGTGGGAAGTTTGGGGGGCAGGAAACAAATTAGTTTTCGAGCAGGCTAATTGGAATGTCAAGGACACCGAGTGGTCAATTAGACTAAGAGTTAGCTTCTGGGTTAAAGGATGGTGTAATACATTCTCATACTCTCCGGTTGATGCAGCAAGCAATGTTCAGTGTTTCCAAACCTGGTCTACGGATTCATGACCTCTTGTGGTTGCTTTCGGTTTGTGTTTCTTTGTTTCTTGGTATTTTGGGGATGAATATTTTAGGCTTATTGTATTATAGAATCTTTCGGGTCCCCTTGGTTGGGATGCCGGGTGATGTAATCTCGAGCAATGCTTTGTAGTTATCAAAAAAAAAAAAAAAAAAAACTGGGAAATGTGGTGCACAAGAAACAATATTGTCTTTGAGAATACATAGTGGAACCTGAAGGACGTTATTTGGTAAAGTAGGCTCAGATCTGGGTTTTGGGTGAAAGCTTGGTGTTCCTCGTTCCTGTACTCTTTGACCGGTGTTGGGTGTAATGTGGAATGTCTTAAGAGCTAGTCGTTGATTTTATAGCTCTTTGCTGGCGGGGTGAGACCTGGCATACTTCGGCTTGGCTTGCTACAGAATCAGGTGGGGTAGGTTTTTGTTAGATGTGTCCTGCTGTCGTTATGAGTATGTAGGATTTTTTTTTTTTTTTTTTTTTTTTTTTTTTTGCTTTTATTTTGAACTTTGCTTGTGTTGTTCATCCTCAGGGCTCCAATTGTTGGGTCACCGCTTCTGTGTTGTCCTAATTAAGACGAAGGGTCTTGTTTATCAACAGTACTCTTTTCATGTTTAGGCTTTTTTGCTTAGATTGGTGTGGTCCACTTAGTGTTTTCGTACCCCTGGGGATGGTGTAAGTGTGTTTCTAGACGTTTATAGATTTTCGAGTCTTTTGTTTTGTTTTATTTTTTCCCGCACATGCAATTTTTTCTTGGGCTCTGCTTCGATGGACGTGCCAACTTAAACTGAGAGCTATCTCTCTAATTATCAAAAAAAAAAAAAAAAAAAAAAGCTCAACGGTTTATGCAAGGAAAGATATCTCTCAGTTGACTTTTGGTGTTTTAAGGAGTTGGTTGGTATAGATGTGATCCATTCGGCTTTTTATGTTTCAGGAGTTGGTGTGGAAAAGACATATAGGCGTGTTGAGGCATATTTTTGTATTTTAGGAATTGGCATGGTGGTAGGCGTCTAGGTATCCCGGGTGTTTTGGGTTTTATTGCTATGTTCCCACTCTGGTGGGTTTTCTCCGGCTCGGGTTTGATAGATGCGTCAATTTTGTATTGAGAGATAGCTCTTTAATTATTAAATAAAAAGTACAATCATCCCAAGTGTAGAGCCGGACAGTGCTGCCTTCTTCCTTTTTTTTCAATAAGTGGCATCGAAGTGCATTACATGGCGAGCACCAACGGAATCGCGGGGCCTAGAAATGGCTAGCGTACATTACACAGTCAAGAAATCAAAATACAGGAGCCACCAAAAACAGAACAAAAAACAAAATAAAAGTTTGGCCCCTGCTTACATCGATAAAGCACTGTTCAAAAACATACATCAAATACATTTATAATTTGCTTTATAATGAGATCACTACTTATGGGTTGACAGCTACCAGGCATTATACATGACCGACCCGGGCACCCTACCATCTCTTCACGCTATCAATATTTCTTGTAATTTCATCAGAAGAGTACGGAAGATCTGGACACGATGCCTTTACCCAAAAGCCGACCCTCATTTTAATATTCCAGAAGATTTCAATTTCTTTCCATGGTATAGACTCAAAAGTGACTTTGTTCCTAGCATTCCATACAACCCAAACTACCATAAATAGAAGAGTGATCCAAACCTTTGTTCCTAGCATTTTTCATCTACTCCTTGCTCATGCAGCTCCATCTTGGGCCCTTTTAGTTTTAGGCTTGCTTTTGCTTCTGTATCTGTATTAGTTTATCTTGTTATATGCCTTCGGTTATTTTTTACATTATCTTTCTCTTGTGTTGTTGCCATTTAGTGTGGTTTTGGGTCCTACCTCGTAGAATGCCAGTTTTTATATAGCGATGTCTTTGCTTCCTATTGAAAAAAAAATATTATTATTCCAATGGGTAGAATACATTGGTTTAAGGATAAATATAATAATTTTTATTTTAATCAATAATAACATGCAATTTTACGTTATTTAAAATGTGAATAATAACCGTGCATCACACAAACAAAAAAACTAGTTTTTGTTAAGATGTGAAACATTATCCCCTTTTTAAGTTAACTTGTCACTCAGCTTAGAGTTTTTAAAGGAGAAAACATTGTAGTCATCTAAACTCTGAAGGCGAAGTTCAAAGTTCCCGCACCTGTACAAGATGGCATAAAGTAGACCCGAATGTAGCAAAAGGACAAGCTTGCCAATAGACTTGCCGAGTACGGTGCTTTGGTGAGTAGATGCACGGAGATTCGAGGAAAAGCAAGTCTTCCGAAAGAAGGACTTGGCAAGTAAGTGCACGGAGATCATACTAGAGCCGTAGGGTCTATGTGAAGTACTCAAGAGTCCTATATAAAATCACGTGTAATTTTACACGTTTTACTTATGTTTGCTGGAGTCATATTTATGCCGGTCGATGTGAACTGGTTTTGGCCTTGCGGTTGCGAGTGTGCCTGTTTTGTAATGCGTTCCAGTGCTATTTATTGAAAAAAAATATTTATACCTGGATTTCCATTTTCCTCTTTGATTTCATATTAGAAATATAGTTGCATTTTATTCAGGAGCAAAGTTGTACCGTAAATAGAAGAGTAAGCTATAAACAGGTCATAACTTTATTTAGGGAACTTATTTTTTTCCCTTGTATGTTTTTTTCGATAATTATAAAAATAACTCCTAATACAAAACCTGACACAACCACCAAAGTGGAGCCTGAGGAAACTTACAAGAGCGAGAAAAAAACAAAACAAAACAGAATAATATACCCTGAAACCCCTAGACGTCTATTAACAGGCCAACCTCTGAAATACAACAACATGCTCGAAAAATTGAGATGTTACTAACCTCAAAAATATAGAGAGCTAAATGAAACATACCTTTACCAATTCTGAATACATGGAGTCTGAAACTTGTACTTTGTTTATAATTAAAGAGAAACCTCTCCAAGGTCGTACTCCATCGACCACCTGATATGTGGAGTATGGAAAGGTTTGGCACCTCCAAAAGTTGAAATTGGGGTTTGGATGGTCTTATTGGGAAAGATGAACACAAAAAAAAGGCTTTGGAAGATTGGAATTATCCCAGAAGAGGAGAAATAGTGTCCTCTTTGTGGGAAGGCTCTGGAAAATGTGGAACACCTAATTTTAGAATGCGAAGAGACCTGAAAAGTATGGGCGATAACTTTGAAGTGGTGGAATCTGAGCTGGGTCGTACCTGGGTCTATCAAGGAACACTTCTTTCAGTGGATGGGAGCAAGAGTCAGGAGCAAATTCCAGAAAAAAGTTTGGGTAACACTATTCTTCGTCATCATTAGGGAGATTTGGAATACAAGGAACCAAATAGTCTTCAAAGAGGCCCGTTGGAATATGAAAGACGCAGAATGGTCAAGACACGAGTAGGCTTTTGGGTGAAAGCTTGGTGTAGCTCATTCCCGTACTCAGCTGTTCAATCGGCAACTAATATGCAATGTTTTAGATCTTGGGGGTCCAATAGTATTTTGGCACCGTAAACAAATGCAGTATTACAATATTAGACCCCTGATGCCAGAGAACTAACATAAGATCATGAACTGCAACATTGAGGAGCTGTTGTTTCTTAAGAAGACATATGCAGAACCCGACTTCAAGAGCATATATCTCAATTTGTTGTTTGTGGGATTCTGTTATTGGTGAAGTGCAATATTTTTTGGATTCAGATTATTGCAGGTGTTGTTTTTTGTGTTTTTTTGGGTTGCTGATTTCTAATGTACCTTTCTTTTCTGGCTCGGGTTTGGCTTGTACTCTGCCTTTATGGCTAGGGTTCTGCTCATGTGGAATGCCGGTTTCTGTATTGCAATTTTTCGCTTTCTATTAAAAAAAAAAAAGAGCGAAACCTCTCAACACAAACCGACACATGCACTGAAACGGCACCCGAAAATGCCTGCATAAGCAAGAAAAAAGCAAACCTAAAACTTGCGTAAGATTGATATTTTTATTTTTGAGATCCAAGTTAGAATTTTTCTATTTTTTTGGTCTTTACCTTAGCAACTTAAATCAAGGGAAGACCTTGTTAATCATTCCTTCAGTCCCTGCGGGGGCGGATTCCATACGGCGCCGCACCCATACTGTCATTTTTTAATTTTATTTCTTAATTAAAAATTATTATATTATATTATATATAAAATTAATATATAATTTAATTTATATATTATATAAACTCAAAATTGAATATGTCGTATATTAATACATATGTAACTAATACTATTACTTTATATAATGCAAGAAGTTATTATTGTCAGGATAAAAATTATTATTCACAGATATAATTACAAACAATAAGAATTGTTATTTATAGATATGATTACAAACAATAAGATTTATAGCATCGCCTTAAACACTGCAATGTCACTCTTATAATGACAAGTTTGTATTTGCAAATCACATATATATTATTTTTATATATAATTATAATGTAATAATTTCTAATTAAGTAATAAAATAAAAAAAATGACAGTATGGGTGCGGCGCGGTATGGGATCCGCACCCCAATCCTTACTCAATTGGCGACTATATTTCTTTTTGATAATTAGTGAGGAAAGCTAGTGATAAAAAAGCGAACATCTTACAAAGAGACCCAAAAAATACACACATAGTGCGAAGAAAGGGAAAATAATAACAAATACCTAAACAAATCTAAGATACCGACTTGCTACACCCACAGCCAAAATTACAAAACCCACAACAAACGCCCTAGACCCTACCATAATGCATACCCACAAGTGGTCCATTCTTAAGAGCAAAAACACATCACCAGAGCCTTAAGCAATTCAAGAAGAACAAACTAACAATCTCATTAAGCTACCAAGCTTTCTGAGCAAACATTGTGCAATATTTATCTACAGCAGAGACAAATGTACACTCGAACCATCCGGACGCAACATATAGCAGAAAGGACAATCAAGAGATGCAACCAATAGAACCCCTTCTAAAGCCTCGACCCAAAAGTCAGGGTGCCCATGGTCGGTTTGCCGGTGACTCTCCTTCTTGTTCTTCTTTGCCTTTTTTTCCGCTAATTCAGCAACATTCTACCCAACACTCAATCTAACCTCCCAGTGTCAACACATGAATCGATGGACTGACATTAACACTGTGCATCACGGTATTTAGCAAATGCCTTGGACATCTTTGTCTCCAACGCTATTTGTGCAGGTAATCGAGTTGCAAATTGAACGAGTAATAATTATATGATTTTCATGTCGATTTTTGTATTGCGAGTTCTCTCATCACTTATAAAAAATATTCAGCCCTCTGATTATTTGTCTCTTTCATTCTATTTGATTTTGAGTTTATTCATGGTGCATTAGACAAAAGCAATGACATCTAAGGCTCTATTCGGCACATAAATCAAGTGGGATCATTTTGTGTTTTAAGTCAATAAAGTTAATATGGAATTGCAATTCCTTACCTCCACCTTAAGGAATTGGAAAGTATGATTTTCAGTTAAAATTTAATTCATTGGAATTGGGCAGTCAAATTATAATTTCAATTCCAAAAGACACACCAAACAATAGAATTGGAATTATGTGTCTCAATTCTAGCCTCTAATTCCATACTCCAAACACAGCTTTATAATAAAGCTTTATTTTTGGATAAATTACATATTAGTACCTTGAGGCTTAGTGTATTAATTTTTTAGTCAACAAACTTTGTAAAATAATTTTTTAGTCCAAAATGTTACGTATATTTAGTAAAATAGTCCAAACAAATATATGAAAGAATACAATAGGGACCTATTTTGCACTCTCACACCTTGCTATTTGGATTATTTTATTAAATTTCTATAACTTTTTACGTTAAAAAATTGTTTTATAAAATTTATAAATTAAAAAAATTAATACACCAAACTTTAAAGTACTAATATATAATTTTTTTTTTATTTTCTTTTTGTCCCCTTCCTTTTGCATTGAGCTTTGTATTTGCACCATCCATTATGCGGAGATGATAATTCACGCGCTGGAGAAGGAGCGTGGATGATTCTCCCTCGATGCGATCGGAATAAAAAAAAGAGTGAGTTACATTTTGGACTAAAAAATTATTAAATAGGTAGGGACCCCGTTGTCTTCAAATATTCAACGGTGTTCAAAAAATGCCTTGATGTGGTCCCCCGACCTTACCCTTAATAGGATTCATACTGTGAACTCCCGCGCTTTCACTCTCCGTTACGCAATTCTTTCTTTAGTTTTTTTTTTATGGGTAAATTATATATATATATATATATATATATTTTTTTTTTTTTTGGGACAAAGGTAAATTATATATTAGTACTTTAAGATTTGATGTATTAAATTTTTTAGTTCATAAATTTTGTAAAAACTTTTTAGTAGAAGAAATTATTTATATTTAATAAAATAATATAAATATCGATGTAAAATCAACAGAAAAGACAAGCTTTACATCCTTTTACACCATCTTTTAAACTATTTTATTAAATATGTATAACCTTTTGGATTAAAAATTTATTTCACAAAATTTATGTACTAAAAAATTAATACATATAACTTCAAGATACTAATATGTTATTTACCCTTTATTATAAGATTTTATAATTTATATATCATGAATTTTTATTTTTTTTTTGAACAGGATGAATTTTTTTTTTAAATGTACAATGAGGTATTTAAAGTTTTAAATTTTACTACTAATAATCATGAAGTTAAAATATTTTATTTGAAAATTTTTGTAGATTTTTATAAGAATTTTTCGATATATAACATAAATATAACAATATTTAAGTATTTTCAATCACAAGTTGGTGATTTTTTACCGTAAATATTGTCATGACATGCTAATATATAGATATATTTTGTCATAATTATAGGATTAATCTAGCAATCCACTGCATATACTAAAAATATTAATATAACTCATATATAGAATCTTTATCGTGTATCACATTAATATTTTAAGATAAAAATTGGTCATATTTTATCAAAAATTAGCCATTTTTCAGTATAAGGTACCTGAGTAATAAGATTTTGAAACCTTATAGTCAACAACAACAACAATCCTAGTGCCTCGCGGCTCCCGCTAAAGCAGGGTCTGGGAGAGGTATACGCAGCCATACCTCTTCCGAGATTTTGAAACCTCATAGTAATTTATCATATATATATATATATACACTATGCCATGACTGCTCAAATTTTAAGATATACAGTTGCTTCGCGTGGGCACAGTTGGGAAGGCACGGGCAATACAGAAGGTCAAGAAGTCAATGCACTTGGTAGGATCATAGGACTATCTAGTTTTCCTAGTGTTCTTCTTATTGTTAAAGAAAATGTACGGTATTATTATCGCGGCAAAATAGATTATTATCGGAGTAATAATATGACTTATAATAAATATTATCATAAATTGTGATAAAATTACTTTAATATTAATGTTTTTTCCTAATAAAAACATTAACATAGAAACAAGAAGCTATAAAATTTTCTTTTTTCTTAAATTACTGATTTAAGATACTACAACAAAAGTTTCTCCTACTCTGAGCGGGAGATTATATCAAACTGAAGAATACCATTCTTAAAGTGATTACAATGACCCCTCGCAACTAAATGAGTAGGCAAGTTACATATCCTCGAAACTTAAGAGAACCTGATACGGATAACTTTCATCTTGAAAGTTTTTTGACGCTTTTATACAATATCTGCAATTCCTCTCAAGTTAATCAAGGTTCACAAGTTCCTTCCTAACATATAATATAATGGCACGTACGGTCTCTAACATCCTTAATAAAAATACCAATAATATTTTTACTATCCGATTTAATAATATTTATTCTTTATGTTTTTTGGGTTCCCATGGAGAAATACTGTGAACGTCGTCGTCAACCTTAAAATGGATATACACGTGTCGCCAAGGGATTGGCTGGACGTCCATGTCATGCAAAGTCATAGTTCTTCCGCACTTGAAGCGTGTCCATGTGACTATAATAACTAGTCTATTCACACACAGGTAAACCTTTTTTTTTTTTTTTTTTTAAATTTTAATATATTAATTTTTTAGTTAATAAAATTTGTTAAATAATTTTCAAAATTACATATACATAATAAAATTATCTAAACTGCAATATATAAAGGTGCGAAATAAACCCCTCTTCCAACTCTTCTTCATTAGCAATGTCAAAAAACGACAGTTTAGACATAAGATGAGGGGAATGGTGAAGGAATCGTAGAGCTATCAACAAATAATGTTAACTCTTACATTTTTCACACTATTATTTGGACTATTTTATTAATTATATGTAAATTTTGAACTAAGAAATTATTTTACATAGTTTGTGAACTAAAAAAGTTAAGGATTATTTACGCCAAAGGTCCCCGTACTCTATTCATTGTGTAAATTTAGTACTTGTACTTTCATTTATATCAATTTAATCGCTCTATAATTCAAAATGTGTCAATTTGTTCTTTAAAGAAAATTTTATGTTAAATTTTTAATAGTGTGACCACAAATTGAGTTAAATTGAGTAAATTTATGAATTTATAATAAGTTACTTGCATCTAACATAATTTTATCGTTCAAAATAACGTCAATAACTTAAATTAAATTTGATGAAATGACTAAATTGACATAATAAGTAAAATACAGAAACCTTTAAAATAAATAATCTAAAAATTAATTACACTAAACCTTAAGATATAATATATAAATTATCCCAAAAATTTTTAGAACAAGTCATAGATTATTTTACAATAGAAACAAATAATTATAATATAAAACCCGACGTTCCACAAAAGTGGAGCCCAAACAACCTGAACAAGCCATAGGTATATCTTTTCACTTAGTGCCATTCGCCAAAGTAATGATTATGACGTTTCTAGAAATTATCTCGTGAAATTTTCTTAAAAGATATCGACGTAATAAATAATTTCAACAATGTGTATAAGTGAGTTTAATTTTTTATCAAAAATCTTTTAAATTTTTTGAGACAAATTATATAAACTATCAAAATTATGTGTCGAGCGAGCATTTTCGAATACTTATGTTTTGATATGATGAAGAGTACCGAGATTTTGAAATCTTACTGGACGGAAATTTATTGAATTAAGAAAAACATAACTATGGTGTGGCCTGCTTGGCGTTTTCGTATCCTAGGGGTTGGTGTAGGTGTTTTTTTAGGCGTTTCTAGATTTTCGGATCTTTTGTTTTGTTTTACTCTTTTTCCACGCATGTGGGCTTTTTCGAACACTACTTTGGTGGATGCATCGGCTTATATTTAGAGCCTTCTCTTTAATTATAGAAAAAAATGAAAAATATAAATAAATCCCAAACGTAATTAACTAATAAATTTCATATTGTATATAAAGATATATAATTAGTTTTTAAAAATAATATAAATAAAGAAATCCTATATGTTAATAATTTTAAATAATATAGTTCAGTTATATAATTTTATGTGTTTTTTTTCCGATAATTATATAATTTTATCTCTAACTATTATTTTGGAATATAATGCCAATGCATAATAAATGTATTCGACCACCAGCTTCTTACATTGCCCAATTTAGAAGCTCAGCATATACTTATGAATACTTCATAAATAAATACATAAATAAATTATTAAAAATTGATACATAAAATACAAATTTATTTATAATATGATTATCCATCTTACTTCTCATAAAAAAAGGTTAAAAATTATATACAGTAAAATAAAAGATAAAATTTTGACCCCCCCAAAAAAAAGATAAAGGCTCCGTTTGTTTCAATGGAAGTACTTTTCCTACGGAAAATATTTTTCTTTGGAAAAGGTTTTCCATGAAAAATGCTATTCCCGTTGAGGTTTTCTGTTGTTTGTTGCAATGGAAAGTATGTTTTCATATTTCGATATTCCCTGCTTGTTTAAAAGGAATCATCTTTTACCAATCATCTTATTCCTAGTTATAGCGCAATATAAATAGCAGTATAATATATTTGAAATTATTTAGACTCTATGGGGTTGTAGAGTTATTACTAAGATACCCTGAGATTTGAGCATTTATTACATATCCTGACATTTAAATATATATAATGACGTATCCTGAAGTTGAATATTTTATCACTTAGGTACCATACATCAAAATTTGACGAATTTTTATAAGAATCTGACCAAATATAAAAGTGCTAATATAATAAATAATTACGATAATATTTGCAAGTCATGTCAATATTTTTAGCAAATTACGATAAAACGTTCATCGTATATTGATGTAAAAACTACCTAAATATGATCGAAATCATATGCCGTGTTAGCATTTTTTAGGAAAAATCTAATGATAATACTTATATATTGTCGAAATCATATTTCTACATCACTCAGAATGATGACTCCCCCTCTTTTAAAAGGGAAGTCATTTTCCCCATTTGAACGTAACCAATCTTAAGCCAAACAACGAAAAAATGGAAAACCTATGTATGATTAAATATACATAAGTATATTATAAGTTTTGCAATATTAGTTGAAAAAATAATTATTTTGTGACAAAATTAAAAGGCTTCAGCAAATCTAAATTTGAAAAAACTATATTGTATCGCTAATAACATTTATCATATGTATATATCACACTAACCAGTACATTTCGGTTAGAGGTACCCAGAATGTTGTTCGGTGGAGTTATGACATTAAAGGTATGTTCAAGGTTCAATCTTTTGTTGATTCCACTCAGGATGTCTCGTTGCCGTTTAACATGGCCGACCACTTGGTTTGTGGCACTTGGAAACAATTTGCCCGTCCCAAAATTGAAATTTTGGTGTGAATAACTTTACCAGGCAAAATGAATAAGTACACCCAAGCACTGAAAGATCGATATCGTGTTTCATTTTTAACTTCCTTTGACGGTAGACATTTTACATGCCAACTCGAACAAATAAAGCCTCATTTATAATTAAGGATACACCTACGATAAAATCTCGAGAAATTTCCCCATTTACAACAACAACAAAAACCTCAATGCCTCAAGGATTCCCACCTAAGTAGGGCCTGAAAGGGTGAGATATATGTAGCCTTATGCTTTTACAGTTTTTTTTTTTCCGATAAGTAGCACCGAAGCACCATACAAGACAAGCGCACTGGCAAGAGAGAGGCCTGAGCCAGCCGAAAAAGACCGGCAAACAAGAGAGCCAAAAAGAACTAAAGAAACAAGGAACAAGAGAGACCGGGAACAACAGCCGAAAAACGCGACCCAAAACCAAAACAACAACAAGAGAACAAACCAAAACCCAACCCCAAACAAAAAGAAACCAACAGCGGAAAAACTGAAGAAAGCTCGGAGAACCCAAACACAACAACAAGGAGCACCCGAGAGAGCGAAACCTACAGAGCCACACCCACACAGCCAAGGCCCCAAGCACAGCGCCAGAAAAACAGAAGAAAGAGAACAGCAAAACGACACAAAACCCCCACAACCAAAGGCAAAGAACGTACAAGCGCTTTTACGGTGTTACCGTAAAATAAAGAAATTTGTGAATATATAAAGAAATTTCAATTCACCCAATTATAATATTATATTTGCCATAAAATAAACACATTAAAAATGCCAACGACCATAACTTAAATGATTTCCTCAATGTATTAATCAAGGTCACCATAAATGTTGCCTAAAAAGGGAAATATTATTATCATAATAAAATTATTATTGTAAAAGTAATATTATAATTTTTAATATAATTTTGTGACTCTTATTATTTGTAGTTGATACTATTTAAGTTCATAAACACCCAAATCAATCAACCTAACGCAGATAACTCGCAATTGATAGCTACATGACAGTAAATATCTACCCCGATTGTATGTATTGAATTGATACTAATGAAGGACTGTTTAAGGCATTTTATCAAACACCTTATATGCAGAACGAACAATTAATAATTGAGTCGAGAACTACTAGCTCTGATACCAATTGATACAAACTTAGATTAACCCAAGCTCAATCCATGGAATCAACCACTCAATCAAACACTCAATTAATGATCAATTGGGCCTGCAAGGCAGTAAACGGCTACGCTGTTATATAATTTGTATATAAGTATGAGTATAAACTTCAAAAATTCAGGAATTACATAAGAGAAGGGGAAGAAGACACAGAGAGAGTTTCGAGGGAGAAGAAGAAGGGTTTACCTTTTTTTCGATAAATATAAAGCAAAAGCTCGATAAAAAAGTGGCGTCCCAATAATCGGGGACCCGAAAATAAAAGCAAATGTACATAAAGACCACAAAAAGTTCCCACAAAACCACCCATCCTACAATACTTCACAAAACATGCTTTAATACATCATATTCATAACCTAGACTCAAAACAGCAAACTCCCACAGAAGAAGGGTTTACATCAACAAGCATAAACCCTAAAATAACTAACTCTTCCTATTTATAGAGAAAGAGGCTAAAATATCTAATGATGTAGTAGAGAGAAAACACAGTTAGCTTGGTTGCAGCATATCACGAACTAATTGAGCTTGGCGGTACTGGCTACACAACATTGGGACTTGGCATCAGGGGAGTTGGGAACTTGGCGAGTGCTGGGGCGCAAGGTTTGTATCAGTAGTTATATCATTGTTATGTCAATAATAATTTTTGATACACTAATAATAACTCTCTTTCGAATTATCCTTGTTGATTAACGTCATTCTTTCTATACACTTTATACGTATACAGTCTTGTAATTTTCATGGGATATACTTTAATATTTGAATATGTACAGTAAAGTGTTTGAAGTTTTAGATTCAACTTTTAGAAAACTAATTATGTTATTAGTTTGTGTCTATTACATATTACTATTTATAATTGGAGAAATGGTGACCATTATCAGACATATTATATGAAAATTATCATTTAAGTACCCCGTAGTTTAAGTATTTATCGCCTAGTTACCTTAACTTATAATATATACAATCACGTAAACTAAGGTAATTTGATTATTTTATCATCTAGATACCCATGGTAAATTCTTAAACTTTTCGTACCTAAGTAGAACTAGAAAAATCTAATACAAGATTGTAACACAACACTGATACAACACAAAGAGCAGGTTTGGGTTAGGGTTTTTGGAGTCGAGTTGAGTTTGGGTCCATACTTTTAACCCGATTGGGTAATTGACTTGAATTTGAATTTGTCAGTCAACTGATTTTCAACACATTTACTCATTTATATAGTTATATTATTCTGGTGATACATACGTAAATATATGTACATATTATAATCCATACCAAATATACCCAATGTCTCAAGGGTTCCCGCTTACGCAAGGTCTGACGTAGAGGATGTAAGCAGCCTTCCCCCTTCAGAGTGTTAACCTGAAGAGAGGCTGTTTCTCAATGCCCTTAACCTGAGGGTGAGGACTTTCCAGGAGGTCACCCAACCTGGTACTACTCTCGCCCAAGCACGTTTAACTTCGAAGTTCTAAAGGGATCCGGTGACGGCATGTTGGTGCCCTCTTTGGTTGTACATATTATAATCAACGAATGAATTTGAATTAGATTAATTGCATCTAAAATAACTTCAGTGCTAAAAATTAAGGCATTAACTTAAATTTGATTATACTGATAAATTGACACAATCTAAATTATACAAAGACTAAATTAATCTAAGTACTAAATTAAGGCCTCGTTTGATATGTAGGAAGTAAACACTGGAAGCAGAAATTCATGGGAAGTACAAATTTCGGCTCTTGTTTGGTTGACAAGAAATAGACATAATGTGAGGAATTAGCTAATCTTACCAAGGAAGAAACTTACCTGGCACCCCGGGTAAGTTATAATTCCTTCGTTTTGAACTAATCTCACCAATGCTCTATTTAGCACATATGAAATTGGAATTGGACCGTGGAATTGCAATTTAAATTGCAATTCTAATGGAATTGAAATTTAAATTACAATTCTAATTGAATTGAAATTCCATTGTTTGGTTCATCAAAGGAATTTGAGGTTGGAATTATAATTATATAATGATTCGAATCATCAAGGGTTTTCAGTCAATTGAATTGGAGTATTTCGAGTTTTAAATCAACTACTATTAGATTTTGGTCGGAGCTGTTCACATTGCGTTCAAGTTATTATGGTCAGAGCGATTCAATTTGAGTTCAAGTTTTTCCATTTTTGAGTCAAATCGGGTCGAGTATCACGTTAGATCATTTGGTATTCAACTTATCTCTGATTTTCAGTTAATTGGGTCAAGTATCTTTGGAGGTTAATTATGATCGGGTTTAGTTTATTTAGATCATTCAAGCTTGAATCATCTTAGTTTTGGGATGAATGAGTTATATCAATTCAAATTTCGAGTCATCTGAAGATGAGTGTGAAATGAGTCAGGTTATTTCGGATATTAATCATATTAAGTTTTGAGTCAATTTAGTCGAGTTATTTCTACTTCGGCTTAGCTTGTTTGCATCACATTCCAATCGAGTTGTTTTATTTTCTAGATTTAAGTCATCAAGAGTTTTAGGTCAATCGGGTTGAATCACTTTGAACTTTGAGCTAAGATGATTTTGACATGTATAAAAAAAAATATTGGGTCCCCTCCTAAAAAAGGGTATGATATTCTTTTCTTTCTTATGAAGTGAAAGAAAGCCATTTTCAAGAAGACCGATGGGATTGAGCTTTCTAGTACGGTTTTTCCTATTGCTCTAACATTTTCTATGGGTTTTCCAGTAAGAGAGTAGCCCACCGAAGACTTTCGAACTGAGGGTTTAGTCAGTAGAGGGGATGACTTTGATCATTTCAAGTTCAAGTCATTCAAGTTGGGTGATTTCGAAGTCGGTTCAAATTTTAGATTATATCTAAACCTTTGGATTTTGAATTATTTTAGATTTGGGTTAATAAAGTTAGATCATTTTGGTTTTTTGGTCAATGGAATAAATATGGAATTGCAATCCCTTACTACTACTCCAAAGAATTGGAAATATGATTTTCAGTTAAATTTTAATTCTATGGAATTATAATTCCAATTACAGCAAGTGAACCAAACAACAGAATTGGAATTCTGAGCTCCAATTCCAGCCTCCGATTTCATACTCCAAACACATTCCAAGAGAGTTGTATTTCCCATTATAGCAACCAAAAGTTTTTCACTTACGTCCTAAAAAGTTCACACGAGAATTAAATTCACATAAAATACAACTTTTCACTAAAAATTAATTAACGTGACAACCAAACAATGCCTAAAAAAATAACAAAGTAACAACAACGACAACAACATGCCCAGTGCCTCAAGGGCTCCCACATAAGCATGATGTAACCTGGCGAGAGGCTGTTTTCGAGGACCCCGAGCTTGACAGGGTTGACAACACGAGAACTTTCCAGCAGGCCACCAATTTCGATACTACTCTCGTCCAAGCATGCTTAACTTAAGAGTTTTAATAAAATTCGATACCTTAATGCTCGGCTAAAAAAAAAAAAGCAAATTACAAAGACTATTATTATACAAGAAGAGAGTCGAAAAAGGGCAGTGCAAGAAAGGATCTTCAGGGTAAACACGTGTCGGCGAGGGAACTCCATTTTACGTTCTGTACAATTTGTCGAACCCACCACTTTCCATTTTTCCAATGAAATTAACTTTTCTGAAATCACACGTGTCAGCATCTGACTGGCTCAGATGTGAAAAAAAACAGAGAGTATAAAAAAGTTTGCAGTGTAACAGCGGAGCACTGAAACGGCGTCGTCTGGATATCTGAACAGTGAATCCGGGTGTTAGATAAGATCGACGGCGGGAAATGCGGTAGCGTGTGAGATGATGACAACTGTACAGTTGCTCTCCCGCGTGCTGGGGGGTTACTGTTCCGGTAGGTGGAAATTACAGGAATGCCCCTGGTGATTATACCACTTACGTGTTTCCGTGGTGTCTGGGGTTGAACTGAGTATCCATTCACCCTTCTATGCAATATTCGAAATTCGGAGTTCAAAGATATTTTTATATTTTAATATATATACATCAGGAGCGGTTGGAATTAGAATGAAAGTTTTGTGAATATGTGAGAAAATTAAATCTATACCGTTGAATTTTAAGTAAGATTGATCAATGGTTATAAGAAGCTCCACGCAAGGTCACCACCACCGCCACTCATGTCTCTCTCTCTCCATCCCATCTTAGGTCCCTGCGGTGGCGGTGGTGGTGACTGTTGGGATTTGAGATGGGATGGAGTGAGAGAGATGAGTGGCGATGGCGGGGGTGGTTGAGAGTGGCGGCGGCGGCGGCTATGAGGTTGGATGGCGGTGTTGATGACCGTTGGGTGTTGATAAGGCTTTGAGCAAGATGAGTCTTTTAGAACCATTGATCAATAATTCTTAAGATCCAACAGTATAGATTTAATTTTCTTACATTCTTATAAAACTTTTATTTTTAATCCAGCTGTTCCCTATATATATTATACATATATAATATGGGTATTTTGAAATTTAAACATTCTATTACTTAAGTATCATATAGTTTTTAAAATTTTATGAATCAGATATTCTTTTGTTAAAATTTATAGATTTTTGTTGAAAATGCTAAAATGGAGCAAGATTCCAGCAATAAATTAGTGAGTTTTTTACCCAAAATTGCTAAGGTAATACATGATAAATGTACCGGCCAGGGTCTCGCTTCAGTGATAGGGGACAAGTAAAGGGATAATGTATTGCTTTAAACCTAAAGATCTTGAGCTTAATTCCTCTCTTTAACCTCTTCATGACAAATCTTTAATTTAACTGGCTCCTATGAGCCGGGATTTACCAGGTAGCTGGGTAGCCGGGTTCCTTGTTAACCAGAAAAAAACATAAAATTATGTATGACGTCGATTTTTTTTGTATAAAATTCGTTAGATTGTACAAAAATTACTTATAATACATGTAGATGCATAGGTGGCAAGGCCGGACATAACCCCAAGTAACCCAAGAACTCGCTTGGGGCCCCCGAATTTTATAGATTTTTGAAGTTCTGAATTTTAAAGTACCAATTCATAGTATTAGTAAATTATATAGTCAAAATTATTATAATTTATTGTATATAAAGGGCCCCTTTAAGAATTTCGCTTGAGGCCCCGGGAAATGTCAGGGCCGACCCTGTTAGGTGGTAAAATATTCAAACCTCAAAATATCTTGTTGTATATATTAAAATGTTATAATATTTTGATAATAAATGCTCAAACCATATCATAATTAAGTGATAAATTCCCTATAAATTATCTCTTTTTTAGCATGAACATATAGGAAATTATCACTAGACATCCTAAAGTGTAAATATTTATTATTTAAATATTCTAATATTTTAATATATGTAATACGATTTTGGAAGTTTGAAAATTTATCAACTAGGTACCTTATGCCAAAATCCAGTAATATTTTATAGCAGTTCGACAAATTCTCATCGTAAAATGCTGATATTTACATGGTTACGGTAATATATACAACATCATACAAGCTTTTTTAGCAAAAATTCAGCAAATTATATATATATATATATATATATATATATATATATGGAAAATTTTCATTTTTTTATCAGAGGAAATTTATCATTTAAGAACACTAGTATTTTAATATGTATATTATGAAGTTTAAAAATGTAATAGCTTAAGTATCCAACCCACATCATAATTTGATTAATTTTTGCTGAAATTGAGCAAATTTTTACAGTAAAATAAAATGTTGATATATATAGCACATTATTACAATATTATATGCGAGTTATATCAAACTTTTAGGTAAATTTTCGTGGTTTATAGTCAAAATTCATCAAATCCCATTGAAAAATGATCATATATTGTCGAAATCATATGTCATGCTACCATTATTTGGATAAAACCTCTTATATATATTGAAATATTTGGGTAATGACAAACATTTTTTTCGATAAATGGCACCAAAATGCATTACAAGACAGATGCACTCGAATATATGAGGCTTGAACCAGTTAAGAACCAGCAAAATAAAAAACAAGAAGCCAAAATACAAACCAACAAAAATAAAGACCAGATAATGGAAATATAAAGCATAGGAACTGCAATAGGACCACAGCCCCAGCTCAAGCCCCTCTAATCCTTGCACTAGACCAGCTCTTGATGCAGTTGATGTTCCTCACAATGTCATCTGGAGAATATGAGAGATCTTGGCACTAAACTTTGATCCAGAAGCCAACTCTCATCTTAACGCTCCAGAATATGTCAATTTCCTTCCAAATGCCGATATCAAAAACAATCTTGATCCTAGCCCTCCAAACAACACAAATAACCACAAAGAATTGAGTAATCCAAACCTTTTTTTGGAAACTTACCCCTTCCTCAACGTAGCAAGTGAGCCATTGTTCATGGAGGTCTTTGACATTTCCTGAAACCACCCAATTAATATCCCACTAATCCAGACAATTGCCCCAAATATTCCAACAACAGTCCTAAGTTCACAACCATATTACCTTTTCTTTCTCTACTCAACCAATCGTTCTCTACCAATATTCGGTCTATACCAAAGAAGGTACCAACACGCCGTCATCGGATCCTATTGGAACTCCGAAGTTAAGCGTGCTTGGGCGAGAGTAGCACCAGGATGGGTGACCTCCTGGGAAGTCCTCACTCTCAGGTTGGGGGAACTGGAAAACAGCCTCTCTTCAGGTTAACACCCTAAAGGAGAAAGGCTGCGTACATCCGCCCCCCCCCCCCCCCCCCCCCCCCCCCCCCCCCCAAAAGACCCTGCGTAGGCGGGAGCCTTTAAGGCACTGGGTATGTTCCTTCCCATGACTCGTAAAATCATTATGGGACCAAGTGAACTTCCTACTTGTAAGTGGGTGTCAATAGCCCAAAATAGATCGACAAAGCTTCTAAAAAATTCCGATATATCGAATTAGTTGTTTGGGCCATTTTATTAATGGTCAGTTTTAAAATCTAACTATCAGTTTTGATTCTACCGTATATCGCTGACATTTATAATAGAACAATATAAGAAATAATAGTCTATATATAATGCAAGTGTTCAAAATTATAATATAAAATGGATTACTTGAGCTTGACATCTCAATCATCAAAAAGAGAGTCCATCAATCTAATATTTATATAATTATATGTTTAAAATACATGTAAGATATTTTTATCCTTTCTTGATTTATTTTTAAATGCGGCTTACAAAAACCGATAGCCACAATTTTTTTTGCAAATAACAATGTTATCTTGACAATAATATTACGCTAATTTACAACTTGCCAAATTATATGATATTTTTGTGGAAGTATCAAGGAAAGCAAGGATAATAATTGCATGCTTTTAAATTTAGAGTCGTGTCTAAATTATTTATTTTAGGGCTTGTTAATGGGATAATCATTGCTTCGTATAAGCCTTTTTTCCCCTTATTATTTGATTGTGCAACTTTTTAAAAGAGTAATCATGAATTCATGAAGCATTTATTATGTTTGATTTGAGTAGTATATTTATTTTTATTTTATTTTTTTTTTGTATATTTTTAATATTAAATTTATTAGTCTAATTTTGAAATAAATTTTTAATAAAAATATTATATTTTGCTTTATTATTAAAAAAATATTTTTTATCTTCTAAATTTATAATTACATATAATTAATTAAAACACTTGTTTTCAAATAAAAATTAGAAAATCCCCTTATTTTTTGTCTAATAACATAAATATTCCTTTTTTTTTTTTAAACCATAAAACTCCTTTTTAAAAATAAAATCAAACAATTAACCCCCTCACTTTTACAGGATAAAAAGTTTATAAAAATTTAACTCCGGGATAAAAGCAATAGATTTTTTAAAAGTGAGGAGTTAAGTATTTATTTATTTTTTATTTTTTTTTTACGAGATATTTTCTGTCATTAACACTAAAGATAATTGGATTTTCACTAATTTACCAATTATTGAAAGTAAAGGAGTCGAGACGAGCTCCGTTTAATAAATGATTGAGGCCCATGGGCTTGCTACTTTTGGGCCGGTTCTCAAAATTATTGGCTGGCCAGACTCTGTGTATTACTGTATTGTCCCCCTAATACATTAGTTTATATACCTTAAGATTAATTTTTAAATTAAAACTACATTTCTAAAATATGATTTTAATTTTATAATGATATAAAATACTCAAATAAAAGACGATAACATCAAGACCTTAAATAAGCAAATACGAAGGTGTTAAATTTCATCGGGCTTTTAGGCCCAACTCACAGAGTCGGTTCCAAAAATAATGTTGAAAAATAAAAAAATAAAAACAATAATACCCAAAAAAAAATAATTCCAAATCTACTGCTGAACCGCGTTTACAAAACGCGGTTATACTAAACCGCATCAACATGAAGCTTTTAAAATAGAAAAAAACCGCATTTGGATAACATGGTTCACAGCAGAATAAACCGCATTAATAAAATGCGGTTCGAGAAAAAGTAAACCGCGTCTAGTAAACGGGGTTTTAATGTGAACCGCATTTACTAGACGCGGTTTACTACTGTGAACCGCATTTTATTAATGCGGTTTATCAGCAATGAAAGTTTTTATCACTTATAGTCGCCATTATGCCGCAATTCATGATGATCGTCACGTTGATCCCATGTTCCTCTCAATAAAGCTCCAACATCATAAGTATAGGTGGTAAAAAATCAGAAAAAGTTATCAATAAAAGGCTATTAATTCAGTAGCGGTCAAATAGCTATAACAATGGTATTTAAAAATCTCCAGTGTATAAAGCAGAAGAAGGGTGACGGCAGACGACGTGACCGGCTGTGAGTTAATGAGAAGGAAGCGGAGAGACAATAAGAGCCGAGATGGGGGGGGGGGGGGAGGGGGGAATGCCCATAAACCGCGTTCGCGGGACGCTATTTATGCCATAATAAACCGCATTGTAAAGACGCGGTTTTACTCAAGTAGAACCGCGTCTTTATGATGCGGTTTATTTATAAAAATTCAACGCAGTTTTCTTCGAGTATAAACGCGTTTCTTTGATGCATTTTGTAAACGCGTTTCAACAGTAGATTTGGAATTATTTTTTTTTCCAGCATTATTTATTTTATTTTTTTATTTTTTTGCATTATTTTCGGAACCGACTCTGAAACATATGAAATCCTTGTATAAGCCCAAGAGGGGTTCTATCCTAAAACCAATTAGCAATAGATGAAGTAATCACTAGGCTTTTAAAATGATCTCTTCTCTCTTACAACTTCAATGTAGGATTCGAATTACTGGGCTCACGTGGAGTCTTAACAGAAGACCCACCTGAGATTTGATTATGTGCCTTATAAAAAGGGAGGACAAATATGTACATTCATTAAATAAAATGCGTGTTGATATATAAGTACAAATACAAATGGAGTTCCATTCAATACTATTCGTTTTACTTTCTTTAATAAACTATAAGAAGCCTAATTTAATTGCACAAAGAAATAACCCTCTCCAAATCTCATAAATCCCCTTAATCGTGTTGGAGGTAGAATTCGATCACAGATATTGAGTATTAATCTTAGAGATTTTACTAATTGAACTAACTAATACCTCCGTCTAATACTAATTAACATTCATTGAATAACTCGTCGGTCTTACTTGTTATTCTACTACGTGACACATATATGATGTGACAATTTCTGCTATACTCACTTGTGAAGCAGTTTAAACGAACTCTGTGTCGTACAATGTCGAATTGCATAATTTTTATATGTATTTAGTCCGAGTGGAACAAAACTGCGCCTTTATTTCATCTAAACCGATAATGACAAATAAATAGAAAGTATAACATTAACCAATCCAAAGAGCAAGAAAGATCAAACCCACACTAATACGATTCGATACGATATATGACTAAACACGTCAAAAAAAGGGGCCTTGCGGAGGAGATGAATTTAAGCAGACCCATTAGCGGTGGGCTTAGCAGGGTTGAGCTCGTCCCAAGCCTCGATCCATGTGACCATGGCATCTGCAAGCTTGTCAAAGTAGGGATCGGTGCTCGAGAGCTTGTCCTTGACCATCTTGGCAAGCTCGAGGTAGCATTGTTGCACGGTGGTGCACTCCTTAGGGAGGACGACGGACTGGAAGAAGGGGATGATCTCTTCTTGCCAGAAGATTCCCTTGTACTCTTTCCTCAAGTTGGTGAACGGGTTGCTGGCCTTGCTGTGGTATATGTAGGGCAGACCTGTCTTCACTCCGAGTTTCAAGTGGTCACATATCACCTGAATAATTTAGCAACACGGTCCGTTATTAGTGCACTTAATGGGAGTAAAAGAACTAAACGTTCAATAAACTACTCGGATCTAAAATAGATTAAGAGATCGTGTTCATTTTGGGGCCCAATAGCTTATCAGGTCAAGTTATAGCAAGCTCAGTAAGCTTGAAGAGCTGAGTTTAAATTGGGGGAGTGCTTGACTTGGTAACATATGCAAACAATTTGATAGAAGCTCGTTAAGAACTCATCAAAGGCTCAATAAGGCTATCAATATCTGCCCATGTGAAATTATTTCAGGTTGCTTTTTATAATCTAATTATATTTTTCCACATAATTTGATAGACAAACAAAATACATACATTTTTTCTAGTTTTTAAATTAATTAAATATGAATTGAGCCCGGTGGTGCGAGGTAGATCTAGGGTGGGTATGGTAGGTACAAGACAAGGTGAATACAATATACTTGTACCTAACCCATATTGTGGCGGATATTTCTAAATATAACACTACTCATACCCACTACTCACCTCACTTGCACCCACTACCCACCCCAAATTGGGCCGTGGGCCATGGCTAATGGGTTTTACCGCTCTCACTTGGATTACAATACAATCTGCTAATATAGCATGGACTATATAAGAGAATCCACTCGAATCTTGTTAGTTGTTAGAGTACAAAATTATTCTCAGGTTTTCATCCATTAACTTAAACTTTTGATATATTTGGTTCTTTGATATGGTATGAAAATCTTATCAAGGGGTTGTAACTTCGAATTCTAATAGTCCCTACTCTCAATATTAACATAATTTCAGCATAAGAGATAAATTCAAGAGTACCTTGGTACACCAGCCAGCCCACATGTCATCGTAGCGGCCAATGGGTTGGCCGTCACCCATGAGACCAAAGTACATGGCAGGGCCAATGAGCTCACGGTCGAATGCCAGGTTCATCCCACACATTGGGAACAACGTCCCCTTGGGAATCGTCAGAACTGCATCCACATACCTGACATGACCACAAGCTCGCTCGTCAGGAAGTTTGGTGTGTGTTTTATACAGGACAAAACCACAAAAAGTTAGCTCAAGTGGTTAGACATGGGGACTTGGTGCCTCATGAAGAATCAGGTGGTTTAGTTTCTGCCATTGATTGCAAATGATTCCTTGGGATTGAGAGTTCTAAGGAACTAGACAATTGATAAACTACTCGTGCTTGAAATCAATAAGAGATCATTCGTGTTTCGTTTTGGAGGATTAGTAAGTTTGACGAACCGAGTCCAAACAGGAAATGTCCGACTTGTTAATGTTGGCGAATAGAATGAAAAGAGATCATCAAACACTCATTGACGACTAAGTCTTAACTCAAAAATGGCCCGATAGTAGTTTAGTTAGCTTGGCTTAGTAGCAAGCTTAATGTGATGGCCAATACGACTCGGCTTTATTAGATAAACAAGCCAAGACGAACCTAGAATCAGACATACTAATATTTTATCGAACCGAGATCAAACAAAGCTACAAAATTCGATATAAAACTAGAAGTCACTCAAGCTTACCAAGCTTGAGTTCAAATAAGGGGGTACTCACCTCAATTTAGCTCAACTATTTTACACCCAACTGGAGACCACCAATAGGGTTGTAGCCCCTAACTTAACCTATTGCATTTAAGAATACTTCCATGCAAGCAGTGCGTACAATGCAAGGATAGTCAATATGCAACTTGCGAGCAAACTCACTCGAATACCCGTGTCAAAAAAAGAGTTTAACCAGACCAACTTTGCAATATTTGGGACATTCAACGCATAATAGAAGGGAAAATACCTAGTATTTCTCTCAAGGGGCTTGACGAGCTGAGTTGGAGCATCGTAATCAGGGATATTGAGCCAAAGACCGTGAGAGACAGCAGTAGGAACACCCTCACGGAGACTAAAAGGGTAGCCACGAACAAAATCAGCACCCTCACGGTATGGATCATAAAGAGTGTTGTAGAAGAAAGGGGTTGACGGTGAAAGGAGGTTCTTGATGTGTGTCTCCAATGCATTTATATCCTTCCCAGATGGATCCTTTGCAACCTATGTATCACATAACCATAGTCAACCTATATTTATAACAATTAATGAATATTATCTAAGAATGATAACGCATATGAATGCCTATTAAATTTGAAGTATGAATAATACACAATCTCATTAAATTTGAAGTATGAATAATACACAATCTCACCTCATACTTTGTGTTAAAGAGTTAACTATAATATAAAGAGTAACGAATTATATATTAGCACATATGCATGACGCATATAAAGCATAGACAATGCCAAAAGCACCAATAATGGAACATTGTAGCATGTTGGAGTATGGAAAATTAGTAAAGAGGAAATAAAATCGAGCACAATGTGTTCACAAATGAACTTGGATTTTCCTCACCACACTATGTAGTTCCGCCGAGACTCTAGGGATTGATGTAATGGTGACTATTCCGCCCAAACTCAAGAGTGGCCTAGGTTCGAAACTTATTAACCTCCTTTTCACTATAAAATGTCTTAAGTTGTTCCTTTATTAGAAAAGGCCGTTGAGGCCTTTCTTACCCTCATAAAAAGGCTTCAGTCAAATTGAAGAAAAATCCAGAAATTAAGGATTTTCAATAATGAGGAACACTTTATTAACTTTTCCGTCAGGCCCATGTTTTAGCAATCATATGATCATGAAAAAGGACCCACTAAGGCCCTCTGGAACAAGGAATGCCCCCCCCTTCTTTTCAAACACCACACAAAAAAATGACAAGGACTAGACCAAGCAATCGGGGTCAGTTTTGGGGTTCGCCATTGGATCATTCCAGGTTTGGGTGTTATCGGGTTTTGGACCCTAACTCAAGCTATTAGCAGATATAGAACTCTTCTACAATATTTCCATGAACTATAATGCCATGTTAAAATTAAGAAGAAAGAAAAATAGAATGGGCAATCGAAATATGGGGTTGCCAACATGCCATATATAATAGAGAATAAACAGATAAAATACAAGATTAATAAAGCACATTCATTAAAAAAGGAATATTCTAAAGGAGTGTATCTCTGTTAATACTAGCTTTTCATGTCATGCTCAAGTTGACCCATCTGGTTAGATTAAAAAATTGCGAGGTCTGGCAAGATTGTTGTCATAGTCATACGTGGAAAATTCCCAGATAGAGATATTTTAGTATATTGCACATGTTGGCTATGTAGCAACCATTGCTAGATTCAAATAATACTGACATAGAAATGTGGCAAAGGGCACATGCTGCAACACTATCCGTAAAGCCTGTTGAGATTCATAATTCTATTTCACAAAAGTATATCTCAAAGTAAAAAATCACTGTTTAGAATATAAAATCATTACTAAAATTTCACCCATTAGCGGAAGTTATTGGTTCCTTGACATGTTATCAGAGTCCTGTTGACCTAAAAGAGACAAGTTCGAATCCCGAACAACCCTCACTTTAACAGTATTATAATTAAAAACAACAAGGAATGAAGTATGCATGCGCATATCCAAGCTTCAAGCTCAATGGGTATTTGCATGAGGAGGCATATTAAAGTATAAAACCATACTGGGACTTCACCCATCAACTTACATTTTTGAGATCGTTGGTTCTTTGAAAAGCACATACAGAAAGCCAACTGTTAAGTTATATTAAAATTACAAGAAGAATTTAATCATCACAGTACAGACAATTTTTCAATAATCTATAACTACACAAAATCCTACTACATTGTGCAGATTATAGTAAAAAAGCAACATTCCCAATGCCCCAAGGGCTCCCGCCTAAGCAGGGTCGGGAGGGGGGGTTGTACGCAGCCTTCCCCCTTCAGGTGGAGGCTTTTTTGAGAACCCCCAACCAGAGGGGTGCAACACAAGGATTTCCCAGGAGGTCACCCATCTTGGTACTATTCTCGCCGAAGCACGCTTAACTTCGGAGTTCTATTGGGATCCAGTGCTTGCGTGTTGGTAGCCTCTTAGGTGTGTAGATTATAGTGACAATTATAAATATGATCTTTGCATTGAATGATAGATCTTACATCTATCAGAAAGATCTTCTGTAAATTTTGATTGGGATGAGTTTATAATTGATTTCAGCAAATAGTCCATAACCAAATTGATGCATAAAACAACAGAAGATAACAAAAAACAGATTCTGACGCAATATAAGTTAGTTTCACAATGCCATCAAACCAAGCAGTATGATTTCCCAGTCAAAAACAATCAAAGATCTCAACTTTGTCCTCAATTACTAAACACCCAGATCCAAACCACCTCAGTCATACTGATATTATTTAAATCTACTAAAAATCATCACATAAACCTAATCATCACCGGACAAATTAGATTACCCTAAAATTAACATTCACACAATGGGCAGGCAAATGTGTCGTATCACGTTTGTGTTTTGCACATGGTCCTAGAAAAGGAGTCAATCTGAATCAACATGTTTATTATACAGGGTTAGGAACTCTCAACCCTTATCCAACACAATTAATAAGTGGCTAACCTACATGTTACCCATTTAATCATATGAGTGGCCTTTTTATCAGAATGAGTCACTTTTTTATTACATGCTAATTTATCAATTTATAAAATTGTCAATAATATATCTTATGGTTGTTGGTTAATACTTGAAATAAATACATGACCTATTTATAATTGTTATAATAAATTATAAATTTAACATCAACAAATGTAGTTCAAGCTATCTTACATATATATATATAGCATTAGTATACTATTTGAATAACCTAACATAACAATATAAACGGGTTTAATCTAAATTTAACCCAGTTACCTAAAGGAATTAAGCATGTTAGCCCAAATTCATCCCAACTTCAAAAACCTCCATCATCTTAATGTCATGTTCATATCGTTTTACCATGTCATTTCAAAATTTACCAGGTCTACCACAAACCAAAGATCCAAAATTCACAAACCCAGATCAAAATCCAAACAAAACAAAAACAAAAACAAAAGACCAAATTCACTCACAAAGCAATCATCATCGATAGTATAGATATACTTCTTCTTGGACACCATGTACCCAAAGCACCGACACGCAGAATCCTTGAACGAAATGCAATTCGCCTTAGGACCCAGAATCCTGTTGATATCATTCCTATTATAGAGCTCATAATCGAACCCTTCCGGCACCTTAATCGTCTTCGAAGGATCACCATCTTGAACGATGATCAAATGATAAGGCTGGAAGAAAGGGCGCCACATCTCAAGAAAATCGAGGTTTCGAATTGTGGGTATCACAATATCGAGCTCATCTTTCAAAATGGGTGTTGCAGGTACCGCCATTGGAGAGAAAATTGAAGAAAAATTGGGGGAAAAATTGAAATTAGGGTTTGAGAAGAGGGAGGAGATTGAAGAGCGAAATTTAAAGAGCTGGGGGCAGGGGAGAAGTACGTGGTGGCACGTGCGAGAGCGGCGTGTGCGGGGGGGGTTCAGATTGCTTGGGTGTGAGAAAGGGAAAAGAAAAAGGGGAAGGAAAGATGTACCGTTAATTATGCCTCCTACTTGTGTGGCTTTGTGTTTAAAGATGTACCGTTAAAGATGTATCGTTTTGAATGTCAAACAAATTTTTGACAGTTCATTATAATGAAGGGTCAGAATTTGCCCCTCTTACCCTTTTATATAGGGATGGCAATGGAATGGGGCGGGGCGGGTATGGGGGGCACCTCCTCCATACCCGCCACATAAATTCTATACCCATATCCGCCCCATTACCCGCCACGGATATGAAGTGGGTACTCGTACCCACCCTGGTGATACAAACCCATACCCATTACCCGCGGGTACCCAACGGGTATCCATTACCCACCCGTACCCGCCCCATACCCGCCCGTACCCACCTCATACCCGCTCCTTGTACCCACCTTGTTACCTATCCATTGTCCAACTTATTACACATAAAATTATTTTCTTTTTTCCTTCAATAATAACCATGACTTTATGATTATAAATTACCTGAGAAATTTATTTTATATAAAACAACACAATGGGGATATGCGGGTACGGAGAAGAGCGGGGCGGATACATGCGGGCACGAGGCGGGTCGGGGCGGGGCAGGGCGGGTACAATCCTATACCCGTACCCGCCCCATACCCATGGCGGGTATTGAAATGTGTACCATACCCGTACCCGTTACCTGCATCATCTATACCCATACCTGCCCCAAATGAGACAAATACCCACGGATAACGGGTTTTACCGGCCCCATTGTCATCCCTACTCTCATAAGAACGCCGCCCTATATATATATATATATATTACATAAGTACCATATATTGAAATTTAATAAATTTTTGTGATAATCTGACCAATTTTAATATAAAAATGTTATGTAATACATGACTATAATATATATAAAAGTCACGTCAATATTTTATAAAAAATTTTAGCGAATTGTGATAAAAGTATTCATCAATTGTTGATATAAATTATCTAAATATTGCCATAATCTTGTGTCATTTTTGCATTTCCAACAAAAAATAATCAAATTCTAATAAAGATATTCTTGTATTGTTAATATGGTGTTCAATTTTAGTATTTTCCTATGAAAATGTATCGAATTTCAACAAAAGGTACGTGATTGATAAAATCTTATTACTTCAGGTATCTAAGTGACAAAATATGTAAAACTTAGAGTACCCTATTATATATATTGAAATGTAATACCTAAGTAATAAATACTCAAACCTCATGTATTTATGTGATAATTTCTCTAAAAAAACCATAAATTACACAGTAATATCTTGATATATTAATTTTTTGGCTATTATTATTGTTAAGATATTTTTTTGCTAATGTTAGGATAATTTTAACATGACAAAATCCCAAAAGTGTTTATTATTGCTCTGACATTAACAAAAAATATTTCGGCAATAACATTGGCTAATTTTTTAACCATAAAGTTTGTGAATTAATTTTTTAATCTAAAAGTTATATGTATTTAATAAAATAGTTTAAATAATAGTGTAAATAAAACTCTTATCTAACTCTTCTTTCTTGGAAGTGCCAACAGAATAGCACACGGAGGTGGCGTTATCACCTCTCCACAATATAGACATAATGCAATCGTATATATATTTTTTTGATCAAATACAAAGTTGAATAATAGGCAAACGTATTAAATTATCATTTAATTCTAGTACGTTATTTGTCTAATTAGGATGATTGGGAACGAGCTATATTGGACTGTTTGATGAGAAGGCTTTCGAGAATCTACGACCAATTTCGATCGATCCAGGCAACAGTTTGTTATTTTTTTTTAATCGACAATAACAACCATCAACCCATCAAAGTAATAGTTCAAATAAGTGAAATCAGTAATTATCTTCAAAATTAATAAAAAAAATTAATAGAGTTTTAATCAGGCCAATATACTCAAGAGTATTATAAATTAGACAAAAATGAGTGATATGGTACTCGACTCTCGTTTAGTAATTTTCTATTATACTCGAATTATATTATTATAAATAAATATTGTAAAAGCCTTTCAAACTATTATCTAAAATCAAAATAATAATCGGTTTTAATTTATATTACGGCTTTTGTAACCTGTGCCCTTGGGGCAGAGGTTAATCAGGCATTAAATATAAAGAATTGGCGTAAGTTAATTTATTGCAAACTTTGATATTAAAAAAAAATAAAATTAAAATAAATAAATAAATAAATAAATTTGCAAACCGTTAAAGAACTACGTTTGACAAAAGATAATGTTAAACAACCAATTTTAGCATCAATTTTCTTTTTGAGAAAAAATAATAATAAATTGTATTTTAACATTATGTTTTTATACTTCAAATTTTGTTAGTTTTGTAGTATAATTTTTATTTTCATCCTAATCTTTCTTTCTATTCTATTCTATATTTTCTGCTACTCCGCTTATTTCATAAAGTATTCGACCTGGTTTGACAACAGCTACCCAATATTCGGGGGATCCTTTCCCCGAACCCATACGCGTTTCTGCAGGCCTTATTGTAACCAGTTTGTCTGGAAATATGTGTACTCATATTTTTCCACTGCGAATCGTCTAGTGGTCAGGACATCTCTCTTTCAAGGAGGCAGCGGGGATTCGACTTCCCCTGGGGGTAGAGTACTACAAAAGGAAGTTTATCATGGATTACCAATAATCCAAAATTTTAATTGATTCTTCCTGGGTCGATGCCCGAGCGGTTAAAGGGGACGGACTGTATTATTACAAAATCCCTCCCATTCTAAAAAAAAAAAAGGAACATACCTAGTGCCTCAAGGGCTCCCGCCTATGCAAGGTCTGGGGGGCGGATGTACGCAGCCTTCCCCCTTCAGGGTGTTAACCTGAAGAAAGGCTGTTTCCCAGTACTCCCAACCTGAGAGTGAGGAATTCCCAAAAGGTCACCCATCCTCTCGCCCAAGCACGCTTAACTTCAGAGTTCTAATAGGATCCTCCCACTCTAAAAGACCTACTAAAATTCAATTCTAAAATACTAAAATTTCACGCCGGGAAAGTCATGTGCTGGGCCATATCTGTCCATGCCATTCCCTAATATTATATCCAATCGGATACTTTTCATTTCTTTCCTTCCCCAACACTCCCATCTCTTCCCAGCATACATGCACAGGGTAACCACCACCGCCCGATCAACGAACTTCACAAATTATCGTTGGAAAACATAGTTAACCACCGCTGCAAACTAACAGTCCGTTCAACACTCGGTCTCCTTCCTCGGATCTTTACACGTGTAGAGAAGCAGATTTAGGGTTTATTTTCATTTTCATTTCTTTTTTTTTTCTTTTGAAATTCCATACATACTAGACACAGTGAGAAAAAAACATCGATGTATATTATACGTACTTGGGCATTTGATTAGATGTTGTTAATGATCGAATTTTGAGAAGAGAGACAAAATTGAAGTGATAGAGAGTCTTATAAATAAAGTAACAGTGTAGAGTAGAATATAGTTTATCTTCTTCAAAGACAACTGATTGATGGAAATAAAGGGACTTCAACTTATACGTACATGTGCATAGTTAGGAAAATACGGTACGAATATTAAACAGAATTTAACCTAAAAGTCGTTTATTTTATCGGATTTTCTAATATGTACCCTTATGGTATATGTTAAGGAACATTTATTGCACTTGTATGTATTGAAATTTTATTAAATCATCCAAACATTAAAAAAAATATATTATTATTTTTGTATGGACCAATAAAATGCAAGAATTTAGTGCAATAAATATTGCTTAACACGTGTCCTAAATTCTTGCATTTTATTGGCCTATACAAAAATAATAATATTTTTTCTTTTTAATATTTAGATAATTTAGTAAAAATTTAATAAATAAAAGTGCAATAAGAAAATTCGATATTATTTATGGCTAAAATTAATGGACCATACTTTCATAATTTTCTCTTTTAGTGGTGAGATTTGGTCAACAAATTGGGTGATATTGCGGGAATCGTTACGGTAAGATCTCGGAAAAAGAGTATGATAGGAGGATCATGCAAGCAGAGCGGGCAATAGAAATGGGGAAATTAGTAGGTTTTAACTTTGATGGTTTTGACCCACCAATGGTGGCTGACTTGCTTGCTAAGTGAAGTGTTTGGGTTTTCGGCTGAGGCTCCAGTCCTGATCCTGTTTCCCGTGTTGTTCCTCTTAGTCTTTTTCTTTTGGGATCCTTATTTTTTTGTTCCCTATTTGTTTGTTGTTTGTTTGTTCTGGTCTCTTTTTGTTCCCACTTCCGTTTACGGGGTGGCTAAGGCCTCGTCTTTTCGAGTTGCCTTGCTGTTTTTTGGCTTTGCCAATAATTATCAAAAAAAAAAAAAAAATTACTCTCGTCAAATCAACCTTTTTCTATTTTTTGACATGTCTAGCAAAGACCATTATTAGGGATAAACGAATTTAACATTTGATGAACTACTCGTGTTTGAAATCGATTATAGAGGAGCCGTAATTTGGGCTCTTCAGGCTAACATGGTTAAAAGGACTATATAACTTGATTAGTAAGCGATTAAGCTATGTAAGATGTTCTGTAGATTCTCTCAGGAAAAATAGAAACTTTTAAATAAGAACATCGGTAAGACATTGCATCCTACGTGTAAAGTTCACTTTTTTCAATAATTAGGAACATAATCGTAATACAAAATGAGCAACTTGTACAGACGAGCCTTGATTCAACCCATATAAAGATGGGGATCCAAAGCAACAAATACAACATCCCAAACCGAAAAAACAGGATTACAAGCAAAAACAGGCGAAGCCAACAGAAACTAAAAGCCTCAACGACCACCGTAGAGAAAAGGCAGTCGGGGTTGGATCCAAAATTTGAAATGAATAGAAAACTTGAGAGAAAAGGTTGGGTAAAAGGCACAATCAAAGCAGCAAATTAAGGAGATGTAAACTGTTCTATTCATAATGATTTGATTTGATTTGCTTTCTTATGATATTAAGATTGTTAGCTGTAGTTTTCCCCATGAGTGGATTTAAACCTAACTTTAATTTTCATGTTATATTCCAATTTGGGTTTTCCTTAGTTGAATTTCTAAATCAATGTGATGTTCCCTAAAGTTTGGCAATTGCACATTCCCCACCATCAAAGAACTAACTGTCTTAAAAGTTTAAGCTGATGCGGCTGAGGAAGACCCATGAATGGTTTTATTCTTTAACATGCTCCTCGGATGAATTAATACCTATTGGGCTTGAAGCGTGGATGTTGCATGGGTTTATTTCATATCTTGTGTTTAAATTATGTTACTATTTAAAAGGAGGCTATTGGGTTTCAAATTCAGTGACATTTTGGTCAAGAAGACTCCAATACCACGTCTAAGAATCAAAAGAAAAAAAGCAACATTTTTAATGTCCCAAAAGCTCCTGCCTAAGTAGGGTCGTTGGGGGGTAGATGTACGCAGCCTTTCCCTTTCAGGGTGGAGGCTATTTCCGAGAATCTCCAACTTGAGGGGTGCAACCCGAGGATTTTCCAAGAGGTCACCCCTCTTGGTACTACTCTTACCCAAGCGCGCTTAACTTCGGAGTTCTAATGGGATCTGATGCTTGCATGTTGGTACGGTCTTAGGTAAGTCTAATAACCAATTGTCGCAAAAGTTTAAACTAATAGAAAAAGGTCTAGAAATGGTTTTATACTTTAACATCCACCTGATTAATTAGATCAATCACAGCTATGCAAACACAAACCATGACTTCTTTTCTAATTAGAGGAGGTTAGATAAGTTACTTCCTGCGTTTTGAAGCAATTGGAAATTGCTGAGGATTTTTCACTTTCTGCATTTTGTTTACTTTTTGCCAACCAAACAAGAGCCAAAATTCGTACTTTCTATGAATTTATACTTCCTGCATACCAAACAAGGCCGTAGTATAATATTGTTTAGTTAGCATTGAAGAAAATTGCGGTGATTGGCATTCTAGCTATAACCATTCCCACCATCAATGGAGTCTTGAATTGTGTTACGAGTACTGCGCAACCCAAGTGACCTGTGAGTTATAGGCATATATTATAAATAACTTTGTATTAAAAATCATCGAGTTTTCAACTTTGACATTTCAGGTTTAACTCTAAAACAAGTTGTTATATGCTTCAAATAAAACTAAATTCTTTTTATCGGGAGAAGAAGTGAGAGATCGTATTACATTCAAGTTTGTCTTGGGGTTATTGTTATCCTTTTTGAAGTGATGAATGTTGCCTGTGTCGGTTTGAGCTTTTGATTAAATCAAAGGGCTAGTCTTTGTTGTCCCCTTTTTTCGACTTCCCTAGAAATGAATATTTTTATGTTGGTAAAGACACACCCTTGTTTCAGTCAAAATGAGTCCCGGGGACCTCGAGACATTGGCTTACGTGAATGGTAATTATGTACTTTTTTTTTTGATAAATATCGGCAAAGCCGAAGAACAACACAAGGGCCTCGACAAAACGATCCCTCACAACTCCGAAAAACGGAGACGAAACAGGCAAACAAATCAGAGAAAAAAACAACGGGGGAGGGGCAATAGAAAACAGGGCAGAAAACAATAAAACATGAAACGAACCTATAAACTACACAACACGAAATTGGAGTAAGTAGAGAACATATATTCTAATTGGGCCTTCTGATACATTCTCATAGAAGACTTTTTGTTCTTACGAAATTGGACTGATGGCCCAATGCCTATGTTTAACTATGAACATATAACAGCCCATGACCAAAAGCAGGCCCATCAAAACCCTAAATTTGATGACATTTGACTTTCATTGGAATTCATCTAGCCGAAAGACATCGCCAAGAAAAAAGAGGAGAGCTCTGTGCGGAGGACGATCCCGCTACAAAATGTCAACACTTCTGATAATCAAAGTTTGCTAACCAATCTATCTATTTATTAGCTTCTCTATAGCAATGTAGGGACATATAGGTAAATATAAACACTATGTTTAGATAATACCTCGGTCGTGAAATCAGGGTCTGGAGGGGTATGATGTACGCAGCCTTACCCCATCAGGGGGATACCGTAATGAGAGGCTGTTTTCGAGGATCCCCATCCTGGAAATCAAGATGGCATAAAAAGCACGGAGACGGAAAGCACGCCAAGCATGGAAGCATTTAAGCAAGAGCAAAAAAAGCGAAAGCAACCAAACATCTATGGGAGAGAGCCTACCTAAGGCTAACCTGCAAGCATATGAATAGTGCAAGCAACTAGAAGCAAAGCAGAAGTGCGCATAAACAGATAGACATGCAAGAAGCCGGTGGCGCTAGTACTAGCCTAGAAGTGCTCGATGTTCCTACTCCGCTATATCTGTTATCCTTATACTAATCCTCACTGAGTTTTATCTAGGACCATTTCTTCACTGAGGTTAAGATAGGCGAGGTCCTATCGAATTACTTCCATCCAACTCTTCTTTAATCGGCTTCTTCGTCTCTTCCCGTCTGTAACATGGAAGAGTCACTAATAATATATTTGACGTGTCAGTAGATTAAAAAAATAATAGAATAATGACATTGTCAATATCACACTTTCCAGCCTATGCAAATTTTTGTTGTCATTTCTTCCACTTGTCTTTTTCTTTTGGGTTGAGCAAATTTTGTTTCACAAGGCATCTCGTATAAATGAGACCTGATTCACTTTATAACAAAATAGAGAACAAAAAAAAGATATTGAAACCTATATCAAACAAGAGAAATAGCGTTAAGATAACACAAGCAAAAGACCAATAGGACTACACTAGGAATATGGGAAAGATTTAGTGTACCAAAATTGAGACCGAGGTTAACAGCGAAATAGATCGACAAAAATACATCAGGTGCCAATATTAACAAGATTACGTGTCAGAATCATAATACAAGACAAACAATATATAAATCTAGTAGATTATTCGTTTATTTTAAAGAAAACATAAATTAAATATTTAAACATGAAGGATACTTTAATTTATTTCACAAAAATTTTTTAATAAAACTTACAGATCAATTAAAGACTACGACCAATATTATTTTCGTGATGGGGTCACAAATTGAAGCACGAAGGATAATGTAAGGGAAGAGGACAATGTTGTAAAAGGCAGACCACTCTGGAAATGTGGAATCCCCTTCCAGACTGTCCATCTGCCCCATTTTATAATTTTTGAGCCTCAATTATTCCTTTTCTTTCATTTTTATTAAAATTATTTTATCTGATTCAGGTGTCAAAATCAAATTTGAACTAAAGTAAGAAGAAAATAAAAAAAAAAAATAATACAGAGTGATGCAGCGGGCTGAGTAGCGCCAAGTTTGGCGGCAGTATGAACTTGGCGTGACGCCAAACAGAGCGGTAGAATGACCAGGTAACCGTCAAGCTTGAAGCCTTTGTGTTTAGCCTTGTTTTTAGGAAAGTTTAGATATTTTACTTTTCTAGCTCAATTCCCGATTTTATTCAGATTTTGATTTTATTTCCTTAATTTTAGTAGATTGAAATCCTTAATCTTCCTTATAAAAGGAGGAGAGGGGTTAGACTTTGGATCATCCAATTTAGAATTCCAATGAATTATTTTGTTCCTTTTGTAACCTCGATTTCTCGACCTGTGAGAAACGAGTTTATTGGCCTCTTTGTTATTTTTATTATCAGTTTTAATAAAATACAAAGGGAAGGCCGTTGAACCTTCCCTTTCCCCTTAATTTCCTGTAACGATGGCCCCTGGAAGACGTTAAAGGAATGCCACCGTGTAAGACGTTACCGACCGAGATCGCCACCAGCAGCACGAGAGGAGATTTGAGGAATTGGAAGAGAGATTCCTGCGGATCAAGCAACACTTGGTCCAAATCGGTGCTAACCTCAACTCTATGGGTGGAGCGAGGCACCAACGCCACCCTTCGCCTGGCGTGAATGGTGAAGACGAGGATGACCCCTTTATGAACCCTTTCTTCGATGAAGACCAACTGAACCTAAGGCCCAGGTGCCAACAACGTCGTGGTGAAGATCGTGCCGATCGGAGGTGAGAATCCGGGATTCGGATCAAAATACCGGAGTTCAATGGAGGAAGACGTCTGGAGGAGTTCTTAGATTGGCTAGTAGCCGTCGAGGAAGTCCTTGAGTTTAGGAAGATACGAATATTTCCCAGGGATGAATGGAAGACGGCCTTCAAGACAAGAGAAGGTCTCTATGAGTGGTTGGTTATGCCGTTTGGTCTCTCCAACGCGCCTAGTACCTTCATGAGGTTCATGAATCAGGTATTGCGTCCGTTCATTGGCAAGTTTGTCGTCGTCTACTTTGACGACATTTTAATTTATAGTCGTAACCGTACTGAGCATGTCAATCATTTGAGAGAGGTTCTTCTTATGTTGAGAAGTTAGAGTTTGTTCGCAACATTGAAAAAGTGTGAGTTTATGAGGGAGAAGGTGACCTTCCTTGGCTTCATTATTTCCAAGGACGGTATTTCGACTGATGAAGGTAAAATTGCAGCTATCCGTGACTGGCCACCACCAAAAACCGTTAGCGAAGCGAGGAGCTTCCATGGACTGGCGTCATTCTACAGGCGCTTCGTTCCTGGCTTCAGCTCCATCGTGGCGCCCATTACAGATTGCCTTAAGAAATGTTCTTTTGTTTGGACGCCTGAAGCTGCATCAGCTTTCGCCATTATCAAGGAAAAACTGACAACAGCCCCAGTGTTGGCGTTACCTGACTTTCAGAAAACATTTGAGCTGCACACTAACGCTTCAAAAGTTGGTATTGGGGCCGTCCTAAGTCAAGAAGGAAGACCAGTTGCTTTCTTCAGTGAGAAGCTTCATGGGAGTAAGTTGAGATATTCTACATACGACTTAGAGTTTTACGCTTTGGTCAGTGCGCTCCGACATTGGAAATATTATCTGGAAAACCGTGAGTTTATTCTATACTCAGACAACATAGCCCTGAAATTTATCAATAGTCAAGAGAAGTTGTCAGAGAGACATGCCAAGTGGACGGGTTTCATCCGACTCTTCCACTTTTCAATCAAACACACTTCTGGCGCGATGAATAAGGTGGCTGACGCCTTAAGTAGAAGGACCATGGTCTTAACGCAACGCAAGATTGAGGTTGCCGGGTTCGAGCATTTCAAGGATTTGTACCGCGATGACCCAACCTTAAGCAGCATTTGGCGTGACGCACAACTTGGCCCAGTACCGGATTACTCAATCCACCATGGTTATTTGTTCAAGGGAAACCAACCGTGTGTATCGAGCTCCAGTTGGCGACAGAAGATAATAGAAGAGAAGCATAACTCTGGGCATGTTGGTAGAGATAAGACGTTAAAGCTCATTACCCCCACTTATTTCTAGCCCACAATCCGCAAAGAGGTTGAAAGATTTGTTAAGCGATGCCGCACTTGTCAGATTTCTAAAGGAGGGATGACGAACGTGGGACTCTACTTACCGTTATTGGTACCCGATCAGCCGTGGACAGATGTGAGCATAGACTTCGTTTTGGGGTTACCGCAAATAGTTGGCGGAATTGATTCCATTTTTGTTGTTGTTGATCGATTTTCGAAAATGGCTCACTTCATTGGATGCAAGAAAGCCGCAAACACCACCTATGTTACAAGTCTTTACTTCAAGGACGTTTACAAGCTCCATGGCTTACCGTCCAACATTGTGTCTGACAGAGATGTCCGGTTCATCAACCATTTCTGGCGCAGCCTTTGGAAGTTGGCGAACACCACACTCTCCTTCAGCACGGTCCATCACCCGCAAACCGATGGTCAGACTGAGGTCAACAACAGTTCCTTAGGGAACATACTCCTATGTTTGGCTACAGAAAACCCCAAGAGTTGGGCACAGAAGCTTCACCAAGCTGAATTCGCCTACAACAGCTCAGTAAACAGAAGCACGGGGTTCACACCGTTTCAAGTTGTCTATGGGTTCACTCCACGAGCTCCTATTGACTTGGCGCCAGTTCCAGACTTGGCGCGTCCTCATGGCAAGGCAGAAGACTTCATATCTTCCCTTCAGGACATTCATGAGCAGACAAGGGAGCGGTTATTGAAGGCTAACGCCAAGTACAAGGATGACCGTGATAGTAGGCGGAGGGGTGTTCACTTTCAAGTTGGCGAGAAGGTTTGGGCTATCTTAACACGAGAACGATTCCCAGCTTGGGAGTATAATAAGCTCTCAGCACGAAAGATAGGTCCGCTTGCAAACTCCAAGATATTATTATGGCGAGGGATGAACAAAAATCCAGAGCTCTAATTCAAAATTATCTTGATTCATCCCCTCGTGAGGAATTGCCAAAACATTTGACTCTTTAACCGTTCCCATATAAAGGATTAGTCAATCAAATAATAGATAGTAAGTGGGTCGGTTTGAAAATAAATGAACTGCTAGTTGTAGAATATTATTCCCGTCAGACTTAAACCTAACTAAAATTAAAAAATTCGGACAATTTTGCCCCCTTTCGCTGAAGCAATTAGAAATAGAAAATCTATATCAAAATAAAAGAAGAAGCTAACTGTTATAATATAACAATATAAAAGTAACCGTTTGTTGTTTGATTTGTTACGTTAGGAATGTTGGTGAATTAGGCGAAGGTACGGAAAGAGAGGGATTCGAACCCTCGGTAAACAAAAGCCTACATAGCAATTCCAATGCTACGCCTTGAACCACTCAGCCATCTCTCCTGCACAAAATGCATACAGTTCAAAAATGAATTATGAAAAAAAAAATCAATGTGTAGATTCCATCCTTTTTTCGTTTTTCATAGTGTCTCTTTCTAACTTCTAATGAATAAAGAAAATGTATATTTTCTTCTATAAGTATAAGAAATATGACTTTTTGACTCTTTTTCTTATTCTTTCTAGAATATATATTATTGTTCTAAATTATTAGAATAATAACTAAAAGAATAATAAATAAAAAGAAAGAATTCACTAAACTTATCAAACTAACTTCTCATTGATGTATTGTTTCATCGAAATCCAATCCAAATCACGAGATTTTTTTTTTCCTCTCCACTCGGACCACTCCGCCTACTCGGCTTCTTGTATTTAAAGTGATTTGTGTATCTACTCCAATAATACTATTGTTCCATACCATTATGGAAGAAGATCCGGGTAAGATATGCACTTCCCGGGGAATGAAAAAAAACCGATCTACTTTCATTTGCATTTGGTATTTTGGCCGAAATTCTTTGACTCCTCGATACTCAATCAAATCCTCTTTTTTGACAATTGAATGCATCTCTATAGTCCCATATTTTATAATTCCTGAACTTTTTCTTCGATATCGAGGATCATCGAAATAACCAAAAATACTATTTCTACGAAAAATACTATTTATGGGTATTTCAATCGAGATACCTGAAGGAGAAGGTGCTTCTATGAAACAAATCTCCAAGCCTTTCTTTATTGATGAAACATGTAAGGAACGCCATAATCACCTAAGAGCTGCTCCCCTTTCATTCTGGGGTGACGGAAGGATCATACCATTCGAGCCTTTTTTTTCATGCTTTCCCAGAGGTCTGGAGAAAGCTGCAATCAATAGGATTTCCCTAATCCTCCCTTCCCAAAAGGAAGAACGTGAAATTCTTTTTCCTTTCCGCAGGGACCGGGAGATTGGATCTAGCCGTAAGAAGAATGCTTGGTATAAATAAGAAATCTGAACCTAATTTTTTCAAAAAAGCACATACAGTACTTTGGTGTTTACGAGCCAAAGTTCTAACACAAGAAAGTCGCAGTATATACTTTATTCGATACAAACGCTTTTTTCTTGAAGATCCGCTGTAATAATGAAAAAGATTTCTACATATACGTCCAAACCTTTCAATAATATCAGAATCCAATAAATCGGCCCAGACCGGCTTACTAATGGGATGTCCTAATACGGTACAAAATTTCGCTTAAGTCAATGATCTAATCATTGTAATAATCTTGAGAAAATTAACGACAACGCTTACCGCCTACAGCTCCCGCCTGGCATGCGAACTTCCGACGTTTTCAACGTCAAACATCTGAGCCCGTACTTTGGCGAAAACAACAACGTTGATCCCCAGTCAGATTTGAGGACGAATTCCTTCCAACTCGGGGAGGATGATGCAGCGAGCTGAATAGTGCCAAACTTGGAGGCAGTATGAACTTGGCGTGACGCCAAGCAGAGCGGTAGAATGACCGGGTAACCGTCAAGCTTGAAGCCGTTGTGTTTAGCCTTGTTTTTAGGAAAGTTTAGGTATTTTACTTATCTAGCTCAATTCTCGATTTTATTCAGATTTTGATTTTATTTCCTTAATTTTAGTAGATTTAAATCCTTAATCTTCCCTATAAAAGGAGGAGAGGGGTTAGGCTTTAGATCATCCAATTTAGAATTCCAATAAATTATTTTGTTCCTTTTGTAACCTCGATTTCTAGACCTGTGAGAAACGAGTTTATTCGCCTCTTTGTTATTTTTATTATCAGTTTTAATAAAATATAAAGGGAAGGCCGTTGAACCTTCCCGTTACCCTTAATTTCTCATCACGCACTGCATCACAGAGATTTATATACAAAAAACCCCAAAATGAGAGAAAATCATAGGCGAGAGTATGAAAATTTTCACTATCTGAAGAACTCTACATGTAAATCTAATGTGAATCCCACATAGGAGTTGTAAGAGTGAAAAAACTAACATATAAACCTAGTGGGTTACTCCACTTAATGCTAATAAGTTTAAGAATGGAACTCCATTGGGCTTCATATATGGATCAAATGTGTGTCAACTTCCCTAAGGCCCGATGTAATTTAACATAAATAGAAAATATAAGCTTACACTAGAGACAAAAACTCTATATCGAATATAAATAGGACACAAGACATAGTTTAGCAAATAAAGCACATTGGACCGACCCGAAAATAAGAGTATAGGGACATCAATATATATTTAATCTGTGATCCAATTTTGGTGTCTTGTAACATTAATTAGATTGATGTTTTCATACATGTACGATGTATTACATTTTAAAACAAGCAGTTTAAATAAATCTTTTTGTTATGGCACAACTTGTAAATAATAAGAGACATAAAATTATCTTAAAAACTACAATCTTATTTTGATAATAATAATTTTATTCTGTCAATAACATTACACGAAAAATAAAGGGAGAAAAATGCTAAATCAGGGGACTTCGATAAATCAAATGTGTTAGATGTTAGGACATCATTTCATGCACAATAATTTTCCTATCTCCATTTCTTCTGTATAAAATTTTCTTTTTTCTGTACATGGACCAAAAGAAAAATAAAAATAAAAACAAAAGTTAAGGGTCTTTTTGATATTTTATTACGTTTATATTTAAAATTTTTTTAAAAATAGTTTTTCCTAATTTTTAGATTTTTTTCTAGGTTAGTTAAAAACTGAAAAAGCACAAAAACTAAATAAAATACTATTTTTAAATTATAATTTCATTTTTAAAAAAACAAAATAAAAAAAAAAAACTAAATAAACCCTTAATTTTGTTTTTAAAAAAAAAAAAAAAAAAACCCATCGGTTAATAGTCGGAGACCCGAATGTGAAGACCATTGGGTGCCTCTACTCTTGGAAACTTCACCAATTGATCTCCTCCTATTTCTTCCCACCTGCACATTTTATTTTTTATTATTAAAAAAATATTATAAATAATAAATAATAAATATTAAATTACAGTAGTTTTGATTAATTAATTTTTTAGATTATTAATTTTGTGTTTTAATTTTTTAGTCCAAAAATCTGGCGTAGGACATTACTTTTCTGCATATGACATTACGTTTTTAACATATGATATCACTTTTTCCACTTTATAACATCTCTTTTCGTTTGATAAAAAAGCTATGTCACCACAACAATTGAACTAAAAGATTCAAACATAAAGGCCTCGTTTAATATGCGGGAAGTAGTGATTTATGGAAAGTACAAATTTTGGCTCTTGTTTGGTTGGCAGAAAGTAGACATAATGTGGTTCCTTCAAAACGCAGGAAATAACTTACCAAATCCCCTTAGGTAAGTTCTAATTCCTTTGTTTTACTAGCCTCCACAAGAAAGTTCTATTTCTTATCCTAACAATCAAATATTTTTTACCTAATTCTCGGAAAGTTGACAAAGGAACTGAACTCCCAGAAAATATAACTTCCAATAAGAATTCAATTCATGTGGTGGCCAAATGAGGCCCAAGCTCGTGGACCAAAAATGATCTCACCAAAGCGAACTGAACATATCAAAAACGGTTAAAACATTTCACTTTGCTCAAAACTGATAAGTTTTGTGAAGTTTGAATATCTCGTAATTTATAAGTTTATGTTTTAATCGAGTAATATTATCATGTCGTGTCAGATTTGATCAACACAGGAAGGAATGCGAAAGTACCTGTATCTAGTTACAAAATAATGAAGGAAAATGGATATTTCTGCAACACCTAGTTCTTTCCCAGGGCATTGCCTTGTGCCACCTCCAAATATTAGGAAATAATTATGTGACTCCAAGTTTTTATCCTGCATTTCATATCATATATTAAAAAAAAAAATGTCATTTATATGTTTATATTATATCGTACATAACAAAGTGAGCAATTAAATTAAAGTCAACTGACCAGCCATCTCCACGGGTTGAAGGTATATGGATCTGGGTACAGATACGGGTCGTAATTGATCTCTCTTGTATAAACATATATCCTCCATCCTTTCGGAATCACGTACCCTAAGAACAGATAAAATAACAAACTTTTTAGAAAAGATAAATTATATTCCAGAATAGGATAGATAGGAAGATATTATTGATGCGCCTAAAATGACACCTCTAAACTTAGATTCTATTTGATGTAGTTTTTTATTTGCACTTTTTAGTTTTCTAGATTTTCAATTTTCACTTAAATAAGAAAAAAAAAATCAAAAATCAAAAATCAAAAATAGAAAAAGGGCATTTTATTAATATGATTTTTAGTTTCTGAAAAATGAAATTGAAATCAATACAACGAGGCTCTAGAGATCATTTGGCCAATCTTATTTTCTAAAAAGAATCTTTTTCTTTCCCGGAGAATTCTTTTTTCCAAATAATGCTTCTCTTTTAATCTAAAAGTAGAAGTAAAAATTACAAAATTTTTAAATAAAAATACGCCAATTACAATCACCTTTACAAAAACAAAAATGCTTCTTAAGAAAGTAATTTTTTCACAATTTGACCAAAACGACCAGCCGTAAACCTCGAATTCAGGATATACTTGAATTTCAAGTCAAAAAATTCGAAAGTATAATGTGTGTCACAAGACGAGAGTTCATGTCAAACATATGGAATATTTAGACCAATGAAATATACCAGTTATCCTAAAGTTGGATCTCCAAGACCATATAGTAAAATAATTTATATACATATAATAATATTTATATTATTATTATATAATAAAGTGTAAGTAAATATATGTGCACCCAAAAAGCCACAACAATGGGGGGGTCAAAGCATCAAAAAAAACATTCTGGGTTTCAGTAGGTAGCAGTTTGATACCATGTGGATCAAATTGTACTATGGGCCCACTTCACCCAAAAAAAAAAAGAAAAAGTTCATGTTCCGTTCTCGAATCATTTTTTTATGAATCCTTGGATATATGTAGCTAAATGTACGAGCGTTAAAGCTGTTGAAAACTTTGTATGTGAGTCTGAGAACAGATCTATATCGACATATTAATCGAGAGAGCCACTTCACCTAATTTGTGAAGTCTCTGAATTGGTATCTGTTTAGTGAAACTTCTTCTGAGCGAAAAGTATTTCAAGAAAAAATCAATTTTTTTCAGAATTTAAAGGTGTTTGATATGAAACAAAAAACCGTTTTTCACCTTATAAGTAGAAGTAGAATAAAAAACAACAAATTTTTCAGATAAAAAACTCCATTGAAAGTAGTTTTTACAAAAGTTTATAGGCAAAAAGAGCGTCTAAAAGTACAGTTTTTTTACGGTTTGGACAAACAGCCCCTAGATCCGAGCTAGACTGAATTTCATAAACACTAATATAATATAATGTTTGGACAAAAATAGTACAAGAGTTGGCCATCTTCAAAATACTATAAAATTTGCAGAAGGATCCAAGAAAGTGTTAGGTATAGCTCCATAGCACTAGCACTAGCACTAGCAGCTAATCTCCCCTTCTTGAGCGTATCAAAAGGTAACATAATCAACATTATTATAAGATTAAACCATTTATTAATATGATTTATCTTAATCATAAATGTCAGATTCATTTACGTCAAATTTCCATGTACTTTAACCATTGTATCAGTTCAATTCATGTACGAGTTACATCGTCAATTGCATCAACTGATGGGTTTGTACTGAGTTTATTGCATCTGATATGATTGTATCGTTAAAAGACTAAATTGATGCGGTGAGTAAATAACAGAAACAAACTCACCATTTATTTCCATCTCTTGAGTAGTTTTCCTCAAGACCCCATTGACAATTGTTGCTAACCTTGATGTCTCAAAGATAACCTGCATCATTATCATCACCATATACATTAATCATTAAAGAAATAAACATTATATTATAAGATTAATGCATAAATAAATATGATTAGAATCACTAAAACATGATCCTTACAGCTCGAGTGAATCTCATGGACTTGTAATCCTCCCAGTTGATGGGGTCATCATTCCCTTTCTTTGCTCTTATTTCCATATGCTCCTTCTGCAAATTTCAATCCCAATTATATACTTTAAAAAAAAAATAATAATAATCTTAGAACATGAAGGGCTCGTTTGAAATCATTTTCTATTTTTCAGAAACTATACACCGAGCTTCAAAATCGATGTTTGAAACCCAAAAAACATACTAGTTTTCAAACTCTGCTTTTAATTTCCTAAAACCCATAAAGTCAAAACCCAATAAGCGTGGTCTACGAGGGATGGATGTACACAGCCTTACCCCTTCAGAGTATAACCCTGCCAAGAGGCTGTTTCCGAGGACCTTTAATCTCACAGGATTGGCAACACAAGGACTTCCCAGGAGGTCATCCATCCTGGTACTACTCTCGTCCAAGCACGCATAACTTTTGGATCCAGTTGCATTAGTGACTGGTAAATGAACGATAGGGTTTGAAGTTTCTAAAAGACCAAAAACTACAGATAGAAAACCGATACCAAATATGCTCGAAAATTGAACCACTAAAGTAAGCAACTTTTTTGGGGTTAAAATAAGAAAGAAAAAGGAAAAAAGAAGAACATACTCTAAGATGATGAAGAACATGGGGATGATCATGGAGGTACTTGACAGCCATCATGGAAGTAGTGGAGACAGTCTCATACCCAGAATATAAAAGTGTAATTATTAGATCAATTATTTCTTCTTCACTTAATTTATATTTATTATTTTCTTCTTCTGCTTTCATTAGTATCCCCAACATGTCATTATGTGTTTCTTTTGAATCTCTCCTCTCTTCCATCAGTTGCTTCAGTATGTCCACTATCTTCTTCCTTGCCTGTTTAAGGACCCAAAAAAAAGGGAAAAAAAAACGAGCGTCAAGGACCCGTTTGGTATCATTTTCCGCTTTTGGGTTTCGTTATAGACCCATTTTGTATAGGACCTGTTTCGTATCAGTTTCTAGTTTTGGGTTTTGTTAAGGACCCATTTGGTGTCATTTTCTTTTGTTGAGTACCTGTTTTGTATTGTTTTCTATTTTTAGGTCTCGTTAATGACGAATTTCGTATCATGTTTTGCTTTAAGGTTTTGTTGAGGACCCATATTTGTATGATCTTCTGCTTTTAGGTTTTGTCAAGGACCCATTTCATATCATGTTCTGCTTTTAGATCTTGTTAAAGACCCTGTTTGTATCATTTCCTGCTTTTAGGATTCGTTAAAGACCCATTTTGTATCGCTTTTTGCTTTTAGTTCCGTTAGGAATCCGTTTCATATCATTCAATTTTTACTTTTCATTAGAGACTTATTCCGTATCATTTTCTGCATTTACTTTCGTATAGGAGCCATCCGTATCATTTTTTGTTTCTAGGTTCCGTCAAGGACCCATTTCATAACATTTTGTGCTTTTAGATTTTGTTCATGACCCATTTCGTATCATTTCGTGTTTTCAGCTTTCACTAAGAACCCATTTCGTACCGTTGTCTGTTTTTAATTTTTGGGCTCAATAAACCGTAAAAGGATGGCCAAAAGGGGTTGTAATTCACCTGAAATGCTTGGCGATAATTGGTGCCAGGAAGGTCAATAGGAAGAGAGAGAGTGCCTAAAACGAGCTTGAAGAATTCAGGCATGAATTCTTGTGCTTTGGGCCCCGATTCTATGCTTGCTATTTGCTTCAGAGCTGAGAGAAATGCCATCTGCACACATATCAAACATGTCAATTCAGTGTCTCTGAAATGCAATAGAGTCGGGATTTGAACTCATAACCTCGTATCCCAAGCTTTAACTTTGGTTATTCTATAGATCCTAATGCTTTGAATAGTGGCTTCGATTATATAGACCAAATCAGAATATAATTCAAATACAACGGAGCTTGAGACGGTTAGATATACACAATATTGCACTACCTAATGTGAAATTTCTTCGAGTTCTGGCTTAATCTAACGAGTTGGAAAATGGATTCTACATGTAACAAGTAACCACAGTTAATTTGTGTTAACTGTTCTCTTGAAAGAATAACTCTAACATGAGATTTTTGCTCAATAAAGTACCCATTCCCCACATAGATCTAACCAAATGAGTGGGGACTGAGCTTGTTAAGACCCAAGTAAAGAAAGTAGTTGCTTTGAATTTTCAATTTCTCGATAGCCCTTTTAAGAGCTAGTTATACCTGAAAAACAGTGTTTTAACAGTTTTGTTAGAATATAAAATCAATAATGAACTTTCACCCATAAACTTAAACTTTTGAGACAGATGGTTCCTTGACGTGGTATCAGAGCCATGTTGACCGAGAGGTCACGAGTTTGAATCCCAACAGCCCCCGCTTTCAATACAAATATACTTTAAGCACAAAATATGAGATAGGCCTTCACTAGTAAATATAAGCTTTTGGAACATATAGTTCCTAGACAAGTTTAACCGAACCCCGAAAATCCCGAGACCAGTCCCAAACCGAGGAAAAAAAGAGGAAACAAGAGTGGAAGAAAGAGAGAACTACCTGTTTAGACTTGAGTTGGATGTCAATGACATGATGAGCCCAGTGAGAGAGATGAGATCTCATGAAAGAATCAATGGTAGGAAGAATGTGATGCCTTAGCATTGTGGGACTTATAAGAGAGAGAAGTGCGCCTCTCATGTACTTGTGGGTCGACCCATGCACTGCAGCTATGTTATTTTTACCCAATATGTTTAGCATTGACTGTGGGTAACCTGGCACCAACCCCTTTGCTTCACTCATTAGTATTTGCCTGTTCACTTCTCCATCCACTGACACCACTGTTGGGCACCCCAGTATGTGTGACTTGAACATCTTCCCGTATCTGCACCCCGTTCGTTTTACGTGTTGGTATGGTTAGAATGTCGAGTATTGGAGTTGTGAGAGAAGAAAGATTAACGTAAGACCTATTGGTACTTATAAATGGATCTCGTATACATAGAGTCGATCAATTAGCCATATATTCTGGTCAAATTTGAAATGTTACTCAAATTTTGGTCAGATAAGAATAAAATGTGTCAAATTTGGGTTTAAACTTTTTCAAAATGGCTACATGTTCATCTGGGAGGTGACATTTTATTAGGTAGTATTAGGTGAAATATCTGTGTTTATATGTTAATTACTTTTTTACCCATTATATGTTAATAATTAAAGTTTAGTGTATTGATTTTTTTAACCGTTGCAGAAATAGTATCTTTATTTAAAGGTTATATGTATTTAACAAAATAGACCAAATGACGGTGTGTAAGCATGCATAAGTTTCTCATCAAGCTCTTTTCACTAAGAGTGTCACAATATTACAATTCGTAGGCTGGATGAAGGGAGTAGTGACACTATGGTGGGTTTACCATCGATGAATACCTAATTGTACTCCATTTTACACTATTATTTAGACTATTTTACTAAAACGTATAACTTTTACATTAAAACATGTTTCACGGTGCTTGTAAAATAAATCATTAACACCGAACCTCATTATACTAATATGTAATTTACTCGGGTTTTTAACCCTTTCAATTTGAAAAAAAGGGAAATGAGCTTGACTCATGAAGAGAAACAGGGCACAGGAAACAGGGGAATAGAGAGAGAGAGGGGGGGAGACCACTCTGGTAACGCAACGGGTATAGATAGATTTGAATGGCTGATACGAGTATAAAGGAGGCATCCCGCATACCCAACCCACCCTATTGCCATCGCTTACTATCGTGGGTCGGGCCTAAAGACTCGGTAAAATTTAAAAAGAAGAGAGAGTGAGAGAGAGAGAGACCTAGTACGTTGGGACTTCATAAAGTTGGGACCTTGTTTAAGAAACTCAGTGGTCTCCCCAAACACCGGCCACCCCATAGTACCCGGCGGCAGCCCTTTTTTCCGGTACCGCAGCTCATTCCACCGGAGCACGGCGGCGCCGATCACGCACACCCCCAGCACCGCCGCTACCACCACCGCTATAACCGCCATTGATTGGTGGTTTCAAGACAAGTAAATATGTATAAGGGGGGTGGTGATGAAGAAGATGAAACTGGTTAAGTTGTGGGGGTGTGGGTTAAGTGGGGGGTATATATAGCCCTTCTGTGTTGTTAATTATTACTATCAATTTAATGTATTTATTTTAATTTAATGATTGTTTATGTTTATTTAAAGTACTATTTTTGTCATTACAAAATTGTTATTGTCAATGCAAGATTATACTTTATAAGTCATATTATTACCTTGATAATAATAATTTTTGCTCGGTTAATAACGACTCTCATTTGTATACTATATTAGTTTAGATTTTGTATTTTTAGTTCTGTTATTTTAATTTATTTTGAATTTACATTAATTTAATTTTATAATAAATATTAACTTGAGGTTAACTACAAATTTTTTAATTATCAAGTTACAAGTGAGTTTAAAAAAAAAATTAAAATGAGTCATACCCCAGGGGGTGGGGGGTGTTATTATCAAATTGTTATATAAATCATATTGACTTAAATTTTAGAGATTTGTGTTTAAATAAATGTAATCAATAATGTATAAGGATTTTAATGTAATTAGTTTTATATTTAATTATATATATATACATATATATATATATATATATATATATATATATATGAGAGGGTAAGTGCGTGAGAGAGGCTAATCCTAACCTTCCATTGTAATGGATGGCCAAGATTTATTGAATACTTAAAAAAATTACAATTTGCCGACAAGATTTGTTGAACATTGAAAAAAGAAAAATAATATTCCTCCCTTACCCCTTCTTTCTCTCTGTCCTATGACAAGGTATGGGTTGTAAATTTTTTTTTAATATTTAACAAATTTTGACTGTTCATTATAATAAAGGGTCAGAATTTATCCCTCTCACGCTCTCACCTACTCATAAGAACACCACTATATATATATATATATATGATATATTTTTTAGTACTCTAATTTGGATATTTAAATTTCTTTTTGGACAGAAATTAGCATTTCCTTAAGACTTTATTAATATAACAATATTAATAAACATAAAACATAAAAATTTCATAAAATTTATAATAAAAAATACAATATTTAAATGTTTAACATTAAAATAAAAAAAAAAAGCTTATAAAATTTGAAGAAGAAATGGATAAAAAATAGGGCAGGCTCTCTAGTTGTGAAGGGTCCCTGCCCTACAACTTTACAAGGTCAATACAACTTCACATTCCCCTATGACCACTATTTCATTTTCAATAACTTTATTTTTTTAGAAAAAAAATATAAATAAAACTTTTTTTTTATATAAATCTATTTATGGATTAAAACTACGAGGTTAAGCGTGCTTGGACAAGAGTAGTACCAAGATAGGTGATCTCCTAGGAAGTCCTCGTGTTGCCAACCCTATAAAGTTGGGGCCCTCGGAAACAGCCTATCGACGGGGTTATACCCTGAAGGGGGTAAGGCTGCATACATCCATCCCCAAACTTTGCTTATGTGGAAACCCTTAAAACACTGAGTCTGTTGTTATAGCACTGAGTCTGTTGTTATTGTTATATCTATAAATTAAAAATAGTCAATTTTTTACTTTATTATTATGTTTTTTTTAAAAAAATTCCAAAGGTTCACATTTTTTCGACTAACCGTATATGAAAACATTGTAAATTGATCGTTACATTCTCACTGTGCTTTGCTTTAAAAATGTCATTTTTTTTTCCATTTTTACTTATAATAGAGTTTTTATATATAAATATTTTTTTCGTAAGTTATACTTGTAGTGATGAAAATTTCTAGTATACCGAATTAAAATAATTAAATAATAAAATGTACTTAATTTAATATTATTAATTTACAATTTTTTTGACATTAGTTTGATAAAAAAATTTAGTACATGAATTTAATATATAAATATATTATTAAACTTGCTAGATAATAAATAAACAATTTAAATTAAGTTTCTTAATATAATCTTTAATTGATTACATTTTCTATTCTTATATCTGCAATTCTTTTTATACGTATTATATGATGATTTCTTTCTACCCAGTTTGCATCAGTTAATTTAATATAATTAAAACTTTTAACTTTTGGATACACTTTTTAAAAAGGAATTAATATTTGAAGTGCTTAAACAAAAAAGTAGATTTTTTTAAAAATGATTTATGTTAAGAAAAACTAATTTTTAATTATCATACTAATAAATTCAAATCACAATAACATTTTTTTTAATTATCAAAAAAAATTTATTTTAGAATGAGACAACAACAAAACCCAGTGCTTTAAGGGTTTCCGTATAAGCGGGGTTTGGGAGGGGTGAATGTACGCAGCCTTACCCCTATGTAACCCTGTTGAGAGACTGTTTCCGAGAAACCCCTAACCTCACAGGGTTGGCAACACGAGGACTTCCTAAAAGGTCACCCATCGTGGTACTACTCTCGCTCAAATATGCTTAACTTTAAAGTTCTAATGAGATCCGGTGCCTTAGTGCTCGGTAAATGAACCCTTATTTTAGAACGAGAGAGATAAGAAAAGGGACTATAATTTCTCCACTATCCAACATTAAATATAATACTAAAATGCATGCATCCAAATCCAATAAATGAACCAAAAAAAAAAGTCTCCAATGAGAAGATTACAGAGTAATGATCTGACGATATATAGACTTGAAGGTCCAATTTAACAAATAAATTTTTGACTTAATCTAAATGCAAATCTCTTTTACATTAAGTTTAAACTTTTAAAAATTTAATTAATTGTGTTCAAAAAAAATAATTAATTGACATAAGATTATAGTCCTTTTGATTAAGAGGTAATGAGTTTGAATCTCAATAGCGTTCATTTTGAATATTAATTTAAACATATCGTATGAGGTGGACTTGTGCATATCAACACTTCAAGCCCAAAGGGTAGTGGTGTAAACGAACCGAACGTTCAATGAACTATTCGTATTCAAAATTGATTACAACTCATTTGTGTTCATTATGGGGGGCTCGATAGCTTATCGAGCTAAGTTCAAGAGGCTCGATAAGCTCAACGAGTTGAGTTTGAACAGGGGGTGCTCGGCTCATTAATGTTCGTGAACAATTTGATAAAAGCTTGATAGGAGCTCATTAAGGGCTCGATAGGAGCTCGTTAATAGCTCGTTATGGGCTTGATAATAGTTAATATTAGCTTGAAAATGGATCAATAATGGCTCGATAGGGACTCGAATTGATATGAATCTTAACAAATCTGATATGCTCTGACACCAATTTGCTCGGATAAATCTTGATGCGGAAGCGTGAACCCTAATAACTTGATTCGATTCAAATAATATGACTCACACAAACGAGAAGTAAACAAATATATGGAGGAAGAAAGAACAAACGAGAACATACAATATTTACGTGGAAACCCCTTTACAATCGAGACGGGAAAAAACCACGGGCGGAGATGGAGATTCTTTATTGATACTGAATGGAAGAATTACAACAACACTTCCTCTTGACGAGATCTATGAAAGAGTTACAATCACTTTCTCTTACTCTCGTAGCACTCGAAAAACTGAACCTATGCCCATATATATAGGCGCAGGTCTGGGAGGACCCGATCTATCGGCCCTCTTATGGCCCAAAATTCCGAAAATTCTCTTAAATCATCTGATCGATCGGGCTTCTCTCCCGATCGATCGATGACCCTATGGCAACCCAAAAACTTAAAAACAAGTAATTTGAGACATAATTTTGACACGAATAGCTTGGCTCAATAAGGAGCTTGACTCAAAAATGAGCTTGGCTCGATTATGTGCTCGATTTGGCCCAGTAACAAGCTCGAATCGGCTTGATTAACCTGACGAGCCAAGCTGAGCCGAGTATTGAACTCACTTCAATTTTAACAAGCTAAGCCCAAAAAAAGGATCAAAAGCTCGATAAAAGATCGGCTCGAACTTCAACTCGATAAGCCCTATTGAGCTCGAGTTCGAACAAGGGGTGTTACCGAGGGGTATTGCATGAGGGGCATGTTAAAGTAAAATTTCTTTCATGTTTGTTCACTTATCAGCTAAATCTTTTAAAAAAGTTAGTTCTTTAGCGATTAATATTTGTAGGTTTTAAATAATTTATGTGATGTCTTTTTCATAGCTTTTCTATTTTTTGGTTTTTTCTAACTTTGATTTTTTTATTTTAGTATTTTCTTAACTTAGATAAAAACTCAAGATTAAAGTAAGAAAGAAGTTATTTTTATAATTTTATTTTTTGTTTTTGAAAAACTGAAAGTTGTGAATTATAAATCCATTCTATTTATATTATATTACTATATATTAATTAAAAAATTTTCTTTTAAAAGCTTTTATTTTCTCATTCTTAAATTTTTAGGCTATCATTTCATCAACTTAGCATAGCCTCTATTGCGCAGTCCTTTGAATTTGTAGTCGGTGACCATTTCACTTATTTTTAAAATTTAAAAAAAGAAAAAAATATATATAATTCAAGTATATAATAAAAGTTGTAACCCAACAAATTTTAATTAGAAAAATAAATAAAAACTAATCTATCTTCAAATTAAATTTTGAATAAAAGATCAAATATAATGGTTTTATTTTGATAATTTTCTTATGAGTCAAGCATTTAAATCATTCAAACTTAAAAATATCAAATGAGATTTTTATGCTTAGAGTAATTAATATATGTCTATATTAATGTTATTGTCCTTAGGTGAATCATAAATGCTAGTAATTAATTAATTATTGATAATAGCCTTTGGAGAATCATAAATGCTAGTAATTGACTTTTTTTTTATTTTTCTAAAAACAAATTTCTTTTTTTTATTTGTTTTGTTATGGATATTTTACGAGATTACTAATAAAAGATATTAACAAGGTTAATTAATAAGTATTAACCTAAAAATACCTCTGAAGTTCAAACAAGACGATGATCACAGACATTACGCACATGGTTAAACCGATGATTTGACCAAACAAGATAGTTCTAGTTCATCTTTTGATTACTTGATTGTTGCTATTTGCCCTGTCTCAAAAACACATTATGAGTATATCTCGCCTTTTTTCGTAAATAAGAAGAATAAGATCCATCAAAATGAAAAAAAGAAATTATATGTGGATATTCAAAATATAATCTCATTAAACATATATATATTCTAATTCTATTTCAAAATACATAATTTTTATAATACATGTAATGAATTATATCTTTTATAATCTTTTAGTTAAATATACTATTTTTTAAGGCATATGTCTAAATTCATGAACAGTAATATATACTAAATTCTTTAATTTATGCTTTTTAGATATATTTTATTTTTGGAGAATTATTCCTCCATTTTACTTATCAAAAGAAAAAAGTAATATGTATCATAAATTTTCTTAATAATAATCTACTACGACGTATGATTTTCGATCTTTTTGGGTTGTTTTTACTTTTTGTATTTCGTTTTTCGTTCCTTTGTTTACTTCTTACGGTTGTAAATTTTACGGGTCTTACTTTTTGGGAGCTCCGTAATTTATATCACAAGTTTTTCTCATTAATTATAAATAAAAAAGATGTGTGATATTTGTTTGAAGAATTGTAGATTTTTGTCCTTCCTTTGGAGTCAAGTTTTCGTGTAAGTTTGTTTTTTGGCATTTGGCGGTTGTTTTGTGAAAAAAAGAGAAAGTTATAGAGAGGATTATTTATATTTTATTATTTTTATATTTTTTAATATAATAAAGGATCATGACCTTTTTGAATTAATAAAAAGGCCTATTAGTTTTTTTTCCCGATAGATAAGGAGCAAAGCTCCAAACAAAAGAGGTGTCCCAGCAATCAGGGACCCGAGAGAAACGAGCACAAAGAGAAAAGAAAAAAAGACAATGCAAACAAAAAGACATAATGCACAACCAGAGCCTAACAAGACCAGTGCAGAAGGCGACAACAACGCTAGACCAGAAAGGACACAGAACTCCCATCCATAGCAAAGAACTGAACCAGAGAAGCAAACACAAACTCCTCTGCCCACAAGCCAAAACGACAGAGAGCAGCCAGCAGAAAACGACATGGCCTCAACCTGGATCGGCAACTTCACACACCCGCAAAGAGAGGCAGCACAAGCATCATAAAGGAAAACAGCATCCAGAACTGGACTGTACCACAACTGCACTAAACTAAACAAAAGCAGGACCACTTCACCCCACCAGCACCCAGAAAGAAACTTAACCAAAGACAAAACCGACCCAGCAGCCATGCAACTAAGAACCAACCTCTAAAATGCACCCAAAACTCTCCAGAAACCAACCAGCACAAATAACAGAGGCCAGAAAATAAAGCAAAACCCACCACCCCAAAACCACACGCATCCTCCCAACAACAAACAAACGAAGCAAATAGCGACAGACCACAAGGCAGAAGATACCACTCGCGTCAACAAACACAATGACGACACCCCAAGAACCAACTCCCGAACTCTAACCAAAAAAAAACAAGCAAGTTAAGCCACCAGCCGCATGGACATCTTCCCAAGAGGAATGGGTAAACGACCCTTCTTCTTCTTCCGTGGGTTAACTATTGGATCATATTGGTCAAAAGGCCTATTAGTTTTTGTTGTATTAATAAAAAAATTTTAAGTTTTTATCGTAATAATAAAAAGTCTACTCTCCGGCGTGGTAGCATAATTTTCTGTCGGCGTTACAACTGATTTTTTATTAATGATATAGTAAAATGATATAAATAGCTTTTACTAACCGTATTTTAAAACAAATTTGGCAAAAATAAATAGTTTATAAATATCACAGTATCTCAAATTTTGTGTAATAACGCATGAATAAGAGTATTAAAAGATACTCTTTTCATTTTATTATAGCATTAATAAAAAAAATAGTTGTTATATTAACTCTATCAGTAAAAAAAAAAATGACGTCATCACACTGAAAATGAGCCTTTTCATTAATTGAAAAAGATTACAATTCTTTTTATTATTTCTAAAAGTGTAGCTCGGCTCAGCTCAACTCGATCTAAGCTCGGTGAGTTTCAAATTAGGTTTGCAATACTTCAGCTTATGCAAGATCAGTATAGGCTCATTCAAGCTCGGTCTCGGCTTATTTAGGCTCCGATATAACTTCATTAGGCAATATTTAAGCAAATATCTTATACTAAAAAAAGTTCATTTAGGCTCGCGAGCCTATAAGCTCGAGCTTCACTATGCTGGAGCTCAGCTCGGCTCGGCTCAAGATACTAATATGTAAGTAATCCTCGTAAAACAAAATTAAAAAAAGGACCTAAAAAGAAATAAGGGGAGGTAAGAGACAAGTAGAGATAATGATAAAAATGCGGCAGAATTTTGGAGATATATACAACAATGCACACGTGTGGGTGAGGAGTGACGATGAGAGAGAAACACTGATAGGTGCATCCAAACGATAATATGTAACTCTACTGTTAATGTCGGGCCTTATTTGGGGCCCGTGTTATGTATCCCGAGCTTTGTACATTATTAATCGAAAAAAGAATGTTATTGTACTATTCTTCTTCTTCTGCTCTTTTTTTAAAAAATAAATTGTAACAAAATCGCGATATAAGCAGATCACTCGTTAAGCGAGGTCTGAGTCCATCTATAACAAAACAGGGACCAAAAATACATAACACAAAATAAAAGGACAGGCCAACAGGAACATACGCTCGCCTCAAACACGAAATAGCAGACACCAAGTACAAGTTCAGACAAGACACAGGGAACATGACAAAACAACGAGCAAGAACAAAGTTAGGCAGGGACCTCGGCTGAAGATGAAGCAGAAGATCAGCACATAATACAAGACCAAGACTAAAGTTGCCCATTGCCTCATCAATATAACCCATGTACATCATTTAGCAAGTACGTCTGCCATCATTGATGGGTCAAACCCATTTCAATTATTTTCTTTAAATCACAAATTCGAATAATTTTGAATTGTTTGTTTATTTCCACTTCAAAATGAGTTGGGTCTCCTTCTTGTTTCTAATTTTATTGAATTTTATCGGATTTTAGACCTGATTCGTGAATTGGTAACTATAAGATCCATAGATACGAGATTCATATATAAATCTAAATGAGATTTTATCATAAAACCGAATGACATTATGCAGAAACCCACTAGACTTGTTTTTTGTTTCATTTTCTCTCAAGTCAAACATGGGATTTTTACTAAACCCATATGTGCAATCTTTAATAGATGTTCATATTTTCGCATTTTATTACAGGGTCAATCCCGAAATTTTAGGGTCTAGTGGGTTCTTGTTTGCTAATCAAATGTCGATGTTACTTTAATTATGCAGTGAATAATTCATTTTATATTTATAATACTTGCTAATGTGTGCGATGTTATATATATGAAAACATATATTTATAATATGTTATAATGTCTTTATTTTTCCAATTATAAATGATAATATACAATATAAGCAAACTCGTGATACAATTGATCTTCAAAGGAGCCCCTTAATAAATTGGGGTCTCAAACATAAGGTTGCTTACAGTTTTGATCAATCATTTGATCGACTCTGTTTAATTGTTTAGATCCAAGCGATCACAGATCTAGATATGAATATTTTTAAGATGTCAGATTTAGCGAGTTTTTTTTTTTTGCGGAGGCCATTAATTGAATTTATGATTCTAAAGTCTCGATTGTGGGAGTTGTGAGTTGAGCTGCAAACCATATTCAAATAGAGATTTAAAGGAGACCCGTAGATATATAGTGAGTTATAATAGTACAATGACGATGATGATCCTTGCCTAAGGGTACATATAAATAAGATATAAATAGTACTGTACATACGAAAACTTTCAAGTGAATAATGGGTGCCAGTTTATATTATTCTTAGGAAATTTTTTTTAATTTATATTACTCACTAATAGAAATAAGTATACAATAATATATTATCTACAACATTTAAATTAGTCACATTTTTTACAAGCTAATAATATTATAAACAAAAAGTAACTACTTAATTAATATTTGTTTGATTAAAATTTTTTTGGAAAAAAATGAATTTTTCAAAAAACAAATGCTTTTGCAAAAATTAAGGTTATTTGGCCCGTGAATTATTTAATACAACAACATTTTTCCCTTAAGGGTGCTATCCTAACGGAAGGTTGTGTCCGAAAACCACCAACTTGAGAAGCGTAGCAGCATGAAAACATGGAAGAATGTCATCATGAAAGTATGAGAACAACAGAGCAGAAGTTGTTTAATAATGCTTCTAAATAAAAGCAGAAGTTGTTTCTTTACTTTTAATTTTTTTTTGAGCAAATTCTCTGCTTTAAATGAAAGCAGAAAAAGATATTTTTCGTTTTAAATAAAAGTATAAACAAAAACTATAATTTATTTTAAGTAATTTTTTTACAGTATGATCAAACAGTCTTTTAATTGGAATATCGATAGGTAAAAAAAGCACATGGAGGGCACTATGGGGATGGAGATAGGGGTAGGAAGATCACATGCACTGATTTCAATGTTACATAAGAAGCCAGTAATACTATTTTCAAGAAAATTTTGTAACTGACATTTTTTATAAGTCATATTATTACTCTAACAGCAATAATTTGCACTTGCAATAACAAGGGTTTCCTTCGGGAGTATATGACTGTGTTTCTTTTTTTTTTTTTTTTTTGGTAATGGATGCATAATTAAATTTCTTTGTTTGGCGCTTTAGCTATTTGTTTCTCGGATTGTTTTAGCTGGTGTTTTTATTTTATTGTTCTCTTTTTCATACTGTGCGTGTCTTTTGGGTCTCTTGTTAAGAGATGTCAGTTTCTGTATCGTAAGATCTCTCTGCACTTGTCAAAAAGGAAAATCAAAAGCGGACAAATGTTAGTATGGGCATGTGAACCTTAACGGCAGAGTCCAAGTTTTCAAACATAATTCTTCTCTCTCTCTCTCTCTCTCTGAATTTCATGTAAAATTCAGTGCTTTTTTTCACTGTTTTTACACCTTCCCTTCACAAGTCACCCCTTTCTCTTTCCCTAGGTAAAATCCCCTTTATATATCATTTTTTTTATCGCTAGCAGATGGAAGGATCCTTTAACAGATACATATAATGTGTGTGTATATATATATATATATATATATATATATATATGAAAAGCAAAAGCTTAACAGAATTGAAGAGTAAGGAGACAAAATGTGCAACACGATCAAAGCCAAACAAACAGTTGTCTAACTTCGCAAAATAGTCCGTTATAATGTTGACTGTGATTCGTTCTTAAAAGATCGGAGGAAGTGGCCTGGATTTGGGAGTAGTTGAAGAGACTAATATGCGGGATTTGGGTGTGTGGTACTGGTGGATGGAGATGTCAGGATATACAGCTAACACTAAATCAAGTAATAATTTCTCTCAATTTTATCGTGATTACAAGAAAGAAGAGATTAAAATATGAATCTGGTGGGTTAAGAAATCAAATATCGTGGTTACAAGAAAGAAGAGATCAACATACGAATCTGGTGAGTTACTCCATCTAATACTAATTAGTTTGAGGATCAACACAGGACACGAATTAGATTATAATGTGGACTTCATAAACACCGATACTATGAACCAAATCTCAAGAAATACGTTATTTATAATAATATTAAATTCGAGGTTACTGAACCAAATTTTACAGTTTTTTTAATAATTGATTGAAATATTGAAATGTAAAGAGGTGCATGTTGGGGAACTCAAATAATTGGACTACACTTTCAACATGCACTCAATACACCATGCAAATCATCACCATTTTCCTTCAATCATTGAGCCTCTAATACTGTCCTCCCAAAAAAAAAAATAAAAATAAAAATATCGTACTCCTGTGCCACATAAAATAATTAGGAATAACACCATTGTCTTTTTTTTTGAAAACAATTACGATGTCGTTTCCTGCAGGAACGAAGTTTGGAGGTAAAAAAACAAAGAAACGAGGAACAAATAACAAATATTGGAGAAAAACAGAACAAGTAGATAGTCTTTGCTAGTCTCTATACATTGTGTAAAGTGGCATATTTGGTTCAATACATGGTACTATGACGAGTTTCGTTACTCATGTATTAGATACGTTTTGATAGATAGTGCGTCCTAAGTTCATGACCCTTTTGGAGTTAGTGAAATATCCCAATCGAGGCCTCAGATCAGAGAAATCTACGAAAATGGATGGAGTACTGTCAGGTCAATCCGAACCAGTAATTTTTAAGGATGCAGAAGTAAGACTCGGAACTAATTCCTAATACTTATAAAAAAAGAGCTACTTCTCAAGCTCCCTGAGATACGTGACTCCAATGAAGCAGAACTGATGGCATAAATTTGCATTGCAATTGCTACAGCAATGGGAGCACAAAATGGTGTTTTCCTTTCTTGTGCGGAGAACCAAATATTATATCGAAAATAAAAGTTTAGAAGATTGAACTTTATACATAACAACGTAATCAGTATTCAAATCCTTTCAACTAGTGAGAAGAAATCCTTCAGTAGAACCACTATATCTTATCAATGAACTTTTTCAAGCCTCAACATCCCGACACATTCAGATGACTGTAAAGAATCTGATTCTATAATTTCCAATCTTCATAGTATAGTTTAATATAACGAGATAGATACGGTAATTTTATTCATAGATTACATTCAAGGGTAACATATGTACAATTAACACTTAATCTCAATTATCAAGAGGATCTTTGTTTACTTTAATGATTAGTAATTAACACTCAACATCAACAATCAAGCATGAAAATCAAGGAAGAAATTTTTATACATTATCTCTAATGTCATATAACGCCCTTTAATTTTTCCTAACATCGTTAATAGATGCGAAGGGTTCATTTACCAAGCAATAATGCACCGAATCCCATTAAAACTCTGAAGTTAAACATGCTTGGGTGAGAGTAGTATCAGGATGGATGACCTTCTGGGAAGTCCTCATGTTGCCAACCCTATGAGGTTGGGAATCCTCGGAAACAGTCTCTCGACAGGGTTACACCCTGAATGGGTAAGGCTGCGTGCTTGGGCGGGAGCCTTTAAGGCACTGGGTCTATTAATGTATAGTTAGTAGATGCGGACCATGGGCAAAGTTAGGAGACTTCAGCTTGGATTTAACCATTATGCATATCTAGCCAAGATTTACTTTTGATTTCCTTTTCGGTCTTTGCCTCTGCTATTTCTTTTTGACTCTTGCAACTAAAAAGGCCGTCTTCATGTACTTACGAGGTTTTTCTTCTCTTAAATTTCAAAAAAAAGTATATGTAATGTCATGCACATGCTTGATTGTAAGGCAAATAATATGAACCATATATTAAATTAAAAACATTAAATTTTAATGGCCTTATGATATGGTTGCATAATCTCCTAAATTTTAGGAAAGATGTTTGGTTCCAAGACAAATTAAATAGAAACAACACTTAACACAAACTTAATGCAAGATTCATTGTATTATATGCTTCATTAATTAAGCTAATATATATATATATATATATATATATATATATATATATATATGCACTTACTATTTAACAATCTAATCAATGACATGAATGTTGAATATGAACTGGCTAACTAGATTCCATTTGTCTTTTAATATATATTAATGTATTCACACGTAAGTTTGGCAATAAAGTTTCATATTTGAATAATGAAGATTACATTATGTGGACCTCACACAATCAGGTCCCTAGATTACCCTTGGATTCGGCAAATTTTACGTCTTATCTGTTTATGTATTGTTCTATATTTGTGAAAAAGATAAAGAAGATTCAATAAGAACTGAAAGAAAGACTTATGTGGTTCAGCCACTCGTACTTATATCTATAAAGCTTTAAAGATCTTCACTATTTTCAAGAAGTACTGTACGAAAGGTAGCTCAATATACATATTTTTTGGATTCTGTATGGTGAGATAGGTGCAGGGTTGATGCCACGTGCTTGGCATGTGGTGTAGGATCATTTCAGTTTCTATAATTTATCTGGTATTTCGAATCCAAAATTCGAGGGCTAGTTTCTTATGGTTGGCTTATACTTGTCACTACTTCCAGTCTTTCTTCTTACTCCACCTAGAAAGTGCTTCTCGTGCTTCCATTATTCACACAATAACCGGATTCCACTTTTCACTCTCTCCCCTCTTCTCGATAAGAAGCATACAACGACGCAATACAAACACAGGTGCATCCGAAGAACAAGGCAAGGCCAGCAAAAAGGCAAGGCGAAAGACAAGACCAAAGACCTACGTAAAAGGCAAGCAAAAAAATACAAGACCAAAATCAAATCACACCACCCAAGTCTCACCTCACTTCCCTGTCATCCCCTCATCCCTATCCGATATAATATAAGTATTTGTACCAACACAACAACAACAACAACAGAAGACCCACTGTCTCAAGGGCTCCCGTCTAAGCGTGGAGTCTGGGGGTGGATGTACGCATACAGCCTTACCCCTTCAGGGTGTAACCCTGCCGAGAGACTATCTGCAAAGACCCCCAACCTTATAGGGTTGGCAACACGAGGACTTCCTAGAAGGTCACTCATCCTGGTACTACTCTCGTCCAGGCACGCTTAACTTTGGAGTTCTAATGGGATCCGGTGAATTAGTGCCTGGTAAATGAACCCTTATTTGTACCAACACCTAGTACGCAGAATAACCAGTATTATACAAACCCACCTGTTCGATCCTCTACTCCATAAACACAACCCCTTTAGCTAAAAAAAATCAAATTGTACATACAAACCGACAGTATATATTATCCTGTAATTATTTTTCTCGTTAATATTCGGATGAATGAGACGGATTGTCATGGAGTGGCACAAAAGGTTAGAAAGGAAAGAGACATGAAGAACAGTGTGGAAATGAAGGAGAGATTCATGGAAAGGGATTTGACACAAAAGCAAGTTGTTGTTTTCAAGTAATCATACTACCAAACTACTATTTCTTCATCCCCTCCATTCGTGCAATTTAGTACATTCACATACCTAACCATTTTCTTTTCGATAATTAGTGAAGAGAACTCATGATACAGAAACTGGCATCTTATAAAGAGACCCAAAAAGCGCACATATAATGCAAAAAAGGGAAATAAGTACAAAAAACAGCAATGAAAGTCATATATAATAACCCAGTATACCTAAAAATAAAAATGGATTAGCTCCGACAGTGCTCCTGATATCATACCAGAAGTAAATAACCAACCAAGAGGGACACGTAATCATCATACCGATACATATATATGTATATATCATCATATGCCTAACCATATCCTATTTCTTCTTATGTCATGTAATCATCAAACATATGCATGAAAGATAACATGTGGTATGAATGATAAATGGGTTCCAAAAAGATTACATTTTGAGATCCTTTTGGGCCGTCTGAATGGACTACTCATAAGGGTTTTATCAGATGTTTCTTTCGTCTTCGTAAAGAAAAAGCAAGTTTGAAGAATGAAATAATCCACAAAAGATTAATTTTTGTATCCTTTTGGGCGGTCTAAATGGACTAGTCATAAGGGTTTTATCTGATGTCTTTTTTATTCTTATAAGGATGAAGCAAGTTTGAAGAATGAAATAACGCAAGGCATACGTGGCCATCTTCTTCTAATATGTGGACGAGGTTTGATGAATGTTTTGTATCAGCTTGATTGGTGAAGTGGGGTTCAGTTTGTTAATAATAGTCGCTTCCTTATATAATTATTTTCTTGTATTTGGATAGAAAAAATATGTTAAAACGGTACAAATTAGATAACTGACAAACATGCGTTAGTTATAGATTTAATATCTTATCTCACTTGGACATGGAAAGGATTTCAAGAGGAACAAACCACAAGTTTTTTATGATGAACATTTTAAAGCTTTTTAGAGTATTATCTAGGGGAGTGGTTGGTCACTCTTATAGTGTGATTTTAAATCATATATTATACTATAAAAGTGCAGTATAAGATATATGACTTATTTTATTTTTACTTTCAAATAATGTTAATAGTGAAGTCACATGAAAGTAAAATTATTTGAGTGATTGTGTGGGCAAGGAAAGTGCATACTTGATATAAATAATAGTGATGCAACATTATATTATGTTGATAATTGTATACGTTTGGCTTCATTTTTCTTGTCTGATTTTATTTTGTAATGGAACATGTCCAGGCATAATTTCGCCTAGATCGATTAGAGGCTTTTCTGCAGGTGTTGAGGTGCATTACCTTAGAAACAGCCTCTCGTTATAATATCACCCTGATAGGGTAAGGCTGCGTACATCCTACCCTCCCCCCAGACCCTGCTCATGCGGGAGCTCTTGAAGCAATGGGCCTGTTGTTATATTTAGCTGCAATATAGTTTGTTTCTAGTTCTAAATGCTCGTTTATGGTTTGTTCAAGTTTTTATGTGTGGAAGTTTGTTTTACTCTTTCCAAGCAAAGATTTTTTTTTGATAAATAACATCGAAGTGCAATACAAAACAGGCGCACTTGCAAGAACGAAGCCTAAGCCAGCCGAAAACAACCGGCAAAACAAGAAAGCCAAAAAGAACCAAAGAAACAGGAAAGAGAAAAACTTGGGAACCACAAAAGGAAACAACGCGACCCAAAACCAAAGAATCACAAGAGAACAAACCAAAGCCTAATCCCAAACAAAAGTAAGCCTACAGCAGAAAATCAGAAGCAAGCTCGGAGAACCCAAACACAACTGCACAGACCACTTGAGAGGACGGAACCCACAGAGCCACACCAACACAACCGAGGCCCCAAACCCAAAGGCGGAAAACAGCAAAACGACACGGAGCTCCCAAACCCAAAGGCGGAAAACCTGCAGAGTTATCTATTATTTCATGAAGGTAGATACAATTAATCCAATCATGTCAATTTCTCGTCTTGTTTTTCTTCTAGTTAAACTTTTATTGTTCAATTACTTGTTATTTATTGAAAAAAATTGTTCAATTACTTCCTTTATCTGACATCTTTTTCTAGAATGAAAATATCTACATATAATAGAAAACATTGAGGTTTAAAAATCATATAGTAGTGGCAAAACATTAAAATTGAGTTATTCACGTTGGTTTAATGGCTAATCTATTCACCATTAGCGAAAGATCTTGAATACAAATCTTATCCTCCCCATCACTGAACAAAATTGGTATCAGATATCCTAATGTAGAAACAGTTATATCCTTCCTACCTTTATAAAAGAATACCATTAAACAAGGGAGTTACAACAACAACAACAACAACAAACCCAGTGCCTGCAAGGGCACCCGCAAAAGCAGGGTCTGGGGGGTAGATGTATGCAGCCTTCCCCCTTCAGGAGGCTACCCTAAAGAGAGGCTGTTTCCGAGGACCCCCAACCTGAGATACTGGTCCGCCGCTAAGAGCATGTGAGTTGGAAACAGGAGAGCAACAAAGCGATCAAGACAACAGACACAAAGCACACAAGACACAAGACACAAAGCAAGCCACATCAAGCAGAAATCAAATGATAGGTAGGCAGGTATGCATGCAGGTAGTAGCTCATTGGAGCAAGTACACAACCTAAGTGCGCCAGGAGGATAGCACGGCCTAGCACTAATAAGCTAGACTATCCTACTCCAACTGGAGCATCTATAACCCCTATATTAGCCCTCCATTGGGCCCTATCTAAGGTCACCTTCTCCCGAAGGTTTAGGTGGGTGAGGTCTTGTCGGATCGTCTCCATCCATCTCTTCTTTGGCCTGCCTCTTCCTCTCCTACTAGAGCGTTGTCCGGTCTCCTTCTAACATGTCCGAACCACCTCAAACGTTGCTTTTTCAATTTATCTTCAATGGGGGCTACGCCCAATTTGTCTCTTATGATGTCGTTTCTGATCCTGTCATTCCTTGTGTGTCCGCACATCCACCATTAAAGAAGGGAGTTATTATTATCAAAAAAATATATATAACTTATAGTAAATAGTAGCCATAAGATTCGGCAATTGGTATAGATATGTTTTATTTAGCTCTCCGTATTTCAAAGGTTAGTATGTAAATTAACATCTCAATTTTTTGGGGTATGCTGTTGTACTTTAGGGGTTGGGGTGTTGGTAAGCCTCCAGGGTTTACGAGGTTTGTTCTGTTTTATTTTGTCTTATTTTTTCCCCACTCTGGTGGAATTTCTCGGGTTCCGTTTTAGTGGGTACGCCATTTTTATGCTGAAAATTATCTATCTAATTATTATCAGCTAGCCATAAAATTCTACTAAATTATTTATCCGACAGCATTTTTATTCTGTTGATAATATTACCCGAAAACACAAATATTTATACGTAAACGGATCAAAAGAGAGAGAGAAATGAATGAAGAGACAAAAAGAGGTCGAGAAAGATAGGTTGGGAATAGGGAACGATAGGAGTTGACAACTTGAAAGTGACATATGAACCTCACTCATTTATATCAATAACCATTGTCATCGACCTCAAACCATATTCAATTTATACGGCGTAACGTTATTGTCGTAATAAAATTATTATTGTTATAGTAATATTATAGTTTTTAAAATAATTTTGTATCTCTTATTATTTATAAGTGATGCAGCGTGTAGTGAAATATTTAGAAAAACTGAAAGGTTCAATAAACTTTTTTTTAATTTTATTAATTCACTAATAAAACAAAGAGAAAAGTTAGGCTTGATTTCTCACGAGTCGGTTTCCAAAATAATGCTAAAAAATAAAAAAATTAAAAAAATAATGCCCAAAAAAAATATTTTCAAATCTACTGTTGAACCGCGTTTGCAAAACGCGTTTAAATTTCAATAAAATCGGATCAAAAAAATGCGGTTTATTTAAGTATAAACCGCGTTTACTAAACACGGTTCACTTCAACATAAACCGCGTCTACTAAACGCGGTTTACACATGAACCGCGTCTACTAAACGCGGTTTATTCATCAACCGCGTTTACAAAATGCGGCTTAACGTCAGGAATCCAAAATTCCCTTTTTTTTCACTTATACTTACCATTATGCCGCAATTCTTCACTTTTTTGTTCTCTTATAGTTTTCATTATGCTGCAATTTGTGATGATTATCATATTGATTCCATAATGGTAAGCTCCAACATCATAAGTGGAGGTCAAATAACTCCAATAATAGTACTTGAAAGATCTCCAGTGTATAAGCAAAAGAAAGGAGGAGGCAAACGACGTGACTGATGGTGGGTTAACGAGAAAGAGGCAGAGAGACGGTGAGAGCAGCGGAGAGAGCACGCGTGAATGAATGGGCAGGGGTTTTTTAGATAAACATAGTAAACCGGGTCATAAAGACGCGGTTATAACCATTAGAAACCGCATCTTCATGACGCGGTTTTGTCTTTAATAAACCGCGTCTTCATGACGCGGTTTAAACTATAAATCGCGTCTTTATGACGCGGTTTTAATTATATAACCGCGTTATTAAAACGCGGTTTATAGCAATGTTAAACGCGGTTTATTAAAGCCGCGTTTTGTAAACGCGGTTCAACAGTAGATTTGGAAATATTTTTTTTTCGGCATTAGTTTTTTAATTTTTTTACTTTTTAGCATTATTTTAGGAACCGACTCTAGACTGAATTGGTATAATTAAAAGTATAAGATCTAAATTGACACAACAAACAGAGTATAAGGAACCTTAACGTAAATGACCCTATAACATATTTAAAGAGGAAATATGGGGCATGAAATGTTGTTGCCTTTAGAAAGGAATTTGAGATACGGATTTGACTTGACTTTTTTTCCACTTGAACCTCTTTTTGAGGAATTCTTAACTTAACTGGCTTCTATGGTGTGTTGGTCGAAGCATAAGCTGGAATATACCAGATAACTGGGTTCCTCGTTAGCAAGAAAAAAATAAAATAAAATATATTTCTTTTGCTATATCATGGGTAGTGCTGGTGTGTCAAGAAAGCAATCGGCCTCAAAAAATCTGACCCCTTTTTTTAAAATGATTTAAGAGTCGGTTCTTAAAATAATGATAAAAAATAAAAAAATAATGGCCAAAAAAAATTTCCAAATCTACAGTTGAAACGCGTTTGCAAAACACGTTTAAATTTTAATAAAATCGGATCAAAAAAATGCGGTTTATTTAAGTATAAACCGCGTTTACTAAACGCAGTTCACTTCAACATGAACCGCGTCTAATAAACGCGGTTTATCCATGAACCGCGTCTACTAAACACGGTTTATCCATGAACAGCGTTTACAAAACGCGGTTTAACGTCAGGAATCCAAAATCCCCTTTTTTTCACTTATACTTGCCATTATGCCGCAATTCTTCACTTTTTTGTTCACTTATAGTTTTCATTATGCCGCAATTTGTGATGATTATCATATTAATCCCATAATGGTAAGCTCCAACATTATAAGTGGAGGTCAAATAGCTCCAATAATAGTACTTGAAAGATCTCCAGTGTATAAGCAAAAGAAAGGAGGAGGCGAACGATGTGACTGGTGGTGGGTTAACGAGAAAGAGGCAGAGAGACGGTGAGAGCAGCGGAGAGAGCACGCGTGAATGAATGGACCGGGGTTTTTTAGATAAATATAGCAAACCGGGTCATAAATACACGGTTATAACCATTAGAAACCGCATCTTCATGACACGGTTTTGTCTTTAATAAACCGCGTCTTCATTACGCGGTTTAAACTATAAATCGCGTCTTTATGACGTGGTTTTAATTATATAACCGCGTTATTAAAACGCGGTTTATAGAATGTTAAACGCGGTTTATGGACGCGGTTTATTAATGCCGCGTTTTATAAACGCGGTTCAACAGTAGATTTGGAAATATTTTTTTTTCAGCATTATTTTTTTAATTTTTTTATTTTTTAGCATTATTTTGGGAACCGACTCGATTTCTCACAACCCGAGAAAAGAAAAAAATAAGGTATTCTTAAAAATAATTCTAAACTTGGATAACAGACAACCTAGGCTCCTGTTGTATATATAGAGGAGCTATTTGTCTCTAAGTAAAATACTAAAAGATAAATAAAATACTATAACACAAATATAAACACTATAAAGATAACTAAATAAATACTAAAAGATAAAAATTTGAAAATTATAAAACTAATCCTAACTAAATTCTATCTCCTAATCAAACTCTGACTCCTCCCATGTTCAATCTCATTCCACGTACCTGAACCAACCAAGTTATACCCGCCATCTTGTATCTGTCAAGTGACCCGCCAATAAAGGCGGGGCTACATCAATAAGTCACATCATTACTCTGACAATAGAGATTTTTAAATTTATGGTATCAGTTTAGTACATATAATAATATTAAACAAAGAATTGATTAGAGGTACATTAAATTTATAGGGAAGCTAGAGAAGTAGGCCACGGAACTCCAGGTGCCAAAGAAAGCCAAACATTCACCAAGTGTTTGAACTCATTAACTTTCAACAATTTATGTAAGAATAGCTGACCATTGTTGTTGTTGTTGTGTGTCATTTATTACGTTTGGTGATCATCTTTTTAATATTTTTTAATAGCGGTAGCGAGAAAGAAACCTTCGAATGTAGTCGTAGATCAGATTTTAGAGAGGATCGCAGGTCGAAGAAGATCACAAGTTGAAGTAACCCATACTTTGGTCATTCAGTTGACTCCTTGCTGTCATGCTGGCAAAAGCAGGGGTTTCGGCCGATTTTACCTACTATTAAATTTGAACCAATGTCTCGTCGCCGTATGAAAGCGATACTCTAACCGCTGAGTCAAGTAGGTCAAGCTGACCGAGAGTGGAAAAGCTTAAGAGATCCGTCTTAATGATAATAGACAAAGAATCATCTGGCGGACTACTTTAAATCGTAAGATCAGTCCTTAATTACGTGCCTATGGTGAGCACATTTGTTAACTTTGTGAAAATAGTGACTGAAACATAGAAAAACATGCTTACTGCAGAGTATACGAATATTTTCTATAATAGACTGAATCTCGAGAGGTTCTGCATAAGAAGATTATAAGACATTGATAACAACTTCATTATAAGACTTTGATAACAACTTCATTCTTCTTCCACTTCAACAACCTGAAAAGGAGACTAGTAGTATAATAGATCGTGTTTCTAGCCGCGACAACCTCGTCTTTTTAATATTTTAAGGTATTTGTATTGTTTTATATGTTTATAGTTTTTGACTTTTTTAAAAATCAAAAGTTCCGTTTTGAAAATGATTTTTAATTTTCACTCTAATTCGAAAAAAGTAAAAACCAAAAGCCAAAAATTATAAGATTGTCTGTGAAACTCAAGTTTTATTTATCAAAATTAAAAACTACAGACAAATCTGTATTGACAAGGCCCTGAAGGTAGTATTGTATTGTCAGTCTTCCTTTTTAAATAGAACAGTTTTCCTTACTAAACTCAAATAATAAAATAAATAAATAATAAAATAAAATAAAATTCCTATCCAAGATCAACGGTGGATATTAGCTATCCATGTGTTTTTCACCTTATCCGTCCATTGTTGAGCTTTCCTACTTGAAGATAAACTCTTGTGCGCGTTCCGCCATCTCGCCAAGCTACCCAACTCGCCGTGCAGCTGCACCATTCTCCCCGAGTTGGAGAGAATTCATCCTTGACTTCACCAACGGATCATTGGGGGTCAATCTCGCTAAGTTATGTCCCCGCATGCCCGTCCTCCATCTCGCCAAGCTCCAACTCCCCAAGCTTGCTCAGATGTTGACTGTTGACCCGACTTGCGAAGATACGAGTGTAATCTTGCCAAGACACGGGTTGCATCAGTATTTATTTGTAAGTCTTTTTACATTTTTCATAACCCACACCGTCTTAAGAGTTGACACGACCCCACTATTATAGTGAAGCCATCCCCTTTATAACAAAGGAGTCCCGTAAACAAAGCTATGGCAAAATATCCAAACCTCAAGACTCTGCATTGCATATATCAAATTGTCGGGATATCGAGATGACAAATACTCAAATTTCAGTGTACGTAAGTGATAATTTTCGATAAATAAATATAAAAAAAGGGGAGTGATGGAGAATCCAAAAAAAATCCGAGAGAGGATGCACGAGTGCATGTAATTTGGATGGAAGTGAGTGGGTGGCCCACTTCTTCACTGTTTATGTGGTGTCCCCGTGCTACCCACTTGTTTTCTAGTCTCTGCTGCTTCCTTTTTAATTTCATTTTTACTTTTTATAGTATTTTATTTATTTTTTATTTTTTGAATATTTACAAGTTTTATGTTTTGAAAATGTTTTTCTTTTGTTTTTAGTTTTCAGTTCCGGGTTTTGTTTAAATTAGCGACAAACTTGCAGAACGAAACGATTGATAAAAATACTATATTTGATAATGTGCCAGATTCACAGAGTTGGCGCACATGAAATCCGCATATAAGTTCAAATAGGGTTCTACCCTAAAAATTGGCATTAGGTATGGGTGTATTTAAGTCAAGCCGTTGGCTTTAAGCTCGGCTCAAAGCTTGGCAAGCTTTGAAAGTTCAGGATCGAGCTCGGGTCGTTAAAGGTTCGGGCTTGACTCGGCTCGATCTAAGTTTGGTGAGCTTTAAATTAGGTTTTTGACTTATTTAAGTTCAATATAGGCTCTTTTGGACTCGTTTAAGCTCGGGCTTGACTCATTTATGCTTCAATATGGCTTTATTGGGTAATACTAAGCAAATATATCTTACTAAAAAAGCTCGTTTAGGCTCGCGAGCCTACAAGCTCGAGCTTCACGAGGCTCGGACTTGGCTCGATAAGCTAAACAAGTCGACTTGGCTTGGCTCGAGCTCAAAGCAAGTCGAGCTTAATGACGCGTTGACTCGCTCATTTACAGCCCTAGCATTAGGTAGAGTAACCCACTCAACTTATATATTGATATTTTCATTCTCACAACTCTAATGTGGGATTTTTACTAAACTCACATGTGGAGTTCTTGATAGGAAGGAGGTTCGTTTCGTAGTTATTGTGTGAATGCTAAATCATCAAAATCGTCGGGACTCTGAGGATGTAATCTTAGTTAATCTTGCAATATATGTAAACAAAACGACTCGTCCGTGTGCACATTTTCCTTTAGTACGAACTTCCTATATTCAGCTAGGAATACCAAAATGGCAAAGGAAATCTAAGCAGAATTGTACAAACAGCCCATTTATCATCACAATGGAAAACAATTCAAGAACACAGACGTTCGGGTTCACTCCTTTCTTGAGCTTGACTTCAGCTCTTTCAACCCTTACCTAGACAAGCCATTTGAAAACATAAATTAAAAATAAGAAAAATTATTTCTAAAATCTTAAAAAATTAGAAAAAAAATAAAAACACCCCCTTAAAAAAACTTCACAGCTTTCCTAGCAAAGTTGACTGCTCAATCGTATCAAAACTAACTACTCATAATATAATAACAACAATTATCATAAAACTTGATTCTTTCGTATCTTGGCTTTGATCATAACGCTCGTCATTACTTTCAGATTTCAAAATTCTTTTTTTATTATATTTTTCTTGTTCTTCCTTACAAGAAATTACTTATCCGTGCTTATAAAAAAAAGTTTCGTTGACGAGTAAAATATCCTCTTATTATTTTACTTAAAATTAAGGGAGTTTTTAGCATTTTAAACTATGATATGATTTTGTGATGTCGAATCCAAAAGATAGTGTTAATCAACTTGTTCATCACAAGATGGTGAAATTGCTGTCCCTCATGAGATTGTGGTTGTTGCCAATGATATTGGTTTTCGTCGGTTCAGTTTGTTTGGGTTCCTAGGGTCTGTAACAAGGCGGCCCATTTTGTTGCGTCTTCTCACTCGAGATTATCCTGTGACCATCTGTGGTGGCGTAACCCACCCCCGGGTCTGTATGAAATTCTTTTGAATGATTTATGTAATGACTCCTAGCCTCCGGGCTTGTCCTGTTCAAAAAAAAAAAAAAAAAAAAGAACTTGTTCACATTCTATTTATTAAATAAATACTTTTTTCTCATCAAAAATTCAGTGACATAATTAATTTTCCACGTTTTAATATTATCATATAATATCATGAGCATAAATTATTCATTAAAGAATTGGAGTCGTTTTTCTAGATTTATGGTCTGCAATTAGAGATGAAGCGTAGGATGCTGGTAATGATATCTATATAAATCGTGTAGCATTTGAAGTTGGGTGTAAAGGAGAAACACATCTGCAAGGGACTTTTATCTAATAGTGGATGCATACATCTGGGTAGCCCATACACACTTAAACCTGTTTGCTCATCTTATCGAAAATAAGTACTAAACCGACGCCTCTTCTATCTGTTTGCTCGTCTTACAGAAAATACCAATCAAATGTGAAGCTGCTACTTTTCCTTCCTAGAGAGCTCGAGTTTGACTCTGTTCCTCATCGAATCCCGCTCTTATTGTTTTTCCGGAAACAAGAAGATACATTCGATCTCCTACATAAAGACATAATTCAATTTAATACGAATAATAATAGTTATCCAGATCTGATCTATAGAAATCCTAATAATTGACCTGATCCATATTATATTCATATATATCAATTTATCGAGTAATATTATTTTCTTTTTTTTAATAATCTAATTTTTAAATATTCTCCAACATGTACTATTTTTTATGAATTCCGAACAATTATTCTAAGCTCGTAAAATATTTTAAAAGATACTTTAAATTTGATTTATTCTCAATAAATCAGTCACAAACATTTAAAAAATATTTTAAGCACGCTTAAAAATTTCAATTACCATAGTTATAATTTTGAATGCTTAAAAATACATTGTTAATCTTAAATACATTTATAATGTCTATTTAAAAAGGGCGTTATTTTCAGAACAAAAAAATATTATTAAGAAAACAAAAATAAAACTTAGTATAAATAATAACCATAAACTCTAATAAAGTTGCTCTATTTTTTTATTACCTTTTAAAAAGGGTAAAGCTATTGATAGTATAAAATTATTACTGTCAGAATAAGATTGTAATTTTGAAAATAATTTTATGACTCTTATTGATTATAAGTCACTTATACTTTGGTAACGATAATTTTTGTCATAACAAGAACAACCCATTTGAAAAGGGTAATAATGCAACGGGTAAGTGAAAAATTAGGGAATGGGGAGGAGTCAATAGCCTACCCTTTAATTTTAATAGTCACTAATAAAAGAAAAAACGGAAATAAATGCTCAATTCTCACAACCCGAAAAAGAGGTTAAAGTAGACAGTAAAATCTGAAAATTATTGAATAATTAAACAACTTAGGTTCCTTTTGATTTTATAGGAGCTATTTAATCTTGAGTAAAATACTAAAAGATAATTAAAACACTAAGAGATAATTAAAAGGTAGCAATAAAAATTTAAATATGAAAATATAAAACTAATCCTAACTAAACTCTAGCTCGTAGTCAACTCTAGCTTCTACCGCGTACAATCTCCATGCCATGTACCCGAACCCGCCAACTTGTATCCGCCAACCTCGTGCCCGTCAAATAACCCGCCAAGTCTACTTAAGGGCTGCATCAAGTAATATTATTGACAGAGTAAGATCATAATTTTTAAACCAATTTTGTCGCTCTTATTATTTATAAGTCATATTATTACTCCAATAATAAAAATTTTTACTTTGTTAATAACAATTTGAATTTGAAAACAAGATTTATTTTTTAAAGTTGTTATTATCAGATTAAAATTGATTCAAAAAAGTATCTTCAAAATTATAATTTTACTATAGCAATAATAATTTTGTCAATTGATAAGAATATAATTCTTATTTTTTTACCATCTTGGTAAATAAAAAAATTAAAAAAAAAAAAAAGAACAGGGCTCGAGACGGTGATGGAGCGCACGTGTGGGGAAGAGGGTCGTGTCCACGTGCATTTGTTTTTATTCTCTCAATTAATCTTATTGGCCTTTTCCTTCTCAATCATTTTTCCTTTTTATTTTTAAAAATATTATTTATATATATATATATATATATATATATATATATTTACCTTTTTATTTCCAAGATAGTACAATTATGTAATTAATTTATGTCATTTTCAGAAATATTATTATACTATTACTACTAAAAATTATTTTATAATAACAATTATTGGTGGAATCAGTGTCTTAATTAGTACTGTATGTTGTCATATTAATTTAAGGAAATTTAAGACTTTTAGTACTGTAAGATTTCGAGAATTAACAGAGAATTTTTTTTAGAAAACCGATCTATTTAGTAATATCGAATTTTTTAATTTTAGAAGTTGAAAAATAATTCTTTAGTTTTTTCTATTCCTTTACAGGTTTAGAAAATAATTTTAAACTATTTTTTAAATTTTTTTACAAAATAGAGACCTTGTTTTTCAACTTTTGCCCAACCCCTCTTTTACATTTTCACACTACTCGCCCATTTTATAATATTTTCTATATACCCTCATCTCCTACTCCTTTTACGTAAATGATTTTGAGTACTTAAGGCTAAGTACAAATTTTAAAACCGATAAATAATTTTTAAGGGCAGAGGACAAATAAGAGAATCATACGAGTTATTTAATTATACACTTATCTTTGCAGAATGTGATAGAGCGGGCTTTAAGGGTACTTAAGGCTATGTTCCTTTTTTAAAAGCCATACCAAACTATCCGCTAAGATAGGAGTGTAAACGAACTATATGTTCAATGAACTACTTGTGTTTGAAATTGATTATGGCTCGTCTGTGGTCATTGTAAGAGCTTGATAGCTTATCGAGCCGAGTTCAAATAGGGGCATTCCACTCATGAACAATTTGATAAGAGCTCATTGAAAGGTCGTTAAGAGCTCATTAACAGTTGATATTAGTTCGAAAGTAGCTTGATAGTAATTTAAAAAGCATCGATAGCGAGCTCGACTCAATAGTAAACTCCTTTGGGTTTTAAGCTTGATTGGGCTCAATAACAAGCTTAACTCAACTCAATAAGCCTAATGAGCTAAGCCAAGTATCGAACATATTAAAATCTTATCAAATCAAGTTCGAACAAAGTTTGAAAAATCTCGACAAGAACTTGGCTCGAACTTGAGCTCAACAAGCCTTATCAAGCTCGAGTTCAAACAAGGGGATTCTCGAGTCGGTTCGTCTCGTTTGTACCCTTACATTAATGCGACAAAAGTTGATTCCTATATCGTGTTATACATTATTATGTATCATTCTTAATTTTTATAAAATTGAAAACAAAGATCACTTGTACCTATTTTTCAGTTTTCTTTGTTGTACAACAACAACAACAGTCCCAGTGCCTCGTGGCTCCCACAAAAAGCAGGGTCTGGGAGGGGTGGATGTACTCAGCCTTACCCCTTCTGAGTGGAGAGGACTATGTTGTACAACAACAACAACAAAAAATCCAGTTCCTCCAAGGGCTCCCGCATAAGCAAGGTCCGGGGGGGTAGGTGTATGCAGCCTTTCCCCTTCAGGGGGCTATCTATGTTGTAAAACCGGAAAAAAAAATTAAGATGAAAAGGAAAACTGAAAATAGAAGAGGAAAATAATTTTTTGTTACTAAACAGGCTCAAAAATTATCTATTACTGAACAGGCCCCTGGAGCTTGAATCCCTCTTGAATCTCTCCTTGAGGAAACCTTGACTTAACTGGCTCATGTGGTTTGTGGGTCGCTATATTGGTCAAGGTTTACCGGGTAACCTGGCTTCTCGTTCACAAAAAAATCAAAAAAAAAAAGAAAAATTCTTTGATATTATAATGATAAGAAAAGATTATTACCGGATCTTATTCTAAATATTAGTCAATATTGGACCTAAAACTTTGAGATTTACCGCATACCCAGTGCCTCAAGGGTTCCCGCCTACGAATGATCTAGGGGGCGGATGTACGCAGCCTTCCCCCTTCAGGGTGTTAACCTGAAGAGAGGCTGTTTCCCAGTGCCTCCAACCTCAGGGTGAGGACTTTCCAGGAGGTCACCCATCCTGGTACTACTCTCGCCCAAGCACGCTTAACTTCAGAGTTCTACTAGAATCCGGTGACGGCGTGTTGGTGCCCTCCTTGATTGATATCCTGATATCTATTTAATATTATAGAAAGGATTTTTATTTTTTTTTAACTAAAAACGCTTAAATATTAGGTGTTGTTTCAAAAGATTAATTAGATTTTCTAATTTTTAAATATGACATCTAAACTTTCGAAAATTTTTCTATGCTACACTTTAATATGACATCGTTAATATCCATTATTTTTTGTTAACGTGATATTTTAAAAAGAATTTTTCTAACAAGGGTACATGTTAAGATACATTAGTTCCTCATTTAATACTCTTCTTTATGTTCATGAATCAAGCAATTGTTATGAGATTTTGATTTATAATTAATGTAATTATAATTTGATTGGAGGATACTACATATAATTTAATAAAATTATAAAATATTATTTACAATTAATGTCAAATATTTTTTGGAAAATATATAAATTATTTTTCTAAAATATTTCTATACTTTCAGATATTTAAATATTTTAATTTTTTACAATTATTTTCTCATGTTTTTAGAATGTTACATAAACAAAAACTAACAGCTATTAACAGCGTAATATTAAAACGTAACATTAAGAAATTAAAATTTTCAAATAGTTTTTTAAAACTAAAACTAAAGTTTAGGCAGCTTTGAAAAAAATTCTTTATAACCACCATTAGAGCTGCAAATGAGCCGAATCGAGTCAAGCCATACCTTGCTTGGCTCGGCTCGTTTCCTAAATGAGACGGGCTCAGTATCGGTATCATTTAGGCCTGATTATTGGCAAGCTAGCTCGTTGAGCTTTTTCGACTCACTGGGCTCATTTACCGGGCTTGTTAAGCTCATTTATTAGGTTTGTTAGACTTTTTATGATTATTGTTACTTGAATTGCTAGAAAAAGGGTAATAAAATAAAGGCATTTTCTAACACGTGTCCTAAGGGCACATGTTAAGATGTATTAAATACACAATTTTCTTACATTTGATTGGCCAAATAATAGTGTATTAAATACACTATTTTCTTATATTTGTATTTGGCCAATCAAATGCAAAAAATATGATACAATTAATGCACCTTAATATGACCCTAAAATAAATCATGTATGAAAATTAAAAAAAAAAAATATCTGTAATTCAATTCCGCAATCTAGACATGCGAGCCAATAATCGAGCCAGCTCATGAGCCAATAAACGAGCCAGCTTGTGAGCTTTTTGAGCCGAGTCGGTCTTCGTTTGATTTGGCCTGTTTATTTAAACGGGCCACCATTAAATGAGCCGAGTCGGCTTAGACGAACCCGAGCCGAGCCCTTAACGACCCAAGTCAAACAGGCTTGCGAGTCAGCTTAGACAAACCCGAGCCAAGCCCTTAACGACCCAAGTCAATCAGGCTCGCGAGTCGGCTTGGTTTATTTGCAGCCCTAACTACCGTGGTCTTGCATCACTAGTTGGAAGCAAATTAAGGGATAAAGTATTGCTTTAGGTCAAAAAGTATGAAGTTATATTCCCCCCTGAACCTCTCTATTGAAAACCCTTGACTTAACTAACTCAGGTGCTGTACGAGTCACTGCATGAGTCGAGATTTATCGAGTTACAAAAAAATCTTAATAAAAAAAAAAAAAGTATGTGTATATATAGAGAGAGAGAGAGAGAGGGAGGGAAAAAAATAAAATAAAATATAGTGGAGTAGGCGTGGGGGATGTCTGCAGGGTGGGACCCACGAGTACGTAAATAGGGCTCGGGGCCAAGGTAAAGGTTGACCATTTTCACCACCCCCCACACGTGCGCCCTTCCCCCCTGCAAATTTTTATTTACTTTCTTCTCTGTTATTTCCCTTTCATCATTTATTTAATTTCTCATTCTAATTTATGCTCTGTTTGACACATGTAATTAAAATTTAATTATAAAGTTGTATTTGTAATTTACGTAAATTGAAATTTTATTGTTTGGTATTCCCCTTCGCCTACCCTAAAAGAAAAGAGAGTTTTGAGTTAATCGGGCTGGGTTACTCCGGACTTTGAGCTAAGATGATTTCGGTCATTTTAAGTTCAAGTTATTTGAGTTAGATGATTTTGAAGTTCGGGTCAAATTTTAAGTTGTGTTTAAGTCTTTAGATTTTGAGTCATCTTGTGTTTGAGTTAACCCAGTGGGATTATTTTTGGCTTTATGTTAGTGAAGTCAATATGGAATTGCAATTTCTTATCCCTACATTTAGAAATTAGAAATTATGATTTTAAGTTAAAAAAAACCAATTTTACGAAATTGGGCAGTGACATTGTAATTTTAACTCCAACAGGTGAACCAAACAATAGAATTAAAATTTTAGGCTTCAATTTCATGCTCCAAACACAGCCTTAAGGTAATGTTAGTGTCAAGATAAATTATTAATGTGAGAGTAATTTTATAAAATCTTGTAGCTATCTTGGTTAGTAAAATATGGTATGAAATTAAACCTGGTGTAATATGTACCTGTATTATTCACCTATTATATGAAAACTGTAGTCAAAATTTTATTGCCTTGTAAAAGTAAAGAATAATGTTAGTTAGGATAAGAATAACAATATAGTACAATCAATAATGCAGTTATCACCTAGAGGTTAGGAGTTCGATTCTCACTGAGAATATACTTGTGACTTACCTGCTCATAGAGATTGTGGGCCTTCTCATGAGCCGAGGTTTACTAGAGCAACCCAGGTTCCTCGTTATCCAAAAAAGATATAGAATATTAATTTTGTTATTGATATTGATGATTTTCCCTTCTTTTTTTTTTTTGGACAAAGGGATGATTTTCCCATTATCATTTCTTCTTTAAATAACAAATACATTTATGTGTAATATTACCTGTATTATATAAATAACATCAAGAAAAACACATGGTTTACCATATTATCTGTAATAATACGCAGACACCCTTTTTAAATTGGAAAATATGGATATGTATCAAAAAACTTTTAAACGGAAATTTTACTAACATAAGTGATATTATTCATTATAAGTTATATCATTAAACTTACGACAATAATTAGTTCCCCATCAATAAGTATAGCTAAAACTTTGTTTTTTGATTATCCTTTGAATCTCTCCCTGAAGAATCCCTAACATAACTGGCTTCTGTGATGTGTGTGTCACTGTATAAACTGTGGTTTACCTGGTGACCACATTTCTCGTTAGCAAAGGATTAAAAAAAAAAAAGTGTTGAAAGAGATTTAAAAAATTTATTATTTGAGTGTGATCACTAAAGTCCGTTGAACAACAACAACAACAACAAACCCAGTGCCTGCAAGGGCTCCCACAAAAGCAGGGGTCTGGGCGGGGTAGATGTACGCAGTCTTTCTCCTTCAGGGGGTTACCTTGAGGAGAGGCTGTTTCCGATGACCCCCAACCTGAGAAGCTGGTCCGCAGTATAGAGTATGAACTAAAGTCCGTTGAACATTTATTTAAATTTGACAATTTTTTCGTAAGGAGATATTATATTAATCGTGTTCTTACAATTACCCTTTCACTCCTGATATATATATATAATAAAAATAATTTTATCCTCGGACTACAATAGCTAGGCAACACTAATATAACTTTGATCATAATACGCACCTAACTCTGGGGGTATTTCCATTTCTACCCGATGTTGTTTGGCTCTTTTATCTATTGGAAGATTACCTTTTGTATTCTATAGAGGATCGTATCCTCTTACTTATCTAGAGAAATGTTTTATCACTCGAGTAGTACATACCTACATATTTTTTGTCGAATTCGAAAAACTTTTGCAAGAAAGTGCTAACATAACCCATGTTTCCGATAATAAATGTTCGGTGTGTCTTCGAATTTCACTGATAAATGACAAAATTAATAGAAAATATCTATATATTGTTGGGATTATACTGGCAATAGCTAGGCAGTACTGGCAAAGAATTTCGTTCAAGGGTAGGTTATGTAATTAGGGACAAAGCTAGTTATCTCTTACAGAGATAATATTCATAGGGCGTTAAGTTTTAGAATAAGTTCGGATATGCGTTGAAGGTCTCAGTTATGCGGTGATTTACGCCATAAATGTTATCTCCCTGGAAGTTATGAATGTATTAGAGTAGAAGCATATAGATTTAAACTATAAATTTAAATATGTAGATTTAAAATTAAAAATTTTAAATTAATCTTGGGTTTAAAGTTATTAGCAATTTTAAACCCTTCTGCTGCGTTAACTTTATTAAATTAGGAAAAAATTTTAGAACTCATCCCAATAGGATTGGATTAAGCTAGTATAAATAAGAGATGGGGAAATAGGTTAAGAAGAGAAAGGGGATACAGGAATAGGGAAGAGAAGAAGAGAGAGAAGGGACTTCAACTATACTTAACATAACCAAATCACCATAAGAGACCTCATCTAAATGAATTAACTAATAACCTCTAACTATGACCTAAGCACCCTAATTACATAGCTGAAGTGTCATCCTCATTCTGGCCGACATGGTACTCTCAAGCTATAGAGTCGGTATTGTGTTTGTAACAGCAGGGATCCTTGCTAAAAGTATGTAAAAGAATGCTCCCAATAACGCTGAAAGAAAATGTACGGTTTTTTTTTTCTCTTAAGTTGTGTTTAAGTAGCCGCGACTCAGTATGTCTTTACAATGCTGTAAGTATCAACCTTTAGTTAGAAAAAAAATCATCTGTATAAAGTTGAGCACTTGATAGATTGCTCTTTAATTGTTTCACTCACCGGGCCCTTCCTCGTCATATGCATCTCCGACACAAAGCCATTTACGGCCTTACGTAAGCACCTAGAGCTTATGTTTCCGCATTTTAGCATGCTCTTCTTTGATTGGTTTTGGCACTTTGGGACTACCATTTTTCTCTTTGTTTATTACCCGAGTCAGGATATCATATTCACACTTCTTTATATCGATGGCATTAGTGTCACTGGCTTATCCACACTCATCACCATCCTCCACTACATATAATAACCTACATAAGTCACGTCACATAACCCGATGGGCCTGTTGTAGTAAGCGCATCCCATGACAAAGGGTCACATAACATGCCCCTTAATCACCTCACACTACTAACGCCCCCAAATCAGATGGACGGAACTATCCATACTTCAGTCAAGCCCTGAAAAACTTCAAAACCCAATAGAATAATAAGGAAAGAAAAACTAGATCGAAAATTAGAGCTTCTTATTTTATAGTTGAAAACTAGGGAAACTAAGAAAGCTGAATTGGAAAGGAGAAGCACGGAGGCCGAAAATGACCATATCTTAAAATGCAGACTTCAGGGGTAGGTTGGGTACGAGAGCTGGTGCAATGAAAACAGTTCCAAGTTAGATCCAAAGATAAATTAAAGTCTATCTTTTCTTTCTTATTCTTTGGCTGTATGTGAGCGTAGTGGACTATGTCCGACTTTCTAATCCTACAACACACTGATGTTACACATCAAACTTCAACTTTAAAAGGAAACACACGCATATAATGTAGGATACAAACCGATAAGACTGTAAATATCTTCGCTATGAAGTACATATATTAACTCGCAAATCAACTCCTAGGTTTGTCCGGAAAAAAAACCTACTAAATTTAAGATTTTAGGGTCTTGGCCCAAATGGCCTTGCAAAATCACATTTAATAAAAGAGATTTATTATTGTCAGAGTAATAATGTGATTTATAACTAATAAAAGCCATAAAATTGTTATGAAAATTATAATCTTGCTCTGACAATAATATTATCCTAATAAAAAATATACATTATTTTAGATTCTTAAGCGGAAGAATTTAAACATATTTTAGCTTTACTTAGGTTTAATCTTTATGTTTTCCAACCTGGTTGTTTACCTGCCTCATCACATGCTGAAGAGTCATTACATTATGTGAATATTTTTCTACTTGTCACCCTTTATTCGATAATTAGTAAGGAAACTCGCAGTACAATAAAGATGTACCCAGATAAACGAGGCCCAAGGATATATGTCAGTTATTCTATGCGAGTCTATACGTTATGGGCAAGGATTTGTTAAGAAAACAGAGCTTTCATGTGAGATTTATATTCCTAAGCTAATTGAGGTTATAGGTGAAATAGTGCATCAGATCTTCGATTTTTTTATAGAGCTATAGGTGTACGTGTACAGCTCGAGTGGGAACATGTATTTTTGCTCATGATTTAACTTGTTTTGACTTCAAATTAAACACAACTATTACAGCTCGGTCATTGAATCTGATAAATATGTTTTAACTCGGTCTTACATTTGCTATCTTTTCTACATCTCTTCATATATGTACAACTTCTTAACTATTTTCTCAAGCCCAATCGGTTCTTATAATTCAAACTATGCAGAGCTTTTCGCAATATAATTTGCTCTTGATTTTTCTAATTGTAAAGATTGGAGCACAACATGATAATCGAATTTGACTCGTCAACAGCAATATCATGGGTGCTATAACCAAATTCAAGCCCGTGGAAATGAAATTTTTTTGATAAACAAAAGAATGAATTTAGCTAGTGTTTCAGTAATGCTCAATTTATCCATTCTCTGAAAGAAACCAATTACATAGTGGACGATTTTACAAAGCAAGACTGTTAAGGCTCCACATGTAAGTCTAGTAATTAGAATCCCATATTGGAGTTGTGAGAAAAAAGAGATGACCTTATAAGCCTAATGGGTTACGCCACCTATTGCCAATTGGTTTTAGGATGGACCCCTACTTGAGCTTATATGTAGATCTTATATGTTCCAACTCCATGAATTGGGCCCAAAGGCCCGGTGAAATTTAATAAAGATGTCTCGAGATTGCATTCTCTCATTGCCTAACTTTTACTGTAGCGTATCTCTTTTTTTGGTTCTCTTATTTTCATGCATTTTTCTTTTGTTTGATCACATCGAACTCTATTGGTGAAGCAACCTTAACTCGCCGTCTTTTAATTATTGAAAATAGAGATATAGGAGAAAGCACAAACAAAAAAACAATAAAATACAATGGAAAAAGTCAAAAATTAATTATACATGTAGGAGACAAAGTTTATAAAGGATTTTCTCGGGCTCCTCTTCGGTGGGTGTGCAGGCTCTTGTATTGAGAGTTTTCTTTCTAATTATCGAAAAAGAAAGGACAAATTTATAATGGAGAAGAAGAATGTGGTTTCAATCGAAACAAATCACAAAAGATTAACAAATGTCGCAATAGAAGGGCTCAGTTTTAAGGCGGGTTCTGTTTCCCTTTTCTTCAAATTGTCGGGTCTGTTTGTATCTCACCACACTGAACTTTCTTGAGCTCTATCTTTTCGGGTATACCGATTTTGGTATTACAAGTTTTCTCACTAATTATTGAAAAAAATATCGCAAAAGATTCCAAGCCTTCTTGTTTGGTTGCACAGTACCACCACACCCATGTGTGAAGGTCCCCATTCCAATTTGTAGTGCTACTTTTAAGTGCTTGTCTTTGCTCTTGTTTCTTTCATTCCCTTTTGCATCCTTGACATTCTTTTACATATATATACGCCCTTTATTTTATTTTACAGTCGGGGGCACTCGGACACAATCTCCCTTTAGGGTTACTTCCTAAAGGGTAAAGTTGCATATATCTCAATTCCAGACTCTGTTTCGGCGGGAGCCCTTATGACACTGAGAATGTTGTTGTTGTTGTACCTTTTATTTTATTCCTCTGAAAATGGGTTCATCACACATTAGGTAGAATTATATAATCATTTGGCATAAAGGAGGTACCAAAACCATGTGATAGGCTTCCTTGCATGCCCACAATAAGGATAAAAATGATATATCTCAAATGGCCAATGTGGGTCTCTTTTGTTTCATATCTCGAGCTTTTAGTCTTGATTTCAAAATAGAGGTCGTTATATGGAGCTTTGGATTCAGGTCGACCCAGTAGTACAACCCTCATTTTGTAGCTAAGGTTTTGCTCACATCACGTGTGCCCTCTATAAATAATGGTTTTAGGGTTTCCACCCTAGTAAGACGTTTGTTTCTCTGCTTGTAGTTTTTCCCTCATTTGATAGTTGTCCACTTAAATCTCAGCGTCATAGCTTCTTTTTCTCTCTTATATTCTTATTATCATTCAGATCTGATTTTGACATCAAAATCGAACCCATTTCTCAAGATATTTTGCCTAACATGCTCAAAATATCATCTACACACAACTTAAGTATACAGTCATACAGCCAACCACTATCAACGGTTAATCCAATGATATTAGACTATACATATCAGAAAATACAAACCGAGTATAATGTTTGCGTGTCGATAACATGGGTTAATGTGGGGTTGCATGGCTCTATATTTTTCAAAAGAACACTTAAAAATAGGGCAACTGCATGTTATCTCCTCGTGGGGGCAACGCACTGAAGGGTTGTCCTTGCATTAAAACTCTAATGGGATGGACAGTTGAAATGTACCACATTGTATTGTGTCCCTTTGTTTTCTACTTTTGTTGCTGTGGACCTACTCTCTCTTTTGGCATGTCGTTTCTCTTCTAGCTAAGGCCTGGAGAAAATGTGGCCAACCATTTGATGTAAGACCGGTACTCGATATTATCACTGTACGGAAAACAACTTGGTTTGACATATAACGGTGATGAATCGGATATGGTTGAGTTGTGTGAAGGGATGGAATACGGTCTTGGTTGTTCTGAGTTCCTGTTAATCTCAGCTCTAGTTTTGGTACGGTTGGATGGTTTCCTCATGTTCTTGGGTTGTCTCATCATGCGGTGATGTATCCATGTAGTAACTGTTTGATTTTTACTTGATTGTTTATCTGTTTTGTTTTGTCTTGTATTTCTTTATTTTCTTGAGTATTTGTGTCTTTGTTTCCTGACTCTAGCTTTTAAATGAGTTGTTTGTGGCCTCATCTGTACCAGTTGCCCGATTTGTATTGCAACCGTGTTGCTAATTATCAAAAAAATAGAATCATTCACATGCATTTACTATTAGAGTATAGAATCATTGGCGGGTCTTCACGAGTTCAAATCTAACTGGCCTCCACTTTTAATGTTAGCACAATTTAAGCACAAGGTATGAAATGGACATTTGCAATATCTACATTTCAAGAGCAACAGGCATTCGCGTAAAAGGGCATATTAGAGTACAAAAACATTCACGGGTCTTCACCCATCAGTTTATGCTTTTAGAAAAGTTGGTTCTTTGACGTTCACTCGCAAGATCAATAGGTTTAGAGCATTTTTCATATTATTTTCTATATATAATTTTTGGTTCTTGAAAAACTAAAACCAAATTTTGAAAATACTACTATTTTATTTTTTGTCTTGAGTTTCAGGTTAAATTCGGAAAATCTGAAAGCAAGAAACCAACGAAAGAAAAACATCATTTCCGAAATATTGTCTCTAGTTTCTCAAAAGCTAAAAACTGCAAATGGAAAACTATATCGGTTCTAGGCTGTTGAAATAGTTGGTTTTTTGCTGATTATTGAAGGGAATGGATTTTTATTTATTCAAATACATTTTATTTATTACACGGAAGGATCTTTTCTTCCCTCCTACATATCAAGAAAAAACCTAAAAGGCATGAAACTCGAATTCAAAAAATCTCATATTCTTAATACTAATACATCTTCTAACTTCATAAAATATGAAGTGCTTCGATCCACCAGCGTGACAAATATAAAGGCAGATCTTTTAGCATTGTTCGATTTAAAAGCCAGTATCAGTCCATCTTACTGTTACAACATCACTCGCTTGGATCTATACGTGGATGAAGAATCAACGCACCTATACGAACGTACGTAGCCCTTATAATAGAGTTACCACCCACAATTTGCAGAAGGTTCTAATCAAATTTAGCTGGCATTCCATTTATGTATTTGTCTTTTTTTTCTCTTTATTTATATGTTGTTGCTTTCATTTTACATTTTGGTTAATATTCTTCTTCTGTTCAGTCTATCTCAACCTAGATTAGGTGTTAGTATCACCAATATATCATAGGAAAGCGACCCATATCCTCCCCCTATGTGCAACAATATGTTAGGGCGACGAGATAAAGAACGACGCAAAACGCAATGAGAAAATGGAAAAACAAGACACGAGATTTACTAGGTTTGTTCAATTGCAGCTACGTCTATGGAGTTGCAAGGGTTTTCACTGTTTCTAAGAGGTGTACGGAGAATTTTTCTTCTCTCCAATGGTTTTGTCATAAACTTTGGGCTAAATTTATATAGCCACACAAAAGAAAACATATGCGTGTCTAACATACCCTTGAGTGGTTTGCACCTGAAGTAGTCCCTTCATATGTTAGCCTCATCTTCCGCTCCATTGACATGACTCATTACAGTATGTAAAATTGGCCAGGTTCAACAGAGAGAGCACAGCTCGGAATAAGTTGGGTCCAAGGAATCGGTGGTGAGTCCAAGGAATTATTTGCATCTAGTGTGTACGACAGCAAAGGACTCAAACTCCACGCCTAACTTTTCTTGAGATATATATTCATGTATCATTGGTCGTAACGACAAGTATGATAAATAATTCTGCATATAAAAACATAATCGTGACAATGTTCAGCTCTATTCTTCTATTAGAACATACTAAAACACTATTCTGTCGTAGCTCATTGATAGTACAGTAAGAAAACCTATCTACGAACAGATAATAATAGTAACAAATAAAACCAAGCATGTGATAATAAGTGAATAATGCATGGCCAAGAAAGGGTAAGTAATTGAGAGAGGGGGGCTAATGACGTGGGGAGAGCATAAGAAAGTGAAAGGTTGCATGGTAAAGGAAAAGGCGCATGTTACCTTAGTTTCTTTTTTCCTTTTTGTCGGGTTCCGTTCTGATGGGTGTGCCTTTTTTATATTTACGAACCTCGTTCGCTGTTTTTCCCCTTTCATACTCTATATATGCTTTTTGGGTCTCTTACTTTGAGATATCAACTTTTGTATCATGAGTTTATACTTGCTAATTAGGGTTCATTTACCAGGCACTAATGCAACCGGATCCCATTAGAATTCCGAAGTTAAGCATGCTTAGGCGAGAGTAGTACTAAGATGGGTGACTTCCTGTGAAATTCTCGTGTTGCCAACCCTATAAGGTTAGGGGTAAGGCTATATACATCCACCCCTCCTAGACCCTGCTTATGCGAGAGCTTTTAAGACACTGGATCTGTAAATATTATTGGATACTCGCTAATTATCGGAAAAAAATTTGAAAAGGAACAGGCCAAGTGCATAATGGCACTTAAAATGGCCCTCGTGGGGGGTACCCCAATAGTCCTAATCGTCCTTGGGGATAGTACTCTTTACTTCATTTAATGATATACTCGAAAGCTACATCCTTTGATGTCAACCCTTTTGCTTTTGTGTACTCTTTTTCCACCAAACTTCATTTAATGCAACTTATTAATTCGCGTTTTAGTTCAGCAATGTAACACTCTGTTTTTACGAGCTTTCAGAACTCTTCCTCGGAAAATCCCCTTGTTTTGAAGTGATAGTAGATCGAGATACGGTTGAAGGAGTGCATCAAAGAGCGAACTGTTCCAAACGTTTAAGCTGACGGGCAGAGGTTTAGGATTGATTTTTATACTTTAATGCCAACCATTTGTTTGTGTATTCCTTTTGCATCTAACATGATTTAACGAAACTTACTAATTTGCGTTTTAGTTCAGCAATGTGGACTCTGTTTTTAGAAGCTTTTAGAACTCACACTGAAAAACCCTTTGTTTTGGGGTGATTCCGATCGAGATACGCTTGAAGGGCTGAACACGCTAATAAACTTGGTGAGTAAACAGATGGAGATCCGAGGGATAACATTTGTTCCAAAAACAGCAACTCGAATTCTTCTAGAACTTAACTTCTATTTGCATGTTTTACTTATTTTCTTTTGATTTAGAATCCGAGTAGCAATTGGCTTATTTTCTTTGTATTCAGATTTAGCTTAGATTTGTACGCAAAGTAAGAGATGTATTATAAAGGCTTTGTTAAGGACTACAAATGTCATTTAGTAAAAATCTCATATCGAAATTGTGAGACTGGACAGACTACTATATAAATTTAGTTGACCGACTACCTCATCTAATAGCCAATTGATGTCACTACAGATTTTTCATTTGAGCTTATATGCAAACCTCATATATGCCAACTCCATAGATCGAGCCTAATGCTCCGTGAAGTTCTCACAGCTTCATGACAATAATAAATGAAGGTACCATTATCATTGCACAACAAGATGAGTCCAATAATGCCATGCTCTAATTGCTCGAGTATTGCAGTTATGAAAACGCTTATTTCTTATCTCCTTCGTTCTAACTCTAAATCTATCAGTTTCTTGTTTCTTATCTTTTGAATATATGTCAGCTCAGCAAATTTAATATTTTAAATTATTATATTAATAATAAAAATGTTACTTTTAATTATAAAAATGCCAAAAAAAAAATACATATCTATAAGTAAGTAGCATGTGACAATGTGTTAGGTATTTGACTAAACTTGTTCAAAATTCAAATCACACAATCCAATGTCCCTATTGGACTTAACTGGGACTTAATTAAGTGGAGAATTTACATTTTTTTTTTTTTTTACTCGAAAAAGTATAAATTTCCATATAAAAAATTTATTTCAATAATTTTCTTTAATTTTTGATGGGCACAAAATCACAAAAGTCGGTTATTTTTAAGTGTTAAGTTTTGAATTTGACGGATAAGATCGGTTTCATCCTATTATTGTACACTAATGTCGATTAAGGATTGATCAGAAATTCCGAAATCTTAGTTAGTCCAAAGGATGAATGATGTCGGACGAGTAGTCAAAGGATTTTTATGGAGCAATCGGACTAACAGGAACCTAAACAGGTGGACGGAAAATACTAATTTGCACACGTAACTTCAAACGGTTATATAACTTTTGATCTGTAAAAATTTAGCGATTCAAAAAGTTGAATATTGGTGCCGCATGCCTAGATATAGATGTACAGTAAGGCTAATCATGGGCCATAATTCAATCAATCACTTAATTATCCTCACTCTTTTATAAAATAAATAATGCGCCAAAAAAAAGGCATTACTTTGAACATGCTTCCAATTAGGGGCGTAAACAAGTCGGGCCGGTTCACGAACCCTCGCAAGCCACTCGTCATAAAACTCGAAAAGCTCAGCTAGCTTTGAGCTCGAGCCAACATAGCTCGTTTAGCTTATCAAGCCGAGCCCGAGTCTATTGAAGCTCGAGCTCGTAGGCTCGCGAGCCTAAAAGAGCCTAAGTGAGTTTTTTTTTTTAATATGACATATTTGCTTAAATATTGCCCAATGAATCCATATTGGAGTCTAAATGAGCCGAGTTCAAGCTTAAACGAGCCTAAGTGAGCCTATATTGAGCTTAAATGAACAAAAATATTGATAGCCTAATTTGAAGCTCATCGAGCTTAGATCGAGCCTAGCTGAACCCGAGCTTTTGACCAGCCGAGCCTATTTCCTTTCAGTTGTGTTTTTTACTTTGGTCTATTTACTTTCGGTTGTTTACGTCATTAATTTATGCTCCTTATAGTTTATTTATTGTGTCAATTTGGTCTATTTACTTTCAGTTGTGTTATTTAGTTCTTATACAATTGAAATTGTTTCAATCAGGTCTAATTAGGCGTGGCCACGGGCCTGGCCTGGCCCCTTTCCTTCAGCTTAAAAAAAAATATAAAGTCAATTTGTACTAAAATTATTATAATTCATTGATAAATAATGTGAGATACAAGTGCATTTTATCCCAAGCACTAATAATACTAAATATATGTAATAAAATAAAATATATAATAAGTAATAGTAAATAATTGTAAATAAATAACGTAACAAGTACAAATACAAGGCAGTTGGAGCCTAATATTTAAAAGTACCAATTTATTTATCAAAAAATAAAAAATAAAAGTAGTATAAAATTTTTTTTAAAAAAAATTAGGACTCCTAGGCCCAGCCCCCCTCAAAAAAGGGCCCTTGGCCAGCGGGCCGGGCTGGGCCCAACCCCCCTCAAAAAAGGGCCCTTGGCCAGCGGGCCGGGCCGACCCCGCCCGTTGGCCACCACTTGGTCTAATGTTGAAATTAGCGTTAATTTATTATAAAAATTCTAGAGTTAATTAACAATTACAAACGCTTCACATGAATGAGGTGTTCAGAAAGTGTGACATGTTTACAAAGAGTGAATGCGTTATGATTTTAGCCAGAAATTAACATGAATTTGAATATGTTTTATCCATTTTTATGATTTTTTCGTAGTTAAGTGTATGAAATAGAGAAAAGATACGAGACCAAATTTCTAATTTAAAAGTCGAACAAATTCTAAGACGCCTTTGTTTCTTGACAAGCTTTGTACTTTCTATTAGAGTATAAAATCAATCTTGGCCCTTTATTTATCAGCTTAAGCTAATAGTTGGTTTCTTGATATGATATCAGAGCCTTGTTGACCAAGAGGTCACAAGTTCAAATCCCAACAACCCTACTTTCAATATTAACATAATTTAAACACACAGTAAGAGACGAGCATGTGCAATATCCACAAAGCCCCGACCATCAATCTTGAGCCTTCACCTATGAGTTTCAATTTTTGGGATAGTTGATTCCTTAACAACCATAAGTTCGGGACAATTTTAGTTAATTGAACTCCACGACCAATTTTATTAATGCAAAGGTTCGGGTGAGTCTTGGAGCAAACCAAGACACGAGAAACCAATGGACCAACTGGCCGAACCAACACTACCTTGGGCGTGTTACGGATGGATTAATCACGTGGTAAAGTTTCTTGAGGTCCTAGTGGCTAATGTAGGTTACGACCCCGGTTTGTAACTCGTCACCGTCCTTCCTCCATATAATTTATACCTTCTTTAAAAGTTGTAATAAGAAATTATAAAAAAAAAAATAAAAAAAAATTGAAGGAAAGTAACCCCATGTGAAAATATGGACGCGATGAGACATATTGGAGTTATCGATGGGCCGGGCCCATTATTATTTGGGCTTTCTTTTCGGGCCTTTTTATTCGGAAAGTCTAAAAGGTCGGCCCATCCAACTGTCACAAGAAATTAAATTAGACATATTTAAAAATAAAAGTATTGAATTGACATAATGTATTGAAATTTATTTAGTGAAATACGCATATAATTGGTGTGTTTAATATATATTCGTACAGAGTTCGAAAAATGTATACTCTTATCTAAAAAATGGGGCAAACATATTGGAGTACAAAAAATAATTACACATACAAATATAAATAACTATCGAATATACAAATTGGAACGGGTATTAGGGTGAGTATTGTATAGTCATTAGATACCAGCGGGTAAATGAGCAGACGAGGGTATGTATTTGTACCCGTTTGGCGGGTATGAGTGTCCACTTCATACACGTGGTAGGTAACGGGACAGATATAACTATGAGTATGAATTTGCGTGGCAAATACAGAGTCTAGTGGCAGAGAACACTGGCAGCCTTACATGCCACCCGGGTTCGAATTTCACTATGGTAATTGTTAAATATATAGGTATTAAATTGTGTATCAAATGATATGGAAGAAAATCATTGAATTCTAAAAATATTATAAAATCAATTGATCTTGACTTTTGAAATAAATATTTGGTATATAATTAAGTACTTTTTTGACGGTTAAAGCATTATTTGTCACACAATGGGGCCTAATTAATATACGTATCACGTGAGAGTTCAAGCGTAGAAGGAAATTAATCATTTTAGATTCTTCGTATTTAATTACATTTACAAAAGTCAAAATTGGGGCCATAATGGTCAAATTACGAATTATTCTACATATAAAATCTTACCCGATCTCGAGGAACTAGAACTATATACTAAAAAACAGCTAGCAACTCAGCAATTGTAGTTACAATGCTAATCCTTTTTATGTTTCTTACGATCAACATTTTAGTACCCGTCTTAGCCTCAACTAAGAACACAACTGGGTTTGTGTTCGAGCTTATACATATCACTTCTCCGAACTTTTCATTTCGGAACGAGAACCTCACTTCTAGGGAAAGATTTGAAATACTTCGTAAGTCGTTTGAAGCTCGGTCCATGTATCTAACGTCTCGTGCAACAACCAATGGGACCGATGGAAGTGTTGAGCCGTGCCCTCTTGTGTTCCCAGGTCAAGCATTCACCTATGTTGTGTCCATGAACTTTGGTACACCTCTAGTGAACCAGTACTTGATCTTGGATTCAGAAAGTGGGCTAATGTGGGTGCTGATTTTGATACACCCCCAGAGAACGCATTCTTCCTTCACAATGAGACATACTTTCACCTTGCAATGACTGTAACAACTCGAGAACAAGAAAAAACGATAATAGGAGCATGGCAACAACACAATGTTGCCATCATGTTACTTTGGCAGTGACTCTCTCGTTCTATATGTTTTCTTTCTTTCATTTTGGATAATTGAAGTGCAAAGATCATAATCGCTTAATGCTTTTGGGTTGCCCATAAGACCGATAAAACCCGTTACCAGTGATTATCCGCTCTGTTTGGGGACAGTATGGATGCAAGTGAGATAGATAGCAATTACTGTTCAGGTACATATTTCAAAATTTCATAAAAAACATTAGGACAATCTTCTAGGAAAGGTTCGACCTAGTACATCAGCTGAAACAATAGAATGTAGCTCTAGGCCGGGAAGGTGAAGTGGCTCTTGATTGATTTGATGATCTGGCTTGGTTACCCAATGAGCGGCAATGATATCTTCTCTGAAATAGTAATTAAAGCAAATATCTCTTCTATTAAAACTGATCATTTGGATATCTTTTCCTATTTTTTGAATTGTTCATCCCGCATATGAGATAAATGTGTATAAAAGCAATATAATCAAATTTTAGTTTCCACCAAAGAATACTTTGTCTATTATATCAATTTGATTATATAAATAAACCGAAATAGAATACAATAATATAAAAACTAATTTATTGTCCAATCAATGTACACCACTAATTACATATCATGTAACATTATTCAAAATGCTTTCACGTAGTATCAAATTTTATTTTGTTATTGAGATCGGTTAGTCCTTATGGTCAGAGAAGAAATGGTTGATGGCAGGCATAACTTCAGGAGGACGTGTCCTTAAGAATCTTCGAAGGCCATGTTCTGCGTATTTCTGACCCTCCTCATAGTTCTCTAGCACTGCTGTAGCTCGATTGGTCTTGTTGATTCTAATTTAAACACCCACCAAAATAAAAATTACTTTTTAAAAATAAACATAAGGCAAAAAAATTGGATTATAATAGTTAAAATTTTAGGAACTTGAATTTTCTTTTTTTTTTTTTTTCCTTACCTAACGTCAGGATTTAAAAGCACGTTTCTTGTCAGCTGAAATACGCACATTCCGGTTACAAAGCTCATTGCAGCTATCAACGGATAAACCTGAATTCACATAAGATATTCCATTATCGTCATCTTTTTTTTTAATAATTGGCAGTTAATGCTCAATGAGAATACAAAATGGGTGCTGAAAAATGACAACTATATACGTAACTGACTTGCAGAAGCTAAAAAAATTATGACACAAAACCGAGAGACCTAAAAATAGGGGAGTGATGAGAAACAAGTTACCAAAAGGCTAGAAAATGGAACAAAGCCATATCTCATGAAACATAAACAAGTGCGTGGCAAAAGGGAGCTTGACTACAAGACCCGCTAGTAAAACAAGGTCGCCTAGTTTAGTCAATCCTATAGCTACAACTTTTCGCAATCTTCGTACAAACATGCATACGAACACGTATTTACACCTAAGGATACTCCTACGACACTTACACAGAAATATAGCAACTAATATTCGTACTTTTTTTACCACAAAAGAAATAAAACTAAAATAGAAAAGATATACGAAATGCTAAGCACAAGATATTTTTCAACGAAGAAATGAAATACAAAAATATAAAACTAATGAAGCAAAGCACTCCAATCTCTCTACAGACCAATCAAGAGCAAACATGCCCGAGAAATCTCCAAAACTCTTTACCCACACAAAAGATACAAAATAGAAGAAAACAAGTTTAAGAAAGACGAGTAAATTAAAACAAGCATAGGATGAAAATATTTAGATATACATGAAGATACTCACATCGGGTTTGAGCCAACGCGTCATGGCTGAATTATTGCCACAAAATACTTATGAAAATTCTCTTTTCTTTTTGTTCCCGAACTCTATCTTGGCGTGAGCCTCTTTAGACACTATATATTGTTGTTGTCGTCTTTTTTTTCTTTTAAGAAAATAGTTGTAGATAGAAATGGTACGTAAAGGGGAGAATTTATATGAAAATTAGGAGCCCTCAAGGCTCAATCCAATGGGCTGCAATTTTGTGTCGAAAATGAAAAATTATTGACTTTTTTTTTACTCAAAAAAAAAAAAAAGAAAAACCATGAGCCATAAGCCACTTGTTTTTGATTCATCAATTTTACTTGTAGAAATAAATTTGAGTTGACTTCTTAAATTGGGTCAATGAAACCCACCAAAAATATCTAGAGATTTATTATTGGTTAATCATACCATTTAACTTATCGGTTCTCAGTAACCTTTTAAGAAATTCGTAAAAATTTAATAACCATTACCATCCGTTTAAAATCGATTAACCAAAATTTCGGTATCGGTTAGTTTGGTTCGGTTAACCACCTATTAAAAAAGAAATTCAAGTGTTTTCTCACTCTTTTAAATCCTAAAATTTTGCTGGTACCGTACGCTCTAAAACACAGGTAAACTAAGTAACCACTTAGGTTTAGATTGCTAATTGTATTTCTAAGTCTACACAATTGTTATGTTAATTCAGATTGGCTTAGATTAGAAATATAAAAGGTTGAAACTAAGTTGGATTGAACTTATAATCATATAAAATTAAACATGAGTATTTACCCACTAAACGATAACTTATAATGCATAACTATAATGCTCTCGTAAATATACTAATCGATTTATTTGGCTAATCGTTTTATTAGAACCCATGAACCATAATCACCCAAATTAACCGGATTTTTTATCAGTTCAACTCAATAACCAAGATTTTTGGTTCGATTTTCTTGGTTTAGATTCAATTTTTTCGGTTTTGGGTTTTTGTGGACACCCCTACTGATATCCATTAATAATATATATGCTACAATAATAAGTAAATAATACAGTGATATGGGTCTATGAAATTTCATCGGGCTTTAGGTTGACTTATAAGATTGACATATTTGACATTTACATATATATTTTATTTTATAAATAATTGCCATTAGAAGAATCACTAGATAAGAGACTTGTCAACATTCGTGAACAGAGAGCTTATTAAGAACTCATTAACAATCACTATTAGCTTAAAAATGGTTCAATAAAGCCTTGATAATAATGCGAATAGTTCAGCTTTATTATGAGTTCCACTCAACAGAACAAGAAGTTCAACTCCGCTTGATTAAACTAACAAGTTGAGTCATATGTCGAGACCAAATAAACTAATATTTTATCAAAATCAAGTTCGAACAAATATTCAAAAGCTCGATAAAAGCTCAGCTTAACTTGATCTCTATAAGCCAATAACATTCGAGTTTGAACAAAAGGTTGCTCAACTCGACTAGGCTTATTAGTAGGGTTTCTCTTGTATGGCACTAGGACTCCTGCCTAGGATTTGTGAAAAAACTAAGTACGAAAGCAGAAGTTATGTACACTTTTAGAAAATAGTAAAAACCTCTGCAACTTCATAGACACATGTGCAACTGATCGAACCACATAAATCTTACCTCTTTTTTTCTCGTCAAATGTCAATTTTTTTGTCGTTCTTTTGTCTCGATTTCCTAACACAGATCAATATGAGAAATCAAAAGATGAGAGAACATAAACAAAATGATTGAACAAATTAAGCCAGCGTTCAAGTTTCAGATTACATTTGGTATTTTCCATTACATATGTAACCCAAATAAAACTTTACACAAAATATGAATTTTTGGTACATAACCATTAACAACTACAACAACAACTCTCCAAAATTCAATCTTTGATTCTTCTTCGACCGCCTCGACATCAACTTCGTCTCTCCTCTGATTAATCAACCCAACAGTTGTACGATTTACATGTCGTATTAGCGTTTATATACGTATAAATACGCTATAAATAAGCTAATACGGGAAGGAGGGTCTCAAGCATAAAAGAACGCGAAAGTCGATAATAATGTCAAAGTTAGCATCAGGAAAGAAAAAGTTTGTCTGTGACTGGTGTTTGGCAACCATGGATACGAGTCTGGAGGAGGCATGACACAGTTGTCACCGTTAAAGTAGATTCGTCTCGGAAATGCCCAACCCTTCTCGAACGTGAACGTTGATTTGTCCTTTCGGAAGAGCAGTTCCGATTGGACATTTCCATATGGACCGGCTTGCATGAGAAGATCGTTATAGAATTTTAATCCCCATAGCATGCCTGTATCGTCTGTCAGAAGATGGAGAGAAAATGGAACCATTAAGTCGTTTTTTGGATAGGATAAATTATAGGAAGCTGGAAACAGTAGTCGAGGACTCCATGTCTGAGTATAGTATAATGAAGTCTAACGATGAAGTTGTGACTGGGGTGAGGATTAATATATATGTCTCGTGAACTACTCCGTGATTGGCCTGGGCCCATCAAAATTTCACAAACGGTCTTTCACTATCTAAGAACAATCTATTAGTCCAAATTTTGCATATATCTTTTTGCAATCGACCTTATTGAATCTATCTGTCATACTTCCAGTATAGAGTCTGGTCTAATTCTGTAATGGGACATGTCTAAAAGGTCAAAGATCAGCCGATAGGCTCGATCCAGAGCGATTGAAGGGTGTTTTCAGGCACACTAAGATTTTGTGTGGCTATATATATGGTTCACTAGGTATTTACGAGGTGTTATGTGAGAGAAGAAGAATTTTCTAGTACTTTACCCTAGACAGCGAAAAATCTCTATAATTCCATTAACATAGGCACAATTGCCGAACCACAAAAAATTTGGTGTGTTTTCTTTTATCTCGTTGAATTTTCATTGTTCTTTTGTTACAGTCAAAAAAAAACTGTTTCACAAACTTAAACCGATGGGTAAAGTTCCAAAAATGGTTTTATACTCTAACTAGTCATTGGGCTAAAACTGTGCAATAATGCACAAGAACAACCAAACTTTGTGCTTGAAATATATTAGACAGTGAGGTATAAGGATCCAAACTCACGATCTTTCGGTTAAAGAGGCACTAATACCGTGCCAAAAGACAAACTATCCCAAAACCTAAAGCTAACAGGTAAAGGTCCAAGAATAGTTTTATACTCAACAGTTTCGTATCCTAACAGAAACTCCTATTTGCATCAAAAACCAGAAGAAGAGAGAGAATTAGATGAATAAAAACTTACTTATAGCAGTGTAAGGAGTCAAGGGTTGATAATTGAAGCTAAAAATCTCAGTCAAATTATCAAAGTTAGGATGTTGGACAACCAAATTCCACTCTGAATAGTTCATCCTGTAGTTGAAATTGGTAACTGTGACTTTAACCCGCCAGTATTCCTTATAATTCACTTTCACATGCCAATGGATTCGGATCGGGCACATGTGATTTGTACATTGCACTAATGGTGATAAGTTGTTGTTCGTGTTTGAACTCGTAGCTGATACCACTGACGCCAAGTGTGGCGTGTTCGCCCTGCATAACATCAAAGAATTGAGTTTGATCTAGATGCAAGAGAACAGATCTGAAGAAACTCAAAAGAGAAAAGGAAAAGAAGAAACAATAACACAGAGTTATATGTGGAAAACCCTCAAAAATTGAGAGAAAAGCGAGTTCAGTGGTGGGCGACTGCCTACGGTCGTGGGCCCTGTACTAACACCGCAGACGTCTGTTGCAAAGTTGAGATATAAGTTCGAGACATAATATAACATACAAAAGATAGACCAACAAAACAAGAACCCTAAACCGGGTTGATAATCAAACAGAACGGGGTAAAGAAAAAAAGCGAGACACCGGATTTACTTTCAACCGATCAGCTCAGGAAGCCGAGTGAACGAACCCAGATAAATTTTATTCTGATGCCCATCGTGTTGGGTTTCTTGATTTTATTTTTCTGTGATGGGTCATGTCCATGGAACGTATCCTCCTGGAAAATTTTTGGGCTTAGTTTGGGCCCACGCCCAATTGAAGAGTATTTTTAGGTGTGTTAGGAAACGCAACAACTAAATACAACGAAAATTGAACAAGAAAATAAAACCAAACATATAGATTTACATGGTTCAACCAAAATTGCCTACGTCTACGGAGTTGTAGGGAGAATTTTTATTGCTTTGGAATTGTTATAAAGGGTTTTCTTCAATTCACTCTTCTCTCTCAAACCGTAGAACCGGATATAAATAAGCGCACACATGAAACCCTAATATGTTCAGCTGAGATCTCCAAAATAGGGCTGGACCTCAACCTAAGCCCAAACCAAGGCCCAAAAACAATTTTTTTTCCATTGGACTTGGCCTATAACAGTATAAAACTAGGCTCCATACTTAGAAGCTCAACAACGTGCACTATGGTTCTTTGAGACCATGTATGCTCCAGCCTAGGGTTTGGGATGTGTTATGTGAGAAAGAAATTCCAAAGAATAGTGAAAAATCTCCCAAAATCTGTGGACATAAGCGCAATTGGTTGAACCAACAAAATCTCGCTTTTTTTTTTCTTTTTCTCGTTGAATCCTTCGTTATACTTTTATTCCCAACTACCACATCCCGAAAAAGATCAAGAAGAAAATTTGACATTTAAAAGAAAAGGAGCTTACGGTATACAGCTTCCCGGCTGATTGTTGGTTTTGCAACCACAGCTGCAAGTCGGACAGGGAACAATGGTATCGTTGTAGAAAGACGAGAGCGAGACACAACAAGTAGGCGTTTTCTGAGAAAGGAACTGCGAATACGTGCATGTAACATTCCACGTCGCTAGCACGCCAACAAAAGGACAATAAGTTAGCAAATCATCTGCATGTTTAGAGTTACAATGAGCTCAACGCAATCTTAACAAAAATGAATCCAAGTCACTTACTCAAAGCTTGAGTGGTTCTCCTCCCATCTGTGCTCCGAAATGTACTCGGTTTAACAATCTTTCCGGGCCCGCAAGTGTAACCCGGGCCAGGGGCCTTGAGGGTAAAGTTCTTCGGAACTCTAACCGTCTTGTTAGTGGTCCCAGCCTGACCCACGCTTATCTGAAACGCGCTTACAGACGTAGCAGGGTCCTGAACCCATGAGCTCAACACTCCACCTCGACAGCAATTAGCAAACTGTTGGTTGTAAGGGGTTCCCGGCAACAAGTCAACGATGGTTGGGCTTTTCTTACAACAATGTGGGATGTTACCTTTGAATTTCGAACAATCGCCTTGCTCAGTCGCTTGGCTTCCTTGCACATTCCATATTATTTCTTTCTTCGCCCACGTCCAACCCAATTGCCATCCCGGTGCTTGAATGTGTCGGTATTTTTGGAAGTTGTACATTGTAACAGTCGCCTGTGAATTCAAAAGAGTCGTTTATCGGTGTCAGAGTATAAAACCATTCTTGGTCTTCAACCATTAGTTTGGGTTTTGGTGTAGTCGGTTCCTTGATGTGGTATCAGAATCTTATTGACTCAAAGGTTATGAGTTTAAATACCATTAATCCTTATTCTTAATATTAGTATAAGAGCAAAAGTTATGAGGTAGGTTTGTGAACTATTCACGAGCCTACTAGGCATTCTTGTGAGGGAGCATGTTAAAGTACAAAATCATTCTTAGGTCTTGATTCATCAGCTTAAATTTTTGGAATAGTTGTTCATAGTCAGAAATGGTTTGTATTATTGATGTTTAACAGATGCTAAGTGCTTTTATGTTGAGCATTTGAAAATGTCATGTTCGTGACCACTTAAGTAGAGGTGTAATGAGCCTAGCCAATCTCAAGCTCATCAGACTTGAGATCCACACTTGCCAACATTTTTGTCAGCTTGGGCTCAACTAGGGGTACTATAAACGAACCGAGACAAATTAAGCACCCCGTATTGAAACTCGAGCTTGAAAAGGCTTATCAAGCCCAAGTTCAAGCCAAGCTCATATTGAGCTTTTGAATCTCGAGCTATGGCTCAATAAGATATTGGTGCGTTCAATACTCAATTCAACACAGCCCGTAAGCCTAATCAAGTTGATTCGAGCTCATTATCAAGTCAATTCAAGCTCATTCGAGCCGTATCAAGCTTATAACCTTGCCGAATCCTATTATCGAGTTCTGCTCACAACCAATTTGAGCTATTCGAGTTATCGTCTAGCCATTATCTAACCATTTTCAAACGAACACAAATGAGCAAAAATCAATTTCACACACTATTCGTTCCTCGAATATTTGGTTCGTTTATACCCTTAGGCTTAGCTCGAAGCCCAACAATGATAACAAATCCGGATAGTTGGTTCCTTAACACGCAATAAGTCTCTAACAGGGAAAGTACTTACGACATAGCCATCGGCAGTCCAGCTCATGATATCCCATTTGATGGTGATATTCCCAGTCGGATCGAGCGGATCATATGCATCTAAAATCATCAAACAGAGAACAATTAATCCTTAGTTCTTCAGCTAGCCGATTCATAGTCAATGTAACAGTAACAAATAGCGACATCTACATTTTCTTTTCTTTTTTGAAAAGGGTAAGAAACCACGTTATGAGCACTTTCTAGGGAACGAGCGAGCGACCTAAGTATATTAGGTCGTAGAGCTCAAAGGTGTTAGTTAGCTCAACTGGTAAAGTCTTAGAGAGGTGAACCCGAGAGGTGAACCCAAGACTTAGGAACGAATCCCACCTTCACGAGGGATGGGCGAATTTATGGGGTTTGGCAAGGGTTGCTCCCTTGTACAACCCAATTGGATTTCTTACCAGTTGTAAAAACAAGGGGTCCGAGAGAGGTGATGGGGTTCAAACTCAAGCTAGTTCTAAACTGTAATAGGATAGTTACCACTACGCTAACCCAGAAACCTCAACAGTGGCACTGACAGCAACATGCATAAGAGAACTTCCGACTCAATTTTATTATTTCTTTGCATAATTTCATAAAAACATTACAAATTCAGAAAATATTTCTGGAGGGGAAATCATTTTGTATGCTGATCTCATACCATATTCTGGGTCCAATTTCAACTTGGCTAAGCATAAATCATGTACAAAGAAGTATTTTCTTGAGCTAAAAACCAAAAATAAATAAGAAAAAAAAATACTTTCAATTGAAAATATTTTATGAGAAATTCTTTTCAAAAATAATGCCAAAATTTTGACCTAAATAGGCTCTAAATATTAAAAATATTGTATTTATTAAGACCCATGATTCTCCTACAAACATATTTCACATTTATAACCCATAAAAAGCTCACCCAGAAAAAAAAAAATTTAAAAGAACTTCTCAGATGAAACCATATAATCAGTCAACAACCCTCAAAAACAGAGCAAATTCCCATGAAAATGGCATAATCGACACTACAAATTCATCCCCATTAAAATCAGAAACAAAAAAATCAGCAAATTTAACAGAAAAAGTAGAAAATAAATGACAAAATCTAAGAAAAAAATTGAACTTTACCAGTAAAAGTGAAGCTAGAGCAAAAGAGGAACAAGAACCCAAGAAAAATGGTCAAATTAATGAAATTGCAAGGTGATCTTGAAATGGGTATGAATTGAAACTCCATTTTCTCTCTCTAAAATCAATATTCTGACAAATTTTGCAGAGATTGGAACTCTCTAGAAGCAAGCCAGAGTTTCAGAGATGGAGAGAGAGAAAGTAGAGGAAGAAGAAGAAGAACAAGAAGAGGAATGTGGGAGAGGGAGTATCACGTGCCAAGGAGGATGAATTTATGGGGCCAAATTTGGAGTAAAGATCGAAGCTTTTTTGGTTTAAAAACAAAAGACTTTATTTTTTAATTACATATTAATATTCTCAAATTTAGTATAATAATCATAATCTATAAATTTTATAAAATAATTTTTAATTTAAAATATTATATATATTTAATAAAATAATATAAATAATAATATATATGGTGTAAAACAAGCCTCAATTTAACTCTTTTATATTATTATTTAAATTAAATTTTTGAGTGTTAATATGTAATTGTTTTTAATTAAAAAAATATATATTAATTTAAGTGTTCTTTGGGGAAGTATTCATGGTTACAACTCACCAATTGATTTTGACAAGTTTTTTTTTTGAGGAAAAAGTACTGGGGAAGGGGGGGTTGCTGACAGTGACAAGAATGTGTTTTTTTTGTGACCTTCATTATATATTTTATTATTTAAATATAAATTATATACAAAATAATATTATTACTGGAATAAAAACATTCATATTATAATAAAATCATTAGATAATATTATTATTGTAGTGAAATTATTATTATTAAAGAGAGATTATAGTTTTTTGGCACTTTTATAGCTTTTACTGTCGATAAGTTATATTTTTGCTCTGATAATAATAATTTTATCATGACAATAATAACTCTTAATTTTTAAAAACTTGTGATTATTACTCTAATAATAATATTTTATGCTATGAAAAAAAAAACAACGCCCTTTAAGTATGGAGAATGTTATTGTCAAATAAAAATATTATTTACATGATAATTTGACAAAACTTTATAGCTATTATTTATTTTAAGTTATATTATTATCCCGATAGTAATACTTATTGTTTGGTAATAACAAGTCTTTGAGTGTATAATCATGTAATAAAAAGTTAAAGACAAATTATGATAAGATCTTAAATCGCTTATACTTTTAATTAAACAAATTTTCGATCTTAATTTTTCAATTTAAACATACCTTTGTACACTTTTAATATTCGTGATCTCATATAAATTATATTATTACATATAATTTATTTCTTAAATTTTATTACTAAATACAAAAGATTACCTTCATATTTAATTTAGTTCTAATGAATTATAGGATTATTTACGCTAAAGGTCCATATATTTTATCCATTATATTAATTTGGTCCTTGTACTTTTAGTTGTGTCAATTTAGTCCTTTAGTCAAATTTAAATTATGTTAATGACATAATTTTGAATGGTAAAATTATGTTAGACGCAAGTAACTTACTATGAATTCATCTGTTTACTCAATTTAACCTAGTTTATTGCTGAAGCATTAAAAATTTCTTTAAAAACTTAGCATAGTTTTTTCTGTAACGATTAAATTGACATATTTTAAATTGTACAAGTACTAAATTGACACAATTAAAAATATAAAAATTAAATTGATACAATGAATAAAGTACGGAAACTTTATACAACCAATTCTAAAATTAACTCTCTTATATTACATTATTAAACCATAATTAATTATTCATATTAAATTTAGCGTTAAAATTAAATGAAAAAGTGGGGTGCACATACGAGTATTGACTTTTGAGTAGTAGCGTCGCATAGAAGGCAGTGTTGACCTGGCTGTAGTGGAGACGGTGACGTGGCGTCGTGTTGTGGTGGTCTTGGTCTTGGTTGCCGCCGGCAAATAGGTGTTAGCGCCGCCGCGGTTCTCCCAGCTGTATTTCTCAATTCACGTCTACTTAATTTGCTTTAAATTAAAAGTGTTATTATTGACAAGGCACGTAAGCGTATAAAACTATTCACGAACCTTCACCTATCAGTTTAAATTTTTAAGAAATATGGTTCTTTGACACGATATCAAAATTTTATTGACCGAGAGATTACAAGTTCAAATCTCAATAACCCCCCACTTGAATATACTTGAAGCACAAGATATGAAAGGGCCTGTATGTTATCCATGCTTCAAGTCCAAAATGGGCATTTGGGTGAGAGGACATGTTAGAGTATAAAATAAATTATGGGTCTTTATCCATTAACTTAAGCTTTTAAAAAAGTTGGTTCATTGACATGGTATTAGAGCGAGTGGACGATCGTAAACTCCTATTTGTTGGTACCGTGTTCTCAAAAAGAGGGGTATATTTATGTTTGGTGCTCCAAGGGCCTCTCCATTATATTGGATCGGAGAAGGCGAGGGGTGTACTTAGAATAGACTTGCATGCAATGGGGAGTGTTGAGGACTCCACAGGTTAGCGTACATGGTAGAATCTCACATTGGAGTTGTAAAAGTGAATGATTTATTTATAAGTGTAGTAGTTACTCCACGTATCTTCAGTTAATTTTGGGATGGAACCCCACTTGGGCTTATATGCGGATCTTACATGTTCTAACTCCATGTCTCAGGCTCAAAAAGGCCCGGTGAAAATTTAATCTAGTATTAGAGTCTTTTGGGAAAGATAATTCATTGACAAGGCAATGCTAAAAAGAAGACTTTCAGAATATGGAGGCTTGTTGGACTCGGTGAATATGGCTACCATCTATGTAGATGATTCAATCGAGTTCTAGTAGTGGACTAAAAGACATAAAGAATTTAGAGCGTGAAATTCAATTAAATCTATTTTGAGGGCAAGTTTCAGGCAGAATGGATGGTTCCTACCCAGTTTTAATCCGTCATATTGATGAGTCGGAAATAAACAGGCCTCATACACTCGTATGCGAACGCCTTCTATTGTAGTTCTCCTTGAACATTTTTAATATGACAGAAGAAGATCAGTTCTACAATTTAATAAAAAGGCTCCAACAGTAATTATTGTCCACATTAATGTTTTAATTATGACAATAAAATTATCTTAATTTAACCTCTTTTGTTTCTTAATAAAAAAATTAATCACTTAAAAAATTGATCTTGTAAAGAAGCTAGAGTAGAAGATCTAGAAGGTTGTAAAGAAGCTAAGGAAACTAGCATTTTGTGGGGGCAGTGCTATCCAGCTCATCTCTATTGCCTCCTCCATTTTCTGCCATCTTTTCCTTTTTTACAACTTTTCACTTTTAGAGGTCGGAATTTTTGAAAACTGCCTCCTTTTATGATGATACTTTAAAGAGATAAGGTTGCGTATATTTTATTCCCCCGCACTCGCTTTGATGGGAGGCTTTTATATACTGGATTTGTTGTTATTGTCGTTGTTTCTGTGTACATCGAGCCAGATTTTTACAATGTTATGGACTAAGTCCTTGAGGTGGAAGATCGGCTCTATAGGTCCTACTCGAAGCGAATGGATTGATTGGTGCTCGTAGACTCTCTATGACTATACAAGGGTGTAGCTCCCTGGAAGAATTTTAGGGCCTTGTTTAAGACCCAGTTTTATTTTAGAGGTTGAATATGAAATAGGCCAATTTTTTTTATGTGCCTGTAAAAGTTTATTTAGAGTTTGAGATCGAGTGTAAAGAAACAGAGAGGAACTCTGTATAAAACATTCAAGAAATAGCGGCAAATCCTTGCAACTCCTTGAGCGTAGGCATATTTGGTTAGATTACCTTTTTTTATCATTTTATAATTAGCTTTAAAAATCGTGATACAAAGTAAGCGTACTCGTAACAATAAAACCTTAGCCTACACGCAAAAAAAATATACACTAAAAAAGATGAATATGACCAAAATTTTTCATGCGGCTGTTTAAAGGTGCATTTCATAATGTTTTCTTTCTTGCAAAACTTCATTCTTTTTTTTTTGACCAAATTTTCCTTCCGTTTTGATGGCTATATGATTAAGAATGATTATTTTTTTTTGATAATTAGGGACAAAGTCGCGGAACAAAGCAGACCGCTCGACAAAGCGAGACTTGAGACCACTCGATATCCATTTTATCGATATCCATTTTCATGTGTTAACGGCTTTATTTAAGATAAAAATTATAGGCTATTATTAAATCCAGAGCAAAATTGACCGTTGACGGGCCAAAAAGCTCGTGTAGGCTCCTTTTGTTTTAACGGAAGTACTTTTTTCACGGAAAAAGATTTTCCATGGAAAATACTACTCCCGTTGAGGTTTTCCGTTGCTTGTTTCAGCGGAAAACATGTTTTCACATTTCGATATTCCTTACTTGTTTTAAAAGAACAATCTTTTACCAATTATCTTATACCTAGTATAGGATAATATAAGTAGTAATACAATATATTTGAAATTATTTAGACTCTGTGTGGTTGTAAGATTATTACTAAGATACCCTGAGAGTTGAGTATTTATTACATATCTTGACATTTGAATGTATATAATGACGTACTCTAAAGTTGAATATTTTATCACTTAGGTACCATACATCAAAATTTAATGATTTTTTTGGTAAGAATATGACCAAATATAAAAGCGCTAATATAATACATAATTACGATAATATTTACAAGTCATATTAATATTTTTAGCAAGTTACGATAAAATGTTTATCGTATATTGATGTAAAAACTACCTAAATATGGCCGAAGTTATATGCCATTTTAGTATTTTATAGGAAAAATTTAATGAGAATACTTATATATTGTCGAAATCATATTTCTAGATCGCTCGAAATGATGACTTCCTTTCTTTTAAAAGGGAAGTCATTTTCCCCCATTTGAAGGAAAAGGTTTTCCGATAGGAAAACCTTTTCCGTCGCCAATCTTACGCCAAACAACGGAAAAGGAAAAAACTACTTTCTAGAATGTTATTTTTGTTCCTAAACAAACGGAGCCTTAATTTTTTTTTGAAAAAAATTGCCCTTCTATCCAAACCCTTTTATTTTATCTTTTTTGAGCTTTTCTACCTTTTTTATACGAGACCACAAAGTCTTAAATTAGTTCTTTTAAATAATGTATTAGCTATTTAATTTATATATTAAATATCTACTATAAAAATTATTAATTAATAAAAAATAATTACTTAACCATTATTTTTATGAATCAAAAAGTTTTTATGACGGGTATCCAAATTGATATTATAATATTTTTATTTTTAAATGACACTTTATTGTCTTCCTTTCTATAAAAAAATAAGGCTAGACTTATAGCCTTACAAATACCGGGGCATCGTTTAGTATGCAGAAAATAAGTATAGGAAGTAGAAAATCATGAGAAGTACAAATTCTAACGCTTGTTTGGTTGGCAGGATATGTGGACAGAATGCGGGAAGAGTAATTTTCAATTCGTTCAAAACACAGGAAGTAACTAATATTTATAGCTAAAAAATTATTTTCATTCTATTTTTCATAAACAAAATAATTTTCCTTATATCATACAGTATACAAAGTTGCCCTGGAATTATCCAAAGCCAAGTTATATATTACTAATATAAAATGTCTCATTTTTTGCTTATAATAAGAGAAGCAAGACAAAGCTGGATAATAATTATCAAAATGGGATTTATTTAACAGTTTTGAGTCAAAGTTCACCACACGCAGAAGTTGGAGGTGGTGAAGATGAGGATGTTGAGATGAATTTGTAGACATACAAGAAAAGACAGGATCCAAAATGACGTTATAAGAAGTAAATTACATGTTGCCCCAATAAAGGATAAGTTGAGAGAGCAACCATGTTAAGAGGAGACCCACCACTGCCCCTGTAAGGAGATACGAATAACTTCTTATTACAGACAGGAAGAAAGGAAGAGGCCGGCCAAACAAGAGTTGGATGTAAACAATTCAAAACGACCTCGCTTACCTCAATCTGATGAAGAGATGGCCCCAGATAGAATTCAGTGAAGAATTAGTATAGGGGTACCCAATTTAGCGGTGTAGGAACAGGAAGTACGTGTAAGTTAGCTCTGTCTCTATCTACTTTCTCTCCCTTCCTCTCTCTCTCTCTCTCTCTCTCTCTCCACTTTATCTCTCTCTATCTCCCTATACTCCCTATATGTTATACTCTCTATTTGTTGCAGTGTGTCGCATGTAAGATGTTTCTCCTTCTTGCTTGTTTGCTTTTCCCTTTTGCCTGGGTTGCTATGCTCCCATGCCTATAGATTTTCATGTTTACATGCTTACATGCTTATTTACTTCCATATTTACATGTTTACTTTCCTACATGCTCACATACTTTATATGTTTTTCACAATCCCTACACTTTACATGTTCTTCATGCATGCTGTATATGCTGCCCTTCTCATCTATCAACTATTAGATTGGAGGTCCTCAAAAATAGTCTCTCATCAGGGTCTCACCCGATGGGGTAAGGCTGCGTACATCCTACCGCTCCCAGATTCTGCCCAAACGGGAGCCCTTGAGACACTGGTTATGTTATCGTTGTCAAAGTTCATGAATTTTCTTTTGCAAGTTATTGTCCTAGTTGAAGAAAATTATAATATTTTTAATCTAAAAATGACTGTCATTTCTTAACATTAACAAAAATAGATTTCTTTGAAAACAAAACAAATTTCTTTGAATTTTTTTTAATTAGATTGGTCCAAATACGCGTGTTTTGATATTTAAAAATATACTAATTTAGACATTTAATTTATATATACTTAATACTGTGATTAAAAAATAAATTATAAAAATTAACAAAGTAATCAGCAATAATAACATATAAATTCTAACAATTCCATATTTCTTATGAATTATAATTTGATTTATAAATTAATTATATATTCGAATTATTTTTCATGTCAAAAAATTCCATGGCCCCATCACGCATGCGTATGATTAATCGGCATATACCGACGAATCAACTTTTTTTTTTTATAGGTTTTGACCGTTAAAATATCCCGAACTTTGACCATTTATAGATTAAATAATTTAACAATTTAATATATATAATAAAATATTTTAAAGTTTGAAAAGTTATCACTTAGATATAGCATATGTTTAAAATTTTATTAATCAAGTGTCATTCAATTGAAATTTTGATTATGTTAAAAAACACTGTAAATTTGATAGTTTTTAGTTGAAAATATTAAAGTAGAAAATCCCAACGATGTATAAGTGAATTCATTAAAATTTGATGGTCTCGTACCGAAAGAGGTTAACATGACACCTAATATAGGTTATATATAACTAGTTTACATCAAAATTCGATGAATATTTTATTGTAATTTGCTGAAACTACTTTCAATAAAAATGTTAGCATTACTTATACCTATTTTTTTTTTGATAATTGGATTTTCATTAATCGCAAAAATGTACATATATGTAATTACATAGGATCAACTAACAAAAACAAAAGTTATCCACCTTGAGCAAAATGTGGATAAAAAGCCTATCAAAGTGTAAGGATCATACAAAACATGTCAATTCACAAGGATCAATCTTCTACTATCTTTGCCAATTAATCAAGGGGGAGCTTCTTAGAACTGTGTTCTTGGCCAGGGAATCAGCTAACTGATTTGCTTCCCTCTTCTGATGTACGATGGAGACCCATGCGAATTCTTTCCTAAGTAACTGGATTCTGTTAATCACAAAATTCATCGTCCAAGGAAAGGAGTCAAGGTTATTTGCCCAAGAAACTGCATTCTTTGAGTCAGATTCAATTATAAGTTTGTTACTCTTGATGCCCTCCTCTTGATATGAGTACTCAAGAGCTAATCTTATGGCTCTGATCTCAGCGAAGTTTGAATCTTTGGTCCCAATCGGAACCGAGAACACACAGAGAATGTTACTTGCCAATCCCTGAGCACGCCACCAACTCCCGCATCTCCCGGCTTCCCTGATGACGATCCATCCACATTCCATTTCAGAGATCCTCTTTCAGGAGGTAACCAATTGATCTCAGGTCCTGAGTTGATCGTTCTCTTCCATTTTGATACCATCTCAATGTCTGCCATGATTTGTTGGATAGTGTAGGGGAACTCTTCATTAACTGCTCTAATCCACATAGCAACTCTATATTTTGCAATCTCAATGATGTCCTGTGCATTTGTTTGTTTGTTTGTTTTTGAATATGATATCATTTCTAGCAAGCCAAATTGACCAAATTCCTGCAAAAAATGTGATATACCAGCACTTCCCTCTGAAGCTCTCTGCATATACACCTTGCCACAGCTCATACCACATTTTAATAGACGCTGGGATCACCAAATTCTGCTTCCACCATTGAACTAAGGCACTCCACACCTTCCAGGCTGTTTGGCAGTGTAGGAAGAGGTGTTCGGGTGTTTCAATCTCTTGATTACACATACAACAGCTGCTCATCTGCTCCTCAATAATACCCAGCCTAGCAAGCTTTGACCTTGTGTTTATCTTCTTAAGTATGGCTAGCCAGGTGAAGAGTTCGACCCTTGGAGGTACCGCCCCTTTCCAGAAACCTTTAATTATGTTTGTTTGATCAGAACTTTGCCTCTGCCACATAACTCTGCAGAAAGACCTTACAGAGTACCTTCCTTTTGCTTCAAATCTCCAGCAGCAGGAGTCAGTTATATATGGACAAAGGAAGACAGGTCCAAGTAGTTGCAGCAGTGTATCTCTCATTGTGAGTTCGAACTCAAACAAACGCCTTGTCCAAACAAAATTCCATTGCCAACATAACCCATCCCAGCACCCCATTTCACTAATACATTTTGCTTTCTGATCTGACACATGGTAGAGTTTAGGGAATCTTACCTTTAGCGGCATATCATCAATCCAAATACCCTCCCAAAAGGATGTTTTGAGTCCATTTCCAACAATGAATGTCCATCCTTCTCTGATAAATTCTTCAATTTGTTGTGATCTTTGGTGGATATTAAGGATGTCAAACCATAAAGAGGGGGCAGCAGCCTTGTAGATTCCAATTGCAGCGAAGTTAGAAGGAGTTCTATGGATACTTGCCACAATTCTTTTCCAAAAGGCTTGACAATCATCTGAAAATCTCCACCACCACTTAAACAATAAGCCTGCATTCTTCATTGTAATCTCCCCAACACCTAGCCCTCCTAATTCTTTTGGCTTTTGGACCAGTTCCCATTTGATCAAAGGCATGGATTTTTGGTCCTTCTTTCCTTGCCAAAAAAATTCTCTTTGCAGTCTATTTATCTTCTTTGCAACCATCTTAGGCATTTTGAAAAGGGAGAGATAGAATGTTGGTAGATTTTGCAGCACCGATTTGATGAGCATCAACCTACCAGCTCTTGACAATGTCTTCGCCTTCCAACCAGACAGTCTTCTTTGTATTTTATCAATTACAGGATCCCAGGTTTTGATTCTCTTGCTATTTGCACCTAAAGGTAAACCAAGATACATGATAGGAAGGTTACCTTTTGAGCATTGGAAGGTTTGTGCAGCTCTTGAGCTCCACCGGTCTCCTTTGTTGAGTGCAATCAATACTGATTTCTTCATATTGATGCATAACCCAGACATCAGATGGAAGCAGTCCATTAGTTCTCTGAAGTTCCTGATTTCCTCACCATGAGCTCCACAAAAAATGATTGTATCATCGGCAAATTGTAGATGAGTGATTCTCTCCTTATTATGCCAAATTTCCATGCCACTTATATATCCTATCTGCACAGCTTTTCTCATCAGGCAATTCAGTGCTTCAATTCCCATAACAAAGAGGAATGGAGACATGGGGTCGCCTTGTCTTAACCCTCTACTCATGGGGATCGGTGTGGTGGGAGATCCATTGACAAGGATGGATATTGAGGCTATTGTTAAGCATGTTTTTATCCATGTCCTCCATATCTTTCCAAATCCCATTCTTGACATTACCTCCTCAATGAAATCCCATCTCATTGTGTCATACGCTTTCCTGAAATCCAGCTTCACGATTGCACCTTTAGTCTTTGTCCTTCTTGCCCATAGCACCACTTCATTTGCTATTAACGCTCCATCCATAATCTGCCTGCTTTTCACAAAGGCTGTTTGAGATTCACCAATGTGATCATGCAGAACCGGGATCATCCTCTTTGCTAAGATCTTTGCAATGATCTTGTACAAGCACCCCACCATGCTAATTGGCCTGAAATCGTCAAGACTAGAAGCTCGTGCTTTCTTTGGTATGAGAGTTACCCAAGTGACATTTGCTCTCTTTGGCAGTTTGTACTCTTCAAAGAACTTCTTCACAAAAGCGCATATATCCTGACCTATTATCTCCCATGCCTTTCTGATAAATTTAAAGTTAAAACCAGCGTATCCAGGAGCCTTGGAAGGGTTACAGGCCCACACAGCTTCAGTGATCTCCTCATTAGTGACTTGTCTCTCCAGCTGCGCAGCTTGTTGATCAGTTAAGCTAGGGAACAACAGGCCTTGAAGTGAAGGTCTCAAACTTAAGCCTCCTTCTTCATTATATAAGCTGTGGAAATAATCAATGATTGCTTTTCTTATTTCTGCAGGCTGCTTCAGTCTCCTATTCCTCACTTCAAGAGATCCTATGTGGTTCTTTTTCAATCTTGCTTTTGCCAAGGTGAAGAAGTACTTGGTGTTTCTATCCCCTTCTTTGATGAATTTACATCTAGATTTATGTTTCCACAATTGCTTTCTCTTCAAATACCATTTGTTAAGCTGAATCCAAGCTGCTTTCCTTCGAGCCACCATTACTTCATCAAAGTCCTCCTCTTCCAGGTGTTTATCAGCATCATCCAAGGCCTCTTCAAGTTGCTTAATTCTGGTATTAATGCCCCCAAAGCATTCTTTGTTCCATGCTTGTATTCTGCTCTTGAGGTGTTTCAGCATCAGGTCCGCATCAACTCCTTGGTTCCTCTCCCTTTCCTCTCTGATCAGTGTCCAGAAGTCCCTCCTAGTGAGCCAGCAGTCCATGTTCTTGAATGGTACCGGACCCCAATTCATCTTATCAGTTTCAATTGTCAGCGCAGCATGATCTGATAACTTTTTCTGCACTCCCCACTACTTGATGTCCGGGAATTTTACCAACTAATCAGGTGTTACAAAGGATCTATCTATTCTACTTAGAGATCGTCCTCTTCCCCAAGTGAATTTCCTTCCCATAAATGGAAGCTCAATGAGGCCTCCTGCTTCTATGAAGTTCCGTAAATCTTTCATACCAGCAGTAACATAGCTCATGCCTTTTCTGTCTTCCAGGTTCAGAATCTCATTCATGTCACCAGATAAAAGTGTTGGGCAATTTATGGTGTCAATGACCTGATTTACCTCTCTCCATATGAGTGATCTTTCGTCTTTAGTTGAAGGAGCATAGATGAAGATAATGGCACATAAGAAGTCTTCAAGGGCAATATTTCCTTTGATACACATCCAATTTCTACGTACTTGGATTGAGTTGATTGATATCCATTCATTATCCCACACTGCCAGGATTCCTCCAGAACCATTCTGTGAAGCTTGTATTAATTTTGAAGAAAAATCAGAGTGCAACCAGATGTCATTTACAAGATTCTGGTTGACCTCGATGATTTTGGTCTCTAGGAAACATGCAATGTCCGGTCTCCTTTGCTTTACTGCATCTCTTACCATTCTTCTTTTCTGGTTGGAATTCATCCCATTAACATTCCAAACCAGAATCTTCGTCCCTCCTTCTTAGCAAGGCTTCTAATGCACCCTGCCTTTCCCTTTGCTCTCCCCTTTCCTCTGACGCTTCTCCTCTCTCTTGATGCCCTTTGTTTTCCTTAATTGTGACTCAATCTTCTTAGCATCAAGTCCATTCCACCCAATGCCCAGCACATTTCCTGCCCTCCATATTTTCTTTGCTCTATGCTTCAGCTTCACAGATTCTTGAGATCCTTGTGGTGTGCCCTCCTCGCTTTCTGTGAAATCGTCACTATCACTCTCTTGCTCCTTCTGTGTTTGCTCAATGTTGATACCACTTTGCTGTGGTGGAGTTTCTAGGACAACATTCACATCATACAAGTTCACAAATCCGGGTGGAAATTCATCCTCAGAGCTTTCTTCTTCAGTTACCCTTGCAAAGCCACGGCCTTTCTGAAGGTGCTGATCTGCACTCTTAATCTTGGATCTATTGTAAAGCCACGGCCTTTGAGGGGTTTGTTCACAAGCTATACTGATCCTCGGTGAAATTCCTTCTTCAAATTGATACCTGACATCCTGACGCACCTTTTCTTTCTTGTTGGGAACACTTTTGTCAGCATTTGAATTTTGAATGGGAAGGTATTGATGTGATTCTTGACTTATGATAAAGTTACTTTTACTTTTTGTACAATGACCTATGTTCCCTAGGGTGCCTTCCTTTTCTTGACTCATTTTTTTGTCATTTCTATCCTTTTGATTTTCCTTTGTCTGACTCTCATTTAATGCTTCTCTCTCAATTCCATCATCATCCTACTGCTTCTCTTTCTCTTCTCCGGCCATGGCTGCTAGTGTCTCCTCTTTCATGGGTTCAGCCATGGCCTGCAAATTATTTTTCTCCGTATTATTCTCTTTGTTCTTTTTTAGTCTCTCATTCTCTCTGACCCAATACATAACTTTCTATGTCTGTATTCCACCACCCTCCATAACATGAATCATATGTCTCCCTTGCCCCACTATATATTCAGCAACCTCATCTATGAATGATCTTTGTTCAGTCTCCACCAGAATTCTCCCTGCTTCCAAGGAACCTTCACCTTTACAAATGGTGTCCACAGCTAGCACTTTCCCCCAAAACATTCCAATCTCTGTATAGTTATGGATGCTCCAAGCGTGTAAAGGGCTTCCATAGCAATACAGCCATGTCTTTCTCTTCCTGCTAGTATCGAATTCATACCACTTCTTCACATTGGTAAACATTGTTCTCAACCATTGTGGGTCAGTTTCTATCAGTGCATCTCTTTCTACTTCAGTGGCTAATGTAATAACGAACTTAGTCCCTCCCATGTGTTGTACTTGTGCTCTTTGTATACCCTTGCTGCGCACAATTTCTTCCAACTCCTGAGTCAGTATGTCTTCCAGAGTTTCCACTATGATGCTCCTTTTCAGCTTTTCTTTCCTGTCTTCACGGGAGATACCATAGATGATTTTACGTTGCTACTGGTGCCTTTGACAGTTGTAACAGATTCTTTCTGTATTTGTTTCTCGTCTTGGAATATTTTCACTCTTCCTGGCATTTTGATTTCTGGATGTACCTGCCAAGGCCTGTGCATAAGACTTATACTCCATTGGTTCTTGTTTTGCGTTCTCCTGCATATACGCTCTAACCTTCTTCTCCCTTCCCATTATTCTATACTTCTTTTTCTGAAATCTTGCCATTTGGACCCAAATCCTGTTATTCCTTAGCCAGCACCCATTTGCTTCAGATAATGCTTTGTTGATTTCTTCCCTTGTAGCGTAAGTAACAAAGCTATATTTTAAGATTCTGTTTCTCCTTCTTCTACTAGGAATATAAACATCCACAACCCTGCCATGATTGTTGAAAACATTCCTTAGCCACATTTGTGTTATATTTGGGGGTAGATTATCCACAAATAGTGTGAAGGATTTTTGAGTTTGAGTTTGAATTTTGAATTGTTCTCTGACATTTTTATTATACACCACTATTTACTTTTTGTATGATTGTTGTGGTTAACACGTGTTTTACGATTGAGGTAGATTGTGAACTTGTTAGAATGAAGTCTTGAACCTAGAGTTGGCAACTCTTAGGTTAGGCATGTCTAGTTGCACAATCTTAAACCTTGTGTGTGAGTAGAGCATTGCATGTTTTTAGCTTGCATTACTTATACGTATTATTATAACCATATGCTATAGTAGCTTTTTTTTTTGTAAAATTGATCAGTTTTTGCTAAAAAAAAACACCGAATCTCAGCATAAGGTAGGACAGATAACAAAATATCTTATTATATACCAAATGAGGTTTCATCCCAAAATCAATTGGTTACGGGTGGAGTAGCTTATTAGATATATAAATTGGCATTTTCTTTCATAGGCCACTAATGTGGGATATCATTTTTCCTCTTTTTTTTTGACTTGTATTAAATCATTACGCTCCGCAACTGTCAACCCAGACGACTTCACTCTGAGCAGGTAGTCTTTATTTTTTTCGTGGATGGCTTCGCTTTACTCTAGATAACCCTTTTCTTGGTAACCATTTCCAAAACTTGGGCCAGTTACATGTGGCTTGTCAAGCACGGCCATCAAGCAAGGTTCATCGCATACCGGATCGAGCAGGACTCTAGAGCACAATCGGTCCCATATCAAACCGAGCTCATTGGAATCGATTCGAGGATCAACGACTTTGATACCATTATTACATATCAAATGATGTTCTATCTCAAAAGCAATTAACAATGAGTGGAGTATCTCCTTAGATATATAAATTAATATTTTCCTCTTATAATTCACTTTTCTCTTATTTTTTTGGCTTGTTTTACATCCAAAATATCTTATTATATACTAAAATATCAAAATAATCAAATAATAAATGCTTAAATATTAAAATATCAAACAGAAATTAATTTCCCAAGTTTATAGAATAATTACAAGTGTATTGCTTATTCTAACCAGCTTCTCAAGTTTGAGATTCTTGGAAACAGCCTCTCTTTAGGGTAGTCTCCTGAAGGGAGAAGGTTGCTTACATTTACCCTTCAGAATCTGTTTTTGCAGGAACCCTTATAAGTACTGAATTTGTTATTGTTATTGTTGTTGCTGAATCTAACTTCATCCGATTTCAACTCCCCACGAACCGCAAAGATTTTCCTGTCCGAAAAACAAATTTAGGGTTTTCATTTTCGCCTTCGCTTCAACAATTTTGACCATCGATTATTCTTCCCTCTTCTTCCGATTTATTGCTTAATAATCAAAACCTAAATTTTACATTTCTCCTAAATTTCCACCCAGATCTATTAGTATCTCAGATTTGCTAGGGTTTTGTTGCGGAATGTGATTTTGATTCTTCGATGGGTTCTACTGGCGCTCGAGCTCCGGCGTTAGGGCAAACTGAGATTAATTGGGATGAGTATGGCGTTTAATTGGTTTTTATTAGTGTTAATTGTTGCGTTTAGTTGTTGATTTTTTTTGTTCTGTTGTTGTGAAGTTTATGTGGGTATGCTTTGATGTTCTTGGTTAGTGATTGTGTTTCTTGAGTTAACGAATGGGAATTGCTAGAAAGATGATTGAGGAAAGAAGTTTTACTTATTATTTTTGTGTATTTGTGTTTATTTACGAGTTATATGCAAGGAAATGGCTCATCAGCACGTACTGTATTGATTGTAGAATTGTAAGGAATCAACTATCTCAAAGAGCAACAATAAACAAGGTCCATAGATAAGCCCAAGTGAGGTTCCATTCTAAAACCAATTGGTGTTAGATAGAGTAACCTACTAACATTATATATTTATTTATTCTCGTCTACAACACCAATGTGAGAATCAACTAAACTCATATATGTAGAGTTCTTAACAGGCTCACCATATCCTCGAAAAGAGGGGTGCATTGAATTTGTTGCGCTTAGGGCTTTTTTAGTGGACGTTGGATCCAATTGGTGTAATTTTTAGTTGAACCGAAGAAGGCGAGGGTGCGGTTGAAGAAGACTTACATGTGAGGGGGAGTTTTAGGGGGTCCATAAGTAAGTCCAGTAAGAATCTCACATAAAAGTTGTGAGACAGAAGAAATCAATATATAAGCCTAGTAGGTTATTCCACCTAATACCAATTGGTTTTACAATGGAACCCTATTCAGGCTTATATGTTAACCTCATATATTTCAATTCCATGGGTTGGATTGTGCTTAAAAGGTCGGTGAAATTTAACAATTAGTGTTAATTATTGAGCTTAGTCGTTGCTTTTCTTGTTTTCTTGTATGGTTTTGTATGCTTTGATTTTCTTGGTTAGTTATTGAATTTCTTGAAGGAACATATGGGAATTGCTAGAAAGATAATTTAGGAAAGAAGTTTTACTTGTTATTTGTGCATTTTTGTTTATCTATATGACTATCTGCAAGGAAATGACACATTAGTTTTAGACTATAAAATCATTCTTAGGTCTTCACCCACCAAACTTAAGCGTTTGGGACAATTGATTTCTTGATATTGTATCAGAGCCTTGTGACGAAGAGGCCAGAAGTTCGAACCTCAACAATCCTACTTTCAATATTAACACAATTTAAGGCATGAGGTGAGTCTGTGCAGTATCCAGCTTCAAGCTTAATGGGCATTCGCATGAGGAGGCATGTTAGACTATGAAATCATTCTTGGGCATTCACCTATTAGCTTAAGCCTTTGGGGCAATTGGTTCCTTGATGATTAGCACCAACCGTGTTCATTGTAGAAGCAACCAATATCAGTGTTCGGGTAACAAAATGCTTCTATGTTTCTTGATCTAGCTGTCAAGCCCTTCTGTGATTGAAGTTCACAAAATGCTCTCTTTTGTTCACATATCTGAATGAAGGTTTCTATTGAGCATTGTCTTTGTTCTCTCTTCTTCCTTTTTTTTTTGTTTTTTTTTTTTGTAACCAAGGTGTTTGGACCAACTTAAGCATACTTTAATTAATCTTGAGTAGCAACCACGGCTAGCTCGGAATTTTCCCCATGTGCAATAGGGTAAGTTAGGACCCTTGGTGTTTTGAACTGAATCTTTTTGATAGGAGAATTGTAGTAAGTAGATGGAAGGGATCGAAATTAGGGGAAAGAGAAATAGGAATTAAGCTAGAGGGGAAAGAGAGAGGGAGGGAGGGAGAATATTTTCACTATAATTCAGGGGCCATTTGGTGCGTGGGAATGAATTTGTGGATGAGGAAATGGGAATGACATTTGGGGAGTAGGAATGCCTAATCATTCCCACTCTTCCGTTTGGTATAAGTGTGGAATGGAGATGAAAATGAGGTATTCTTACTAACCTGACACATGTACTTTTAAGGAAGAATGGGTAGTTAAAGTAATTAGCTTAAATCAGTCTTATATTTCATGCAATTCACCCACAAAAGACTGCTTGTTTCTCGAGCACCTCATTTCCCCAACCACAGTTTCTTTACGAGGTAAATGCTTAACATGTGGAAATAAAAGGAACTGAAAATGGTAGAGGGCGCTATTCTTTTTTCGCCTTTTGTCTAAAAGAATTCTCCTTTATAAGTTACTTAGTTATTTTGTTCCTGCGTAATTTTTTACTTGAAGCCACACCAATTGGGCTTTAGGTTGACATCCCACCTCGCAGTTATGGTAGTTGAATGAGAACCTTCTTGCTTCTCTCAGGATAAATGTGCTCTCAATGACTGTATAACTGGTTTTCCTTGGCATTTCAGGCACCTTTTGTTTTAAATGTTCTCGTGAGTAACATTTTAATGTTCATTTATGTTTGATGCTAACCTTACCGTAGCTCTGTCTATCAAAAAACGTGTAGAGTTTGTGCTTTCCTACATCGTTCAGTCTGTTATGATTTTGTATTTAGAAATTGCTGTCCTTTCTTGCAGGCTCGACAAAACAAAATTTTATGTTGTAGGAGCTGGACTGTTCACGGGGGTGACGGTGGCTCTTTACCCAATATCTGTTGTAAAGACAAGGCTACAGGTTTCTTCAAAGGATATTGCTGAAAGAAATGCATTTTCAGTTATAAGAAGCATATTGAAAACTGATGGAATACCTGGTTTGTACAGAGGATTTGGCACTGTCATCACTGGTGCAATTCCTGCCCGAATTATTTTCCTTACCGCTCTGGAGACTACAAAAATAACAGCTTTCAAGATGGTTGAACCATTTAAGTTGTCTGTAACCTCGGAGGCTGCTGTAGCTAATGGAATAGCTGGCATGATGGCATCGCTTTGCGCTCAAGCTGTGTTTGTTCCTGTTGATGTGGTATGTGATGATCAGCGAGTATGCGTACGCATTTGTGTATAATGCTACTATGGCTACGTGTCAATAGTCATGTAATCGCTTATACACTTTTTAGTAGTGTTTAACTTGTAAATGTATTTATAACTAAGTGTCAGTAAATAAAATAAAATATATGTGCTTATCTCCAAAAAAAATTGTTATGTAATAGTAAACTGCATAGCGTAAATCCATTTAATGCAGTGTCCTTTATTTGTTTCCATGAATGTGAGTCTAAGCATTCAAATTTCCAACTTCAGGATAACTTACCACCCTTTCTTCAGTCAAACTAGTGGCAGTAGCGCGTTTCTCCTGTAATCTGAACCCCATTAGCGGAAAATTATTAGTTTTCGTATGCTTGTTCATGTTCAGTTGTTCAATGACCAAAAACCTAAGACTCATATTTGTTTGCTCTAAAAATACTAGGTTAGTCAGAAGTTGATGGTGCAAGGATACTCGGGCCATGCGACATATACTGGTGGCATAGATGTTGTTCGTAAAGTTGTAAGGTCAGAAGGCGTTCGAGGACTGTATAGAGGGTTTGGATTGTCGGTTATGACGTATTCGCCATCTAGTGCTGTATGGTGGGCAAGTTATGGTTCAAGCCAACGCTTATTTTGGAGGTATGTTGTCTCCTGCATCACTGTTCCTTATTTTATGCTCCAGAGAGGTGATAATCGGGTGATCTTGGTCGGGTTTGGGTGACCTGTTTAAGTTTGGGTCATTTCGGGTCTATTATAAACCCTAGTCAAGTCGGGATCGGGTCAACTAATTTAGGTTTGGGTCAATTTTGGTTTTCATCTATACTTGTGTTGTGTGGGTTGGGTCTCGGTCAAATCCCTTACATATAAATTCCTAGGTTTTGCTGAAATTCATCCAGTGAAGTTTACTGAGTGCAGGCTTTTAGGGGAAAGAACTGAACAAGAAGGGGCAGCACCCAATGAATGGAAAATAGTGGGGGTTCAAGCTGCAGGAGGCATTGTTGCTGGTGCTACGGCATCTTGCATCACTACTCCTTTAGACACCATTAAAACACGCTTGCAGGTAAGCAATCTCTCTCTCCTTTGAGCTCAGCTGGTTTTATTTTTTCTTATATTGTGGTTATTGTGCTTCTGGTATGAATGGGATACTATTGGCTCAAATTTAGATGTTGATAAACAAAAAAATGGAGTGAGATGATCTCTTGGAGTGGTGGGGGGGATTTGATTGACTTATGATTTGTTGAGACCTAGTTGCCAAATTGATTTGATTTGAATTGAAATCTGATTGAAATTAGGAAAGGTAGCTAAACTATAAAAAGGGGCTTATAGGGTGATTGTTAGGGTGCACCACTAGAGAGAGCAGATGTAAATGGTTAGAGTGAAATTGTGAAGGGCGGGGAGAGGGAGATTAATGGTGAGTGTTTGTGTGTTGCAAATCTAAGTATAAAGAGAGTCATGCACTAATTGCTTTGATTGAGGGTTTGCAGGTTTGCCATACAAAAGTTGCGTTGAGGATAGTTTGTGACCTTAACTGTGTAAAAGTTACATTTGAATTGAGAGATTGTGAGATCGGGTATGGGGTTGTATGAAATTATGATTTGGACGAGGCACCCATTTGGGCCCTGTGGTTTTTTCCATGCAGTTGAGAGGGTTTTCATGCAAATTTCTATTTATTGTTCTGTTTGATTTTAGGCATCCATTTGGGAATAAAACTAGGCTCCAAGTATAAGGTTTATAGGCCCAACACGTCAAGAATCTACCAAACTAAAAAAAAAAAAGGTCCGACTCTCCAGTTGACTACAAAGAATGCAACAAAGGTATCCAGAATGCATAAATACCTCTTTGACCTGGGATTTTGATAACTATTAAGGATATATTTATGATACTATATCTATCTACTATATTTTATCCTATCTTTACATCCTAGATCTAGCTTTACATCCTGCTCCGTGTTTAGATTAGGGTTGCTTGCATATTTTCCCCCTTATTGTACCCTCTCTATATATATGTACCGAGGGTTGTGCCTTTATTTACTTCTTCAATTAATAGTATTGACATTCCCACAATAATTTCCTTTTTGAATGTCAGTTTTATGCGCTATTTTTCCTAACTCCTGTATATATTTATAAAAGGTTGAACCTCTCGGTTTGCTGGCTGAACTGTCATACATGGAAACTAAATCCCGGTTCTGGTGGCATAAAGTTTGCATTTTTGGCAAAGCTAGGTGTTGCGATTTCTATGGGAACAACATAAGTTGCTTTTAAACTTTATATTTGTAGAAAATTTGACTGAATAGCCATATATTTATATCTTTTTGATAACATTTAATATATAAATGTACTTATAAATGTGTTTTAGTGAACAAATTACTTATATGCATTGTGAAAGCCGTTATAAAAGTACCATCATGCAGTGACAAAGCCCGCGACTAGTTTAAAATCCATTACACAACAGTGTACTGGATTCCCGTATGAATTTCTCGCTTGGTGAATGAAACAGGTGATGGGACATGAGAGGAGAAATAGTGCAGTTCAAGTGGTAAAAAGCTTGATTGCGGATGATGGTTGGAAAGGTTTATATAGAGGTCTCGGTCCCCGGTTTTTCAGTATGTCTGCTTGGGGCACGTCCATGATACTCACCTATGAATATTTGAGTATGTGTTTCAATCTTTATTTTCAAATAAAGCCTATTCGGTATCATTTTCTAGTTGTGGTTTTTTGAGCTCTAGAAACTAGAAGTCATATTTTTGGAAGCTCTCTTTTTCTTATTTATGGTTTTTTGTTATCTGTTTCTTCCGAGTTTGAGTGGAACCTGCACATTGGAAATGGAAAACGAGAAGAATCGTTTTGCAAACTCAGACTAAAAACAAAAAATTGCAAACTAGAAGCGTTACCAAATGGGCTTTTAATATTCCATTTTTAAGTAAATGAAGCCGAAGTGGTATAGTTAGATATGCAGGTTCATAGTTAAATTTGCCAAGATGAACAGACGGACAATATTTTTCACGAGAACATGTTATACCAAAAGAACATATCTTTTGACAAGAATTTTCTTTCAAAATATGTCAATAGTTTTTTACTTCTTTTCCTATGCTTAGACGCTTCCGAATAAAAATCTAGTTTCACTTTTTAGTTTAAAATACGTTTTCGTTTGTCAAATGACTTAGACAATGAAGAGACACATTATTCATCCTTAGAAATGCGTTGATATGACAGTAAATCAAGTTCCAAGTATTTCTTCTTGTGTATATTTTAAAATTTATATTCATATTCTTTGTTTTTCAAGACATAATGCATTTACAAGGTATTTTTCTAATGTATTTCTTTATGGTGGTTTGTTCAGAGAGATTATGCGCAAAAGATGAATAGAGAAATCCAAGAAGGCAGTATCGGATCCACATATATTCTTTTTAGGGAAGTCTTCTTTCCTCGGAAAAAAAATAGAGGGGAAAATTATTACTCCCTACTATTCATAATTGTCCGTTTACCAAACCGGCATATTTTTATAGGATGACATTAGAGTATTTGTTAATTTTCCGCAGCAAAATTCAAAGGGAAATTGCTTTTATTTCCCCCATTTTTTTGGAGTATGTTGATGCTGATGATTCGATGCTCCTGATAGGAAGTGATGAAGTTTCATAATTGTTGATTCTTGTTCTTAGCATTGGTTCATCACTGGAATGAAGAACAGTCTTGACTTGTTCTATTGTGTGATGGAGATAACCGAAAAAGGTAAGTATATCTGTCCTTTATTTCTAATTATCAAAAATTTGCGTTATGAGTGCGGTACCTGAGGTTTACAAGGATTAGTAGATGACATGACAACAAAAAGACAACAAAACGAACAAAAAATCTCCGTGTCCTCCAGGATGACACGCTCTTTAGGTTGGGGATCCTCGGAAACAGCCTCTCTCTAGGGTTGCACTCTAAAGAAGGAAGGCTGCGTACATCCACCCTCCCCAGACCCTGCTTTTGCGGGAGCCTTTATGGCACTAGGACTGTTGTTGTTGACCAAGAACCAAGATCTTGGAAAGAATAAGAGTCCTAGTTTGCCCTATTAGGACACGGAGATCCTCGTATGAACAGTATTTTTGCGAAATGAAGAATTAGAAACAAGATCGGAAAAGAAGAGCAGAGCAAGGATGATTAAGAACCCAGATCTTGGAAAGAAATAGAGTCCTGGTATGTTCTATTATGACTTGGAGATTATGTTACGAGTGTGGCACCCAAGAATTAGTAACTAAAAAAACTAAATGAAGACTCAGAAACGAAATAAAAAGAGCTGGAGGTAATACACTACAATCTCAATTTTTGGGCCAAAGTTGCCAGTTTTGGATTATATATATATATTATGTTAAATGTCAAAAAAATCATTTTCAGAGTGAAAATATTATTTTCAAAAAAAGTTAATATAACAAAATGCAGACTCTATTTGTTAAAAAGACAAATGTACTGGATCCTCGTCCATAACCTTTTAAATACAAATGTACACGAAAGAGAGAGAAAAAAAAAGCATATACAAGGGAAATACCAGGGGGACGAAGGGGTATGAATCATGAACAAAGGGTCAAACTATTAGGAACTCAACCCTAGTAATGCCGAACTTTGAAAAATGGTCTGCCGCCAGGCGATATGAACAAAGTTAATGTTATGATATTCAAGAAATAAAGACTGGATTTTGTTTAGTAGGAATTCCATTTCCAATAGCGTGCAAAGTCATCTAGAAGACGATGAAAGCAAAATCAAACTCGATATTGATATCTCGAACTCTACAACTCTTTCAACAGAGTTTCTAGTGTGGTCTTGTATAGACATATTGTAAATTAATATTTCGTTCAAACCACAATATATATAACAATTTAAGGCCATAAACAAATTACTAATATTACAATTCCATTTAACAAAGTTGTTTGTTCCCTTCAATAAACTAACAAACAAATTGAAAAAAAAAAAAAAAAAGTGAACGTAAAGCTCCCAAAAGCTCCACTGTATATTTGGGTCTGGTTCACTTTCTCTCTCATCCAAAAACGCCAAGCAGGCAAACGAATCCCTTGATTTGAGGTCACTTTCTTCCGTCACATAATGTTATCATTAGCTTACCTGTACATTAAAAGCCATACATACGATAAAGAAATTATCAAAGGAAAATGCCAATAATAACAAACTCAGTGCCTCAAGAGCTCTCGCTAATACAGGCCGCAGGGGGAGGGTGAGATATATGCAGCCTTATCCCTCCCAAAAGGAGGCTGTGTACGGGAAATTATTAGATGAGAAATTATCAGTTAAATATCCTGACATTTGAAAATTTTATTGCCTAGTCACCTTATTTGTCAATTTAGATAGAAAATGCCAATTTAATGCATGATTTGCAATAATATATGTAAGTCATGTTAAGTTTTCAGCAAACATAAAGCGGATTGTGATAAAATTCATGAATTTTGATATAATCTATCAATATATTGTAAAAATCACATGCTGTGTTATGATCTCCTAGGGAAAAAGAATATCGAATTATGATGAAAGGTACTTATATTGTCAAAATCATGTTTTACTTCAATAATTTTTCACTAGGAATCTATTGAATTTCAGCAAAAAGGTGTGTAACTAATAAAATTTTTAAAGTTAAAGGTACTTGGTAACAAATCTTTTTAAATTCAGAGTAACTTATTATATATATTGAAATGATCAGACCCTTAAGGTACTGATAAATCTATAAACAATCATAATTAAATTAATTACTTTTTAGCACAAACTAATAACTTTTTAACATATATATTGGATTACAAAATTAAATATAGTTGCTGTGTATGCTCATAAACATTTAGTTACAAACCATGTCATCAATAGTTGTCGGATCATCATCTTACCTTAGTTACAGACCTTGAAATCGTCTTTATCGTCTCCATCATCATCATCATCATCTTCACCGTCTCTGTTTAACTCGGTGTATTCTTCGAGAGAATTAACAGGAAACAACTCCCCCACTTTACCTTCCTGAATAGTTTGTGTTTTAGCCGGGCCTTTTGATTTTCCTTTGTTCATCTGTCCACATTGTATTTTATCATAACCGAGGCATCTCGAAAACCCATGGATTACAAACAAAGAACAGCGATATGATCTCATCTTTTTAGTTTTCGGTTTTTTTATATTTGAGGACATCTCATCCTTACTTCCTTGTACAAGGCAGTTTCTATGAATCTTCCCTTTCTCATTGATGAGAAAATCTATTTATAACATGATGCAGTATCTAGACTTCAACCAAAACCATTCATATGCAGATTGCGGCCAAAACAGCAAGAGTAATTGTTCGGAAGCTGATGACTTACAGTGCGTAGTAGAGTTCTTCGATCCCTCTCCCGAGCATTCTTTATGGCCTGCACATAACCCATGCAACCAATGAGCTTTTGATGCAAGATCAAACTCTTAACATTGACAACATGTACAAAAGAAAAATTGAAGTGATGGACCAGGGAAGAAGGTAAATTAAACCTCCTCAAGCATCTTCTGCTCAGCTTCTACCTCCGAGGAGTCCCTGCAAAGATCCAATTTAATCCCACATTAGTTTTCAGATTATCCTCGTGAATGAGTCGTTAACTAAGGCCTTGTTTGGTACAAGGGAAAACTTCTTCCCTAGGAAAGCATTTTCCTCGAGAAAAGATTTTCTAAGAAAAAGTAGAATCCGGTGTTCATTTTTTTATTTGGCTAAGGGAAAATATGATTATCTTTGATTCCATATCATTTTAGAGTAATGAGTGTCTTTAATATATTAAAACCGGTTAGAACCAAAACTCAGAACTTGACTTGCGAATTTATTATATGACCAGACTCAACTAGTATTATTCGATCCAATTTTCAGTCCAACAGTTTAGGCATTACCGGTCTTCAATCCGTTCAAGTCCATGTTTATAAGCACACCGATTTTGGGGCGTTGACTTCGAAGCCAACCAAGAAAATGGAATTTTGCAGAGAAAATCAGTGTTGAAGCAAATTCAGGTCACATGGAATATTGACTTCCTTTATATGGAAGAAAACATTTTCCTTCAAAAATAAATTTCCGCTCATTAGTTTGTGCCACACAAACAAAGTAGAAAACGACGTCCTCGAATCATTCTTTGCCTCTATCAAACAGAGCCTAAAGAAAAGCAGAACGAATGATCCTAACCTTCCTACAATCTGATCCACACGACATCGGCACTTGGCACACACATGCTGATCCTTAGCACAGCCTACACCCAACGTGTTAGAACCAATAAATTTAGCTTCTTTTCAGCATCTCACAAGCACCCTTTGTTCCAAATAGTTAAATCAATCATTCAATAAAGCAAAATCCAAGAACATAAAGACTAACCAGGGCACAAATTAAGGTAAGCTTGACGAACATTCCTTTTTGAGCAGGCCTGACTGTAAGTAGCAGAACAACAACCAGAACCCACATCATAAATAATTGACAATCGGAATCACACTGCTGGTCATTTATGTTCTGAGTTTATTATAATTGGTCTCTCATCCTTCATTCAAAATAATCTCTAATGTTTGTAAGTTTGTTTAAATTAGCGCATCACCTTTTTGTTCTATGTTATGCCAAAAATGGTCCTCCTTTGAACTTTTACATATTGTTGGTAACCAAATAGAGGACTACTTCAAACAAAAAAAAAAAAAAAAAAAAAAAAAATGAACAACTAACTTAAACAAATTTACAAACATTAGAGATTATTTTGAATAAGAAAACAGACGAGAGAACAACTTAAACAAACTTACAAACATTAGCGATCAATGTTGTAAATAAGAGAGAGAGAGAGAGGGAGATGAAGAGGGATACCATTTGGCAGGCTCAGTGAGAGGTTTGTACTTGCCATACTTGCGCTTCCATTCAATCTGCTCTTTACAACGGGGACACACCCCTCCCACTTCTGGGAACGGCTTGAATTTCCCCCCTGGTTCCTGTTCAGATTCAATCCACAGTCAATGAATTTCACATTAGAGTTTTAAAACGAGAGATCCATATATAAACTTAAGCCCCATTTGTTTTGACAAAAAACAATTTTTTATCTCAATTTTATTATTATTTTGTGTAACTTCTTCTCTCAAATACATAAAATGGGGTTTAACTTCATACCTCAAATATTGAAAATACGGTTATTTAGATCGTTAGTCAATGTACTTTGCCTATTATGTTAATTTAATCTCTAAAATTTTAATTGTGCAAATTTAGTCCTTGTATAATTGAAAATTTTCGAATCAAGTCCCGTTCTAAAATTAATGTTAATATTTGACTAAATAATGTTATGATTCAATGCAAGCGTTAATTTATTGACCTAGAAAGCATAAAGTGTTAATTAACATCACAATTTCAATCATCAATCAACATTAATTTCAGAATTGTACTTAATTGAAACAATTTCAATTCTATAAAGTCTAAATTGACATAAATAAAAGTTTAAGAACTAAATTGACATAATAGTCAAAGAACAGGAATTAATGGCATAAATAACCTTAGAAAATGTTTTCGTCCGTGTAGAAGTTAACTTCCCCGTCGAAAAAGAAAAACATTTTTGTGGAATCTCCCGTCATATATCTTACTCTAACCTTAACCCGATCAAGCCTAAACCTCTTATAAATTCAAATAATGGTACTATATTCTTCAGCTGAAAAGACAAAAAGTTTTAGGATAAACATATTTTTAATTGCAATATTATGTGAAAAGAAATTTTGCATAACAAAAATATTTTCCTCTAAACCTATAACAACCCTAATTAAGCTATTTGTCAATGGATCTGACACACATAAGGTCCACATTTAAGCCTAAGTGAGGATCTATCCTAAAACTAATTGGCAATGGATAGAGTAACTAGTAGACTTATTTATTCATCTCTTTACTCTGGCAACTCTAATTTGAAATTCTTATACTATATTCACATGTGGAGTCCCCAATACTATTCAATCTAAGGTTAATGATTTTGAAATATCACTCGTAACTCTAGTGCTCTCTCCCATAGATACTTGGTTGCTTTCGCGTTTTTGCTCTTGCTTAGATGCTTCCATGCTTGGCATGCTCTCCATGCGCTCCGTGCTTTTTATGCCATCTTGCTTTCTAGAATGGGGGTCCTTGGAAATATCCTTTCATTAGGGTATTCCCCCGATGGGGTAACTGCATACATCATACCCCTCCCAGACCCCGCTCACGTGGGGGCCCTTGTGACACTGAGCTTGTTGTTGTTGTACTCGTAACTCCAATGCGAACACCGCTAAAACCCTAACTCGACGAAATTGTGCCTTCTTCTAGCACTAACACGCCTAGAAAGTAACTGAAGGAAATAAAAAAAGTACAAGAAAGAGAAGAGAGAGAAAGAGTTGAACAAGGAGAATACCGTTTCGTTGATTTTGCGGCCCGCGTTAGGTTTCCAGGCGTACTTGTTCTGATGCTTCGGCGGCCCTTGTTTGCTCATCTCTTCTCGCGACGATTCGAAACACGGCGAGGCCGCTGCCGCTGCCGTCGCCGCCGCAAACGTTACGAAGACCTCGCCGGAGATTGAAACCTGGAGGGCGATCGCAAAACCTTCCTTATTTTCTTCAGCGAAAAAGACCAAGCTAATAGTGTAGTCATTTTGGGCTTTATCTTCGTGGGCCTTTTTGTGAAGCTTTTGGGCCCATGGGCTTATTTACTATGTCGACCGTCAATTATAATTTTGTTCATTGATAAAGGGAGTTAAAACATTAGAAAGATACCCCTAAACTAAGAAATTAGTCTTTTATATTTTATCTTGCGACATAATTTGTTCTTCATTGGTTTTACCGAGGTCGGTCACCGAATAAGGAACCAATTTAATCGTAAAATAAAGGATAATATTCATAAAGATCTTCTGAACTATTAATTAATATCAAAGTGATTCCTTAATTTTTAATTTCAACATAGACATCCCTAAATTATTAATCAAAATCAATATGACCCCCCAATTTTCGGTTTCATCAAGATACCCCTGAATTATTAGCTAATATCAATGTGACCCCCAACTTCTAATTTAATCAAAGATACCCTCTGAACTATTAACTAAAATAAATTTGATCCCCCAACCTTAAAGTTTATATCAAAGACATCCGAACTAATTAAAAAAATTCAAAAAAAAAAATGATTTAGGTATGTTAAGGTTTGTTAATACAACTTTTAGGTGTCTTGAGGTTTTAAAATATTTTTTGACCCCAAAAAAAAAGGTTTAAATTTATAATAACCTAAATTTGATAACTTTTTTTAGGTACCATCCTCTAACTTTGTGAATATTTATTAGATTAAGCTAACTTGTCACTTGAAAAATAATATAATTAAGAAAAAATGTTAATTATACATAAAACAATCCTAAATATAAAAAAAAAATTAAAACAATTTTAAAAATAAAATATATAGTTTTTTATTTTTAAAATTATTTGTTGCTAATTTTAGGAAACTTTATGTTTTTAAAATCATTTTAAATATAAATTATAGTTAAATTACGTTTAAGATATTTGTATTTTATTTTATGAGTTTGTATTTTATTTTATGAGTCACATAATTTAGCAGAATACTATAAAGTTATAAGGAGAATATTTGAAAACGATAAGAAAGTATAGGGTATTTCATAAATATTTTAAAACCTCATAACACTTATAAAACATATTAACAAGCGTCAGAGGATCTAAATTAATTTTTTCTATTTTTTTAATAGTATCAAATATTTTTTTTTGATAATTTTAATAGTTTCAATTATCATTGATAAAATTTAAAGTTAGAGAATTAAATTGATTTTCGTTAATAGTTTGGGGGTGTCTTTGATATAACTTAAAAGTTGAAAGGGTTTCATTGATTTTTACCAATTGTTTCGGGGTATTTTTGATGAAACCATAAGCCAGTGGAGTCGCATTGATTTTGACTAATAGTGTAAGGGTGTATTTGATGAAATTAAAAATTTGGGGGGCGACTTTTATTTTGAATAATAGTTTGGTGATCTCTATGATTATTATCCTAAAATAAAATATGAAATATTGCTTTGCAAACTAAAGGACTAATTCGAATAAACTTACAAAATAAAAAAGAACAGAGTAGCTTTTTTTTTTTTTATTACTACTCTGATACCATGTAAATAATATTGTAATCAGTATCCCTCACATCTTAAATGGGGAGTTACCTCATATATTCATTAAGCACATATAAGATATAAAGAGATCATATAAGGGTGCATTTGGTTCAGTTTATTTTAACTTATTTTTTTCAGTTTATCTGTTTTAATAAGATTTGTTCATTTAAGATTTATATATTTATACAGTAAAGTGTTTGGTTATGCTGTGCAAAAAAGATCTTTTTTACAAAATAAAGTGTTAAATGCAAGTTTAAGAAATAAAGTTATCTATTATAATCTCAAAAATAACTTAATGATATAAATTAATTAATAATAGTAGGTAGGAGAGAATCACAAAAACAGTTGGTCATGGTAGTGGAGAGCAATGAATGTAGCGACCCATGGGCATAAAAAGATCGAGTTTTGCATCTTTTTCTGCTTGGCTATAAAATAATTTTTTAATCTTTTTACTTAAGATGTGAAAAATATGTAAAAAGATCTTTTTTATCAACTAAACACAAGCCCTGCAGTCAACTAGATCTTTTTCATAGCTTTAAGCTGTTAAAAAGCTGAACTAAACGCATCCTAAGATATAAAAGTTGCTTGTGCGGGAGCTCTAGGCACTAAATATGTTATTATTGTACATAAGATATAAAAGCAATACATAATCAGACAAAATAAACAGAATGGAATCAATGATGCGCTAGAATATAGTCAAACTTGGAATATACTTTGGTGCCAAATTCTTCTTCAACGATGATGTCAGATATGATGTCGGTAATGAAAAATTTGGTAGCATAGTTTGAGACAATGATGTCAACCAAAGAGGGCACCAACACGTTATCACCGGATTCTATTAAAATTCCGAAGTTAAGCATGCTTGGGTGAGAGTAGTACCAGGATAGGTGACCTCCTGGAAAGTTCTCACCTTTAGGTTGGGGCATTGGGAAGCAGCCTCTCTTCAGGTTGACATCCTGAAGGGGGAAGGCTGCGTACATCTGCCCTCCCAGACCCTGCGTAGGCAGGAGCCTTTAAGACACTAAGTATGTTCAGTTTGAGAAAATGATTTCGTTGATCAAATACTAGTGTTGGTCAAGCTGGTAGGCCCTCAGCCTACTAACTAAGCATATTTTAATATAATTTATTAAATTAGTAATGTGTAATTAAAATTAAATTTGAGTTTAAATAAGTTAAGTTCGAGCTTAAATTAAGTTTAATGAGCATAAATAAGGTAATCTTAGTCAATACTCTTTAAATTATGTTAAAAATTGAAGTGAATTAAATGCGAACGAGTTGAGTCTCAGACTTGAGCTCAACTTAGCTTATTTCATATCTAAATTATTATAAAGTTTTAATTATGAATATCTAATTTATGTGACTGTTTAAATAATAAAATTCCAACTCTACTCTAATTCTAATTTTATAAGAATTACAGATAAAAATCACAATTTCATAACTCAGTTACAAATTAATATACCAAATTATGTCTTCTACCAACCCAAAATTTAAGCCTTGCTTAGTTACCATGAAATAAATATAGAAATCAAAATTTATAAAAAATGCGCATTTGCTATTTTGTTTGATTACATGATAATTAACAGAATAGAGGAAGTGAAAATTTGTTAACAATATTTCTTACTTTAAAATACAGTAACTTATATAATCCTTTCCTTTTATAAACTTTTTCTCATACGTATAACCAAATATTTTGTATTTATTTTTAAAAACTAAATTTCTGTAAAATACAACTTCTCATATAAATTTAATTATTGTATTAATTAAATAAAAAGTTAGGCCTCATTTGATTATCACATGAATTAAATTCCTACAAGAGGTTGTATTTTATATGAATTCAATTCATATGTCTACTTTTTAGAAAGTAGGTAAAAAACGTTTGGTTATTCAGATAAAAAATTTAACTTCTTTGATAAAATTAGTTAAAATAAAGGAATTAAAACTTACATAAAAAACTAATTACTTACCAACCAAATAACACGTTTACTTTCCGCATATTGAACGAGGGTATCACCTAAGAATTTTAGCCCCCGCGGGGGAGGCGGCGCCGTTAGGTTCATCGACACCGATCGGAGTCCAACGGTCAAAAAAGGACTCTCTCTCTCTCTGTCTCTCTCTCTCTCTCTCCTTGGAAATTGGAATAACTTTGAGAAATCCTTGCAACACCATTCAAATCCCTCAGCAATTTCCTCCGTTGAATTCCCCATCACCAATTCTGAAATACCCATAAAACAAAAATCAAACCTTTTTCCCCCAAAAATCAATCCATCACGGCTTTACTAGGGATCGCCGGCGCCACCCTCCGCCGCCACCATCACCACTGTAACCACGACCACGACCACGACCACCATCTCGTGGTGGGAACTTCGTCGAAGATAATCGGAACCCCTTCTCCGCACGGCGGTAGGGGTGCCCTCCCTTCTAACGGCGGTTGCCCTTCCGATCTCCTATTCCTCGCCGGCGGCGGCGGCGGCGGCGGCGGCTATTTCTGTTCTTAATTTTCCGATTTTTGTTTTATTCGTTTCGATTTTGTTCAAATTGAATACTAATTTGTGTAAAGAGAGATAGGAAGATGGGGATATTTGAGAGGACGTTGACGATTAAGAGGGTTGCAACGGTGTTGTCGAATTATCAGGAGGAAGATGGTTGTGGCCGCAATTGTCTTGGAAAGTGCTGTCTCCTTGGTATGAATTTTTGATTTTATTTTATTGTCTGATTATGGTGGAATTGTGAATTTTCATCGGGCCTTAGGCCTGACTCTACGCAAGAGGTCTATATATAAACTCAAGCCGGGTTTCATACCGAAACCAATTGATGGTAGATGAAATAACTTGTTAGGTTTATATATTGATTTATGTTCTCTTACGTGAGTTTTCTTACTAATTTCACATGTCGAGTCCTTAATAGAAATCATTACATATTAGGATCGATTGGTTGTAGATCAGTTTGGTTAATTGGATGACTTTGTAACTGCATTGATGATCTTGATCTGTTTGAATGATAAATTCGTGCAGGGCCCTTAATTTTCGTGATATTTTAGGCTCCGCATGGTTCAAAGGAAAACAATTTCTATATTTAATTTTTATTTGTAGAATATTTTTCTTAAAAATTTTTGTCTTTCTAGCTGAAAACATGGTTTCATTCTATAAATCTGCATGAGATTAATGCTCGACCAAGTTCAGCTTGAAGTACGACATATGATATGAAATTACCACGGGAAATGTCTTTTCTTCTCCATGAAGAAAATTTTGGGTTTTCTTTACTAACGGTGAGAAGTCCCATTGGGTTGCACAAGGGAGCAATTCTCCCCGAATCCCTCATAAATCGTCTCAACCCCAGTCAAAACGGGATTCGCTCCCAGGTATCTAGTACCACCCCCCAAGACTTTACCAGCTGAGGTAGCTGGGACCTTCAAATTCGACTTATACGGTTGATGATCATGTGTTTTTTAATAGTTAATGACATTGTTACTCGGGTCTTTTTCCGACTGATTATGATGCAGAGCTCGTGCTGACAACTGTAATTTTGCGTCTTCCTCCTGTATACTTCCTTGAAAATATTAAAAATTCGTGCAACCCCATGAAGGTAGCAACAATTAGATAAATCATGTAAATCTTGTGTCTGTACTCGGCAGTTCGTGTATTCATTTGTGGTTATATCTTAACATATCAGGGTCAAGGCTTCCTTTGTATACATTCAAGACAGATGACAAAGATATCAAAGAAGAACAAGCAAATTCTCTCCATGAAGAACCTTCATTGTCTTTCCTGAATGATCTATTACTGGGACAATGGGAGGACCGGATGAGACAAGGACTTTTTCGATATGATGTGACGCTTTGTGAAACGAAAATTATTCCAGGCCAGTATGGATTTATTGCACAGTTAAACGAGGGACGCCACTTGAAGAAACGGCCTACTGAGTTTCGTGTTGATCAAGTTCTTCAATCTTTTGACGAGAACAAGTTCAATTTTACTAAGGCTGGCAAGGAAGAAGCACTTTTTATGTTCGGAGAAAGTGATGATGACATGACTCGTTACATTCTGAGTGCACCTGTGATGTCTGAGTTAGATTCTCCAAACGTCGTTGCTATAAATGTAGGTTCAAGTTGGTTTGGTTTCTGTCTTTAGTTTTCATCTTTCTTTTGTATTTTGTTAGGGTAACTGGGATGTCTGGGTTAGCTTATGCACGCCTCGACTAGTACTTGTATTGTGTGGACCACCCACTCAAAATTGTCTGTACCCAATGAGAGATCCTAGTGGTAGGATGGCCACATACTAGGGGGTGTAAATGAGCTGAGTTGGCTTGCGAGTCATAAGAATTGAAATGCTTGACCTTGTAAGCTCAAACATAAACGAGTCGAAATGAGTCTAGATTGAGCTTAAATGAGGCAAGCTTAGTTCACAAGCGCCCCGATCCAGGTTCCAAGATCGATCGGGCCAAGCCGCTCTTGAGCCTATGACAAGCCTAGCTCAAACTTAAAGTGTCCAAGTCCGGTGAGTTTCGAGCCTAAACTATACACTCCTACCACACGCACTCAGTGGGTGGCCTCAAGAAATTGTTTGCACCCAATGTTTAATGTTTATGTGACACAAATTCCAAGTACGGTAACACTTGGGTCAATCTCTTTCAGTTACTTCTTTCTTATATACTACTAATACTAATGCAACAGCTTTTGACAGTTGAACAAATTTTGCCTGTCGTATTATGATTTCCAGGTGAGCCCGATTGATTATGGACACGTACTCTTGATACCGCATATATTTCATTGCTTGCCTCAGCAGATCGATCGAGAAAGCTTCTTGGTAGCTCTTCATTTTGCTAAAGAAGCTAACAATCCTTCTTTTCGGGTTGGCTACAACAGTTTGGGTGCCTTTGCCACCATTAACCACCTGCATTTCCAGGTGAAGTTATCAGTTCTTACATTTTCTTATATTCTTTGATGAAGATTTTGGTAGATTTATCCATATTTGGTTCTATGTGGGTTGTTTTGTGCATGGTTTATAAATTGTTTGTGCAGTTGTAAGTACGAGACGTTCTCCTATACTCTGCAATTCCATAGACACCAAGCATAATTGGTTGAGCTGCGTAGACCTTGTGTTGCAATTTTGGCTTTGTTTAGTTCCGCAGAAAATTTTTCTTCACGTACTATTTCCAATTAAATTTGTGTCTAAAAACTAAAGAAATTGGTTTTATTCTCTAAATTTGCTCGAGGTCCATAGTTGGCCAAGTTGAGATTGAGTGAAGCATATGACGCAAGATTACAATAGAAAATGTTTTCCACTTTTGTTCAAGAAAAGTCAATGTGCCTTAGGAAATTGTTTTGGAGTCGTATAAAAAAACAATAGAAGTGAAACAAAAAATATTTTCCATCAGAACAAGCAGAGCGTTTATCTTTCTCCTTTTTTTTGTTTTCTATTTTGTCATTTCCCTAATGTATATCTCAACATGCAACAGGCATATTATTTACAAGTACCATTCCCAATTGAGAAAGCAAAAACTAGAAGAACAACTGCAGCAAATGGTATACATAGCAATGGAGTAGTGATCTCACAGTTGATGGATTATCCCGTTCGAGGTCTGGTGTTTGAAGGCGGTCACAGTATTCGAGATTTATCGAATGCTGTTGCGAGTTCGTGCATTGTTCTTCAAAATAATAACATCCCTTTCAATGTTCTCATCTCCGGTTGCGGAAATAGGATCTTCTTGTTTCCTCAGGTATTCTTACTCTCAATTTTGCTGCAATATGTTCTATAATTATGCTCGCATAGTTGACTAAGGGCTTGTTTGGTCAAACTGTGAAAATAATTGTTTTTCTTCAAACGTATGTTTTGCGGAAGCATTTATGTAAAAGTACTATTAACAGGGGGTAATTTTTGTTGAAAAAATTTAGTTTTTGTTTTTGCTTTTGCTTCTAATTTAAATGAGAAACATTATTTTTCTACTTCTATTTAATAGCATTTCCCACCCAAACATCCTTAGATCCTTAAAAAAGTGTTTTTTCCGAAAGCAAGGTGCTTGGTCGAATTGTGAAGAGAACTGTTTTTACAGAAATTTTTTTTTGAAAGCATTTTTGTGAAAGTGCTATTAATATGAGTACTTTTGTCCAAAAAAATTTTAAATTTGCTCTTGTTTCTGCTTTAAAAGAAAAATACTAGTTTCTTCATCTATTTAATAACAAAAGAACAACTTTTGCTTCCATTTAAAAATATTTATCTTTCCTGTCTAAACATCATTAAATCCTAAAGAAAGTGTTTTTTCAAGGAAAAAAGAAACAGTTTTCCCTAAAAAGAAGTTTGGTCGAATAGGCCTAAGAAGGTTCTTGTTAAGGGAATGTTTGGTTATCGTTTCTATTTGTAGTTTTTGGTTTTTAAAAAAAACTAAAAGCCAGATTTTAAAAACGATCTTATCTGAATTTACAGTGCTATGCGGAGAAACAAGCACTAGGGCAAGTAAGCCAGGAGCTCCTAGAAACTCAAGTGAACCCAGCAGTGTGGGAGATAAGTGGACACATGGTTCTAAAGCGACGACAAGACTACGAGAACGCATCAGAAGAGTACGCTTGGAAGCTTCTTTCCGAGGTTTCTTTATCGGAAGAGAGGTTCGAGGAAGTCAAGGCTATGGCCATGGAAGCTTCGCTTTTGCCCGAGGCTGACATGGTGGCGTATGAAGAGCCCCGTCAACCTGGACCGCAGCATTTCATGAAGGATTGTGCGGTTTTGCACTGAAGACGAGGGGCGTAAATGGCATATGTTGTTGTTCATATGACATAGAATAAGAAGCATATGTTTGATATGTGAACTTAGTATATGAGAAGCAACTTTTTGTTTTGGTTTTCTTAATAAGGTAAGGGAAAAAGCATTAGACGTTCTATCTGACACAAACATCAAAAGTTTTGATGTCGATTGTACATACTTGTTTGCTATAAAATAAAAATGTCCTTGTTCTTTGTTTCTTTGAGTTCCGATCCCTTTGTGAATCATTTTACTTCTTGTAGATATGAAATATTCATGAATTAGCACCTAAGAGATCACAGAAAGTAATCCGAGACTTATAGTAATGCTATGTGTCATGGTCCTGGGCTTGCCCAGTGTCCGCGACCCCTTGACAAGTCGCAAGGTGCGCTGAGGCCCCTGCACGCGGCCCCGGGCCAGTGCGTGCGTCTAGGTGCGCGGCCCCAGGCCAGCGCGCGCGTCCCTGTGCGAGTCCTAGTCGCGCCCAGTGCGCGTCCCTGGGCCCGTGCGCGCGCCCCTGCTCCCGTGTCCCAGTGCGGGACCAGGGCCTACCGCAGGGTCCGTGACACTGCCGGTTTTTCTTATTTTTGTTTGACTTCATGGGGCGTCTTGCACGTCGTCTCCGTGGGCCCTAGGATAGCCTTATGTATATAGTAGCTTAGGAAATTTTTAGTTTCTTTTTATCTTTTGTCCTTCTCAAAAATAGGGGTGTATAATTGCAGAGACCCCCTTGATGTTTCCTCGTGTTAGGGGTATAGAGTCCCATTTTGTATATATATATGGGGGAGAGTCCACTCAACTTGTAAACCTCATGTCCGTTGTATGCTTTGTTAATGAATACTAATGGCTTTCTTTTCAAGCTTTGTGTTCATGTGTGATTGTTTGTCGTGCTCTTGAGTGGGAGTTGCAGCGCCACATTCGCACACCCGATGTCCCGGGACCCGGAAGGTCCGAACTTCGTAGACCGCTGTGCTCTTAAAGTGATCTATAGTGCGGGCTTGCGTGTTGTCCTTAGTGAACAACGCGCGCCGCACTGCTCTTAGTTCCTAGGACCGTGACACTATGCATACTTCTATACATGTATTAAAGAATCGTTAATGAAAAATTACCATACCTTGGAAAGGCATATGTTTATCGATGTTTGTTCATAGATATTTTACGAGTATAATGTACACGAATACGTACGAGAATTAGGAGTGTAAGCGTTTTCACACATAAACGGCTAGAAAAGTTCTAAAACATGGGCTAAGTTGGGCTAATTAAGTTAGGCCCAATAAGGAAAATAACTCAATAAACAAACAACAAACCCAGTGCCTCCAAGGGCTCCAGCCTAAACAGGGTCTGGGGGATAGATGTACGCAGCCTTCCCCCTTCAGGGGGCTACCCTGAAGAGAGGCTGTTTCCGAGGACCCCCAACCTGAGAAGCTGGTCCGCAGCAAATGGCATGTGACCTTGAATATTGACCATTGTATCTTGTTCCTCATCAACTGAAATTGAAAGACGAATGTATGATTATCAAGAAGAAATTGATTAGAGCAAATGAGAGGCGAAAGAGACGATTATTGAAGAAATCCAACAGTCAAATCTTGAAGAACTCTAACAAAGATGCGAAAGAGATGAAGCTTGAAGAACTCGAACAAAGGCGAAAGAGACGAACTGGTAATCTCAAGTGCCCAACAGTGAGTTTATTTGAATTAATTAGGGCAAGGAACTCAATAAAAAAAATTTAATCAATCTTGAGTTAGACTTCATGGATCTAATTTGGGCCAAACTTTATGGATACTTTGTGTCAAATAGACCTGTTATGGATGGTACATGAATTTTACGTATTGTTGGTGTTACATTTGGACATTCAATACATTAATCATCTTTACCAGTATCATTTGGTTTCTTGTATTTTCTCGTATCAAAGTCATCAAATTAATAAAAAAGTTGCTGATATCCAAGTTAAAACACAAGATTTAGAGATCTTTCAATGTGAAGACAGATATCGAACATAAGAAGTTCGTTGGGCTTAAAGAATAACAAAGAAACTCTCATTTCCGTTGTCGATAAAATACATCCAATTTCTCTTATTCTTTCTTGGATAGTTAGGTTACCCTAAAAGACGACCAAACAATTGGCTTACCTTTTTCCCTTGAGAATTGCTATTAGTACACTCAAATTGTACACAATTTGAGTATTCAATATATACGATAAAAAAATCACTGAATCATATAAAGACAATTGTTCACTGTTATTTTCCTCAATGACTTACAAGGTATCAATCTTACCATGCACCAAGATTCATAGAATGTGTCTCCACGAAAAAAATAAAAAATAAAGAAATTAAACGTTACATTACTCCGCTATGTCATCCTCTCTCTCTTTAGCTAAGTTGGGTTCGGGGATTTGAATTTAAGACCTCTTCCGTCAACTTTGGTATTACTTTTACCACTAAGCCTATTAATAACTTTACATGTGAGTGCGGTAAGAGCCATATATTGGAGTTCCACGAGAGAAGAGATCAACGTATAAGTCTAATCGACCACTCCATCTAAGGCCAATTCGTTTGATGATAAAACCTCACTTGGACTTTTGCGTAGATCTCATACATGCTAACTCCATGAGTTAGGCTTAAGGTCCGATGAAATTTTAACAAAACCAAGGCTTTGCTACGTTACCCAACTGCGACCCATCTCTGTTTTTCGCCCATTGACAGCCAGCCCTTCCCTCAACACCTCCTTATCCTCCCACAACTCGCTAGCAGCGTACATATTGGCTAACAACACAAATGGCTCATGCTTATTCGATGTCAGCTGTACGATTCTTTTGGCAATTTTCTCTCCAAATTCTCTCTCTCCATGAACGCTACAAGCACCGAGCAAAGTTTCCCACACGAAAACATCAGATTCAACACCTGCATCCCCGATAAACCTCTCGGCCTCGGTCAATTTACCTGCGCGACCCAACATGTCAACAATGCAAGAAAAATGCTCCCTTTTAGGCTTTCTATTGTAAACTTTTATCATCATGTCAAAAACTCGAACCCCTACATCCACCAGACCCGAATGGCTACAAGCAGAAAGACACCCGAGAAACGTAACGTCATCAGGGATCAACCCTTTCTCTATCATCGCGTTTAATACGCTGAGAGCGTCTCTTCCTTTACCGTGTTGGGCAAAACACGTTATCATTGTTGTGTATGACACAAGATCATGGTTTTCCATCATTAAGAACACCGAGTTAGCGTCCACTAAACTCCCGCAATTTGAGTACATATCTATGAGTGTATTATTCACCGATAAATCTGAACTAAATGGCGTTTTCACAACCCGGGCATGAATTTGCCTTCCTTGATCAAGGTTCGCAACGTTACCCAGTACTGGAAGAATACTCGCAAAAGAGAAATCGTTTTCTCGAACACCCGCTTCCAACATTTCGCGATAAACACCAATCGCTTCATCATTCATCCCGTTTTGCATTAACCCCGCAACTATAGCAGTCCATGAGATTACATTAGGCTCCAAAATCCCATAAAAAACCCTCTTTGCTAATACCATTGCATCTTCACATTTCGAGTACATAGTAATCAACGCGTTATTAATAGGTGTTTCAGACGCGAATCCAGCTTTTACCGCAACACAATGTAGCACCATCCCACAATACAAATCCATCGGTTCCGAGCACATCTTTATCGCACTTGTTAAGGTGAAGCTATCGAAACCGACATTTTCATGTTGCATCTGAGAGAATATCTTCAAGGCATGATCTTTACTACCATTTACAGCACAACAATCCAGCATAACATTCCATGATACCAAATCTAACTCTGAAATTTCATCAAATGCTCTTAAAGCATCATCGAATCTCCTCTGTTTTGCATACTTATCAACCAAAGAACTCCCCACAAACTTGTTCCAACCCAACCCATAATGAATTACATGAGCATGAAACAAGAATCCCATAAACCAAGCACCAATCAAACTAGCCATAGTGATAAAATTCGGCCTAATTCCTTCATTTTTCATCATATAATATAAACCAACACCCCCATAGACATTACAATTCCGAATATTTGCAGAAATCATTGTGTTATACGAAACGGCATCTCTTTGAGGCATTTCATCAAACACCTTACGAGCAATGCTCAAATTCGCATGCTTGCGGTACAAATTCAGTAGCACATTCCATAACGAAACGAACCCATTAAAATTAAACTTAAGAAGGATAGTTTGCACTGACTTCCCAGCTCGGAGATCACCAGAAAACGAACATTCTTTAAGGAAATGGCTCAATTGGGGGTAAATTCTAGGGTTTTGGAGAGAGAGATGAAAATTCGTAAATCGGTGATTCTCAGTGTGATAAAAGGTGCAAAATATGGGGATTTTGTTAGTTGAATAGCGGAGGAGCAGCCTCGAAAGTGCCCTTTTCATGCTCTTCAATGCATGATTCTGGATAATCCCAAATGGTTGTTTTGAGTTTAGTTATACTGACCTTGCACTTTAAAAAAAAATCATTAACTATATAATAATATTAATAACTAGTGTTACCTCGTATAATACACGAAGAATATTTATATTTTTAAATATAATTTACATATAATCATATTAAAATTTTATTATATTTATAAAAAATACAACATTATATATTTTGCAAAATCATATAGTAAAAAATTAAATTTCTTATTTTTTCTTTATCATAACATTCTTAGAATTACTTATATTAGAGTTTAAAGGTGGTTGATGACACCCCTTTAGAATAACTTGGATTAGGTTTAGAGGTTTTTGGAGGGGATACTTGACAATAATATATAAAAGATAATAAGTTAACTAATTATCTTTTACTAGTTAATGATTTTTTTTTTTTTTTTTTGGGTAAGAAATCAATATATTCACCATTTTTTTTAGTAGCTATAGATGATGTTGTCATGTATACTAGAGTTATTTAACCTATTAGTCTATGATATTTTTATTTTTGTTTAAATTGGTTTCTATATTTTGAAGTTTATCTAAATCAGAGTTATATCTGTTTTTTTGCTTAAAATAGTCTTAGTATTAATAAGTTTATTCAAAATTTTCCTCATTTAAAACAATTCTTAATGTTTTATTTTACAATAAAATTAGTTATGGTGACTAAAATTAGATAAAAATAAAAAAAATAAGGATTATTTTATTATAAAAGAAAGTATAAAGGATTGTTTTAAACAAAAATAATGGACTAATTTGAATAAATTTAAAAATATTAATATAAATAACTTTGCATATAAACACATATAACTTGATATGTTTTTTTTGGGCACATTACAAAGAAGGGCAATTTTACTGTACAAAAAAAAAAATTTCTGTAGGTGTAGATTTTGTACTCAAAATCATCAAAAATATACTCAAAAATATGAAAATGTACTCAAAAATTACCCACTTGTGTGTCGACACATAAAGTGTGGTGATTTTAAGTACATTTTTGACGTTTTTGAGTATATTTTTTGTATTTTTAAATATATTTCTGCACCTCTATAATTTTTTTCTGCACTGTAGAACTTTCGTACAAAGAATTGGATATGATTTTTGAAAACAAGATTGCACTAATTTAATTACTAATATTTTAAATAAAATATTAAATATATCCAAATTAAATAGCTAAATTGTTGGATAAACAACAAATCGCCTTCTAGATGGACAACTTATGTTCCCTTCCAGCCATCATGTATATTAGTTATATTTTTTTTGGACAAACAATTATTAATTACTATAAATGAACATATAATTTATCTCTAGTATAAAATAATACGTCGATGCTCTTGCAATTATACACCCCTTTTGGAGCTTGGCACATCCCGTGTTCGACTTACTTCAGAATCCCTACTTTGAATATAGAGCTTTTTTGCTATACTGTATACTTAGAACATCTCCATCTCTGATACCGAGTCTGCCACTCTCATCATTATTGAATTAGATTCTTTCAATGTGATCTCTTGGTTGAGGACAATGCAATTGTCTCCTTCAAAATTGAACTTTTTTTATTCACAAAATTAGGTCTTTGATTTTGTGTTTCACCTCCGTGAGTTTTGTTCATATATGGAGAGAGAGATACACTTCAAGGTAGACCATTTTGCAGAGAAAAGAATATACCAATTATCGGGATTACCAAATATGGTTTCTCTTAAAACAAAAAAGAAGAGGGACATTCCCTTCACGGCTTGACTCTATCTGTTAAGGAACCATCTTTTCCAAAAGCTTAAGCTGATGAGTGAAGGCCCATAATTGGTTTTATACTCTAACATGCCCCCTCACGCAAATGCCCGTTTGGGCTTGAAGAGTGAATATGCACAGGCCCATCTCGTACCTTGTGCTTAAATTATTTTAATATTGAAAGTGGGGGGTATTGGGATTCGAACTCACGATCTCTTGGTCAACAAGGCTCTGATACCGTATTAAAGAACCATATTTTCCAAAAGTTTAAGCTGACGAATCAAGGCCCATAATTGGTTTATGCTCTAACACTGTCCATGGTGCGCCACTTTCTTTTTATAGAGAGTGATTATATTTTTATATCTTTTCATTTTTATTTGTAATTTAGTTGTGTACTCTATTTACACCTTTATGTATTAGAAAAATTAACTTTCACATCAATGCAAATTGCAAAGTTAGATGTTATGATACAATGGAAATTGAGAATTTCACAAGAAGAAGATATTTCAATTAGAATGCTTATGAAGATCATCAAGGAATCAGTAGATGTATCGGATTTTTTTCATATATAATAAAGGAGTTGTCAACGTGACATAATGCGTGGTATCTACAAATCCAAATCAATTTTCAAGACAATACTTTTGATGCAAAAACGCTCGTAAAAGTTGTTGGAATCTTCAAAAGGCAATATCCCTTACTGCCATAGCTTCGACAACAAACGCCATTTCTTTTAGGACAACAATTTGTTTATGCAAATCCTTTATTTTCAAATGGTAAGGATTAAAACTGAAAATGTGGAAGACGAGCTTCAAACTGAGAATGGATAGTTTTACCATCGCGCCAACTTCCACAGTTGCTCTTATCAGAAACCCATGCCTAGTCAAAACGCACCAAACAGTGTTACTAGCTGTTTGACCAGTCAAAATGTTAAACGCTATGAAAAGCTGCTTACTAAACATAGCCATAGAGTCCTTGCTTTAACATTCCCCTCGCATACGAGTTGGCTTTAAGTGCTCCTGCTCCTTCTCTCTAATTCAATTGTAAATTACGCAGCCAACATATTTATTAGAGAGGCCCTCATACATCAAATTGAATACACCCATAATAAATTTGGTGAAAGGCAAAAGTTGATTTTATTGATATGACACAATGAAATCCATACACAAAACACTTACGATAATATAAGGAAAGCATAATTCTAGGCACAACTTATGCCACTAAATACTAATCAATAATATATTAGGGTTATTTATTCTAAAAATCCTTATATTTTTATTATTGTGTCAATTTAGTCCTTATATTTTTAATTGTATTAATTTAGTCCCTTTATAATTCATAATGTGTCAATTTAGTACTTCGATCAATTTCAAGTTAGTAATTGACATAATTTTTAGCTGCGCAATTACATTAGATGCAAATAATCCACTAAAGATCCACCCCTTGTTTCAATTTAACCCAACCCATGGCTGAACTATTAAAAATTTTATTAAAAACATAATATAAATTTTACTTCAAGAACCAAATTGATACAATATCAATTGTAGAGAGACTAAATTGACACAATTAAAAATATAAGAACTAAATTAATAAAATGAACGAAATATAGGGACCTTTGGTATAAATAACTCAATATATTATTATGCCGTATTTACAATATTACACAGGATATCTCAATAAATCAACCCAAAAATTTAACAAAATCATACAGAATATAAAATTATTCTTCACCAAATCATCAATGATAATGTAATTTATCTCTCAAAATCATAGAGAAAATATAGCCTTATGTCAATTGTGTTAATTTAATCTTCTTTTAATTGTATCAATTTAGTCCATACACAATTCATATTGTCACCCAAACCCTACATATGCGGGAGCCTTTGAGGCATTGTGTTTAATATTGTGTCAATTTGATTCCTAGAGTAAAATTTGTGTTAAGTTTTTAAAGAAATTTCTAATGATTCGGCCATATATTGGATTAAATTGAGTCAATTGGTAGATTTGTAATGGGTTGCTCTTATCTAACGTAATTCTCCCTTTAAAAAGTATGACTAAATTGATATAATAAAAAAAGTATAAAGACCTTTTGATGTAAATAACCCTAATATTTTTCTTCAACCAATCATTAGTTTTAAATCATAAAGTAATTGATTTTTTAATATAGTAATTTTAAAGTAATGCCAAGTTATTTCCTTTTGACTAGCTAGTTCTGCTTCTTTTGTCCCGAAAAGTACTCCAACAAAATTGGATGTTTGCATTAGTAAAGAATATTATAACATGCAGTATGACAGTAATCATGCTAGAAATACAATTCAAACAGTATAAATAAACTATATAATATGATGACAATCATGCTTTTGATGCAGAATTTCAGCATTGACCATAAATTATGTATGTAGATTCCAATATTTTTAAATTGTTAAGATTAGTAAAAGAAAAAGGAAAAAAGAAATTAATCAAGAAGCAAAGAAAGCATGAACAACAACAATGGCAAAAGAAAACGCAATGACGATCAGAAAAGTTAGCACTACCACTCTGTACAATCCAAATCCTACCAGTCAGCACTACTGTATTAGGTTATCGATTCAGAAAAGTTTTCAGACAATATTATTATAAGGTAAAATTATTATTGTCAGAGTAAAATTATAGTTTTTAAGACAATTTGTGACTTTAATTATTTATAAATCACATTATTACTCTGATAATAACAATTTTTGCCTCTATAATAGCAGCTATTCTTTTACTTTTAGATTGATCTTGCTTCAAATAAAAAAAGGTAAATTACATATTAGTATCGTGAATTTTGGTGTATTGAATTTTTAGTTTACAAACTTTATGAAATAATTTATAGTCCAAAAAATTATACATATTTAATAAAATAATCCAAAATAACAGGCCTATGTTACAACTCTTCCTAATTAGTAATTTCACAAAATGATGGGTAAGGCGTAGGATGAGACAAATACCCGGAGGACGCCTGGAGCTATCAAGAGATTCACATTCTTTGGCACGGTCGTTTGGATTATTTTACTAAATATGTATAATTTAAGTATAAAATTATTTCAGAAAGTTTATTAATTAAAAATCAATACACCAAATTTTATGGTACTAATATCTAATTTAGTCAAAAATAAAAGATAACATGGATCAGATCTACCTTTTCCACTCGCGATCCAATTCCTAACGTGCACATCACATCACGCCATCATCTTCTTGAACTCCTCAAAGTTAACGTGGCCATCGCCGTCAACGTCAACAGACTGGATCATTCTCGAGCAATCTTTGATCGAACACTTCTCCCCTAAGCTCTTCAACACGGCGTGAAGTTCACGAGCCGAGATCAAGCCGTTCTTATCTTTATCATACATATCAAACGCCTCACGAAGCTCTCGATCAACGGCCCCGGCGTCATCAGCGGCTGAGCCGGCTTGAAACTCCACGAATTCATTGAAATCAACGTAACCGTCACCGTCCTTGTCCATCTCTGACATCATCCGACGAACCTCATCCTCTGTAGTTTCCGATCCGAGAGAAGTCATCAGTTGCCGGAGCTCCGACGCCGAGATCTTGCCGTCGCCGTTAGCGTCGAACTTCTCGAAGATTCTAACAATGTCATCCTCCAAGGCTTTTGATGTAGAGCTCTTTGTACTTCCTCCGCCACTGGAACTGCTCTGATCCTTGGCCATTGGTGGCGATTACAGAAAGAGAGAGAGAGGAGAGAGAGTCTCCGGGGTGCGGAGACTGCTCTCGGGGAGAGAGAGGAAAAAGGAGAAAGTAAATGGAAGTTACAGTGAACGGAGAAGGGGGTATATATAATGGGGTGGTAGGGTTTACGCGGTTTCAACGCGTTAAGTGTAACGACCTGATCGTTTAAATGATAGCGACGCCCAGGGGAAGATATGAAACAACTAACTTCCGCAATTAAATTGCCCCCCGGACATAGCCGAGTGGTCATAATTGTCGGGTGTTAATGCGGTGATCCGGAATCGAATTTCACAAAGCTCAAAATATGGTGTCCTTTTTGAGGAATTTAAGGGATTTATCCCCTTTTCCCTCCACCAGGGCTTTACCATCATAAAAAAAGGAACTTCCGTAATTAAATTAATATATAAATTATTTTTTTGGAGCAGAGTGGAGAACTAGCATAAGTATAATCACTATAGCAGTTTAAAGGTTTAGAATAGTGAAGTTTATCTAGGCTAGGCTTAGCGCTCCTAGGCTTTTTGTGTTGTGGCTGCCTGTTACTTTGTCCCCTTACTGCTTGTTGCTCCATGACTTTATTAATTATTATTATTATTTTATGTTCTCTATGCGCTGTTTCTATTGCTATTGCCTTTGCTATTGCTATTATGTTTTTAGGTTTCATGTTGAGAGTTATCGGACACAGCCTCCCTTTGGGGAAGCATCATAGAGAAGTAAGGCTGTATAGATCTTACCCCTCCTAGACCCTGCATTAGCGGGAACCTTTGAGGCACTAGGCTTATTATTGTTGTTGTATATAGATTTTTTTTTTTTTTTTTTTTTGGAGCGTTACTTAGGCTGTAACTATTAGCATTTAGCATTTAGCTGTTAGTTGTTAGCTGATTGATTAGCTGATAGCTGTTGGCTGATTGGTAATATGTTTTGTAAAATTAGAAGTTGAAGTTGGTGGATTGTTGTAGAATGATAAATAAAATTTGATTATATAGTGTTTAAAAAGCTAAATTATTTAGCTTTTAAAAAGCCGCTTTTGAAAAGTTAGACATTATGAAAAATGCTAGCAATAATATTTTTACCAAACAACTCTATTAGTTGTTTGGCTAGTAAAGTCAAACAGCTAAAAGCTACAAAAAATGCTATAAAAGATTATTTGCCAAACATAGCCTTAATGTATAGATTAATACAGTAAAATGTTATTAAATTTGGCAATGGCGAACCTGATTACTGGGTAAACCCTGACCCATGTGGCAATCGACACACTATAGGAGCCAGTTAATTCAATTATCCCTTAAGGAGAGGTTCAAGGGGAAAATCAAACTTTAGACATTTTGGCTTGAAGCAATACTCTATTCTTTCACTCGTCTTCTACCCTTAAGACAAAATTCTAGTGGGTAAAATATTATTAAATTACTTATTAGTAATAACTTAATTTTTTTTATAGACTAATAAGTTCATATTATATATGTAACGTACATATTGATGATATTTTAATACCTATATCATGGTTATTAAACTTCTAATCCCAATTGTTTGGATCTTATAATTTTACAATCTAATAAATTTGATCAATTTTAATTTTAAATAAAATCTTAATTATGCAAAATATTATAATCCTTTGATATTGATGGATAAGATCATAATGCACTTATAATATGATTCTACCAATTTTATATCGATCCTACTAATACATAAAAATAAAAAGTTAAAAGTGAAAAACACAAAATCAAACATTTATTATAAACAAATTTACTTTCTTACCCTGAAGTAAAATAAAATAAAATAAAGCATTTATATACTCTTAAGAAATTTAAATTAAGTTTAGACTTTTATACGCTCTCAAAAAACTTAAAGAAACTTAGTTTAAATTTATAGCATTAATATAAAGTTCGTTTAGGTCGTAATAAAAGCTCTAGCAATCATTTGAGCATACTACGTCACATCTACCTCACGTACTCTATCGTATCTTGCATACTTTATTATAGATCTAAATCTACATCTAGTTTCCCGTCTGAATCAGGGTCACTTATGTGCTTTTGCCCTGCTCGTACTTTCTAAATATACCGAGGTCATAACTCAATTCTATATACCTTTTACTAATATTGATATTCTTCCAAAAGCCTCGATGATCAAGTCTGTTTCAATGGCCCAAAAGATTCAAGCTTGATTTTTTACGAGCTCAATCAAATTAAGTTATTAAATTTAACTCAAAGCCTTCAAGCTCGTAAGCTTCGAGTTGGGTTGAGTGAACTCTTAGGCTAATAAGTTCGAACTCAGCTTCGTCATTACAAATATTTTCGAGATTTTTTTTCCCCTTTTTGCCGTCTTTTTATTTTTATAATTTATGTTTTCTTAATATGTTTTTTCTCATCGCCTTTGTCCCACTAAACATCGATGAAAAAGGGTAATGTTATTATTAAGGAAAAATTATTATTATCGGAGTAATATTCTAATTTTTAAAGTAATTTGGTGACTCTTATTATTTTAAGTTCTCTAACAATAATAATTTTTATTGTCAACTCTAAAAAATAAACCTAAGTAAATTACTTATGCCTTTCCCACTCAACGGTAGTGGTGGCCATGGGCCGGGCCGGGCCCGAGGGCCTCCAGGCCCGGGCCAGCTACAGTGCGGGCGGGCCGGGCTGGCCCGGCCTTTTTAACTAAATTAAAAAAAAAAATTAAAAAATACATAGTCGTTTTGTACTAAAATTATTGTAATTCATTGATAAATAATATGAGACACAAATATATTTCTTTCCAAGTATACATTTTCAAAAAAAATAATACTAAATATATATAATAAATAAAATACAATATACAACAAGTAATTATCAAACAAATATCAGTAAATAACTAACGTATCAAATACAAATACAAAGTTGGGGCCTAATATTTAAAAATACAAATTTATTTACCAAAAAATATAAAGTTTGACATATGGAGTGTGCGGTCATCTTTTGACGTAAATATTTGAACGTAAATAATTAACATACAAAAGTCTTGAATTTTGATATCAGTCATATCGGGGGGTTTCTACGCCATCATTTGATGTATCAGTTGTGCGGTCGTCTTCTTCATCGCTCGATGAATCCATCTTCATTCTCTGTTGATCTCTTGCCTCAGCTAGCAGCCAATCCTTCAAGCACACGGACATCTCCAAGCTCGACGGCGATAGCTTCGCCCTCTTCGTTCCAAGCAACCTGCCACCAAGACTGAAAGCACACTCCGATGCTACTGAAGACACCGGACAACTTAGTATATCACGTGCCATGGTGGAAAGCACGGGATACTGGGTTTGGTTTGTGTTCTACCATTGTAACAAATCAAAATTCGGGTTGGCCGGCGGCCCGAAAATATGGACCATCGGTGTCCGCAAATAATAATCTAACTCGTCACATGATGTGGGGGCTGCTGTGGGCGTAAATTGCTCCAACAATTTTCACGAATATAACGTGTGTGAACTACTTCCACTAGATGTGAAAGATCCTACTGCAGCAGTACTAGGATTATTAGACGCTAATTGACGGGAATATTGAGAAAATAAACTATGCAAGTCGTTATCGACATCGGCAATGAAAGTGTCGATATTAAGAGAAGGATTCAAATACGTGAAAAAATGTTGGCAAAACAAGTTGAAACCTGAGCGTTTACAACGAGGGTCTAAAATAGTTGCAAAGCAGTAAGTAAGAGGTAGTTCAGAAAAATATTTGGCAAGCTTTCCTTTCATTGCCATAATCGATCCGAACAAAATAGGGTTGGATTGATTACCCACCATCCAATTTACAATATCAAGCAATGTTGATATTGCTTGAGACATGGTCGGATAGTAGCAACCCGAATTAAATATTGTCCCATCTTTAAACATGATAAAAAATTTACAAATTTCATCTATTGTCTCCCAATGTATACCGCCCAGGTTGTAATCGGGCCATTCTACACGATTTTCCTGGGCGAATTCCATCAGAGCGTCTTTGTATGGTAGAATGCGCTCTAACATTACTACCGTAGATGACCACCTAGTTTTGGAGTCTAATTTAAATTGTTTATATTCTATGTTATGCAACCTACACATTTTTAAATCTTTTTTTCCTACCGACGGATGTTTTAATTGATATTATTACAGATCTTAAGGAGGCAAGGGATGCGTCTATAAGATCTAAACCATCCATTACCATTAAATGCAAAATGTGATAGATGCAACGAATATGAAAACACTTCCCACCTAACATGAGTCTCATTTTCCTAATTAAATGTGCTACGGATGCAGTGTTATTGGAAGCATTGTCAAACGTAATACTAAAGATACGTTATTCTATGCCCCAATCGCGGACTGCCGACATAATCGCACCCGTAATTACCTCGGCAGTATGGGGGCAATCTAAAAGCCCAAAATGAATTATTCTCTTCTGGATAATGAAGGATTCATCGGTCCAGTGTGCCATTATGCACATATAAGGTTGGCCGGGTTTGGACGTCCATACGTCCGACGTCAACGAGAACATGCTCGTGTTCGTCGCAAAAAGTGTATGTATCCCAATTTTAAGATTGTGGTACAACGTAAAAGCGTCCCGCTTTACGGTGTTCCGAGGAATCCTCACAATTGCGGGGTTCACATTTCGTTGGAGGTAGTCGACGAAATGTGGGTTTTCGCCAGTACTAAAAGGCCTTTCACTCAAAATTATATATTTAGCTAGCCCCCTACGGTTGCGCTCCTGAGAGAACCTAAAATTAGCAAGTGCACCGGTTACTTACTGTACTAAACGTTGTTGGCTCTTTTCCGGGAATTGCTCGGGGTGGCACCTAAGTATATGTCTATTTAGTGTGCCCGTCCCACTGCAGGGTTGATGGCTAAAATTCTTAGGTGGGTCACATAATTTACAGGTTGCTTTATTAGTTGTCTTATTAAGGGTAAAGTGCTTCCATACCCCACTAGTTGTACGCCTACTAGTCAAGATACTAGTTTCAGGCTGGCCATCTGTGGTGGGGGTGGGTTCCTCATCAGTTTGTGAGTCTCCAACCCCACCACTACCTGACTCATGATAATCTTGTGGTTGTGAGAAGTTATAATCTATGCTATCATCAATGTATTAGGGTGTTGGGTCTAGTTGTATAAAAGCTCGTTCTTCAGTATCAAGTAAGACAATTCTAGTCCTTTTTGGGATTCTGGGTGGCCGAGAAGAGCTAGAACTAGCACGACCGGCTCCAAATGATGAAGAGTTATGTGCCATATTAGTATAAATGATTATTATTTATAAAATGCAAGTAGTAATGCAAATTAAATAACTAAAAATGCGAATCAAAAAAAATTACGATACTAAAATTACCGAAACGAGAGAACAATGAAATTCACACTTCAGCCAAATACTTTACGAACTTCGAACTTTAGAGCACAATTTTGCAATTAGCAAATTAGAGAAGATGGGAGATGATGAATGTATAGAGAGAGGAGAGAATTGAAGATTTTGTGAGAAAATGAGTTGGGGAGGTTTAAGTATTTATAGAAAAAAAATATATAATTTTTTTTTTGGGCCGGGCCCAGGCCCTGAAAAAAACAGGCCCGAGGCCTGGCTCGGGGGACCTCGGGCCTGTACCCGGCCCGGCCCGCTACAGTGCCGTGCGGGCCGGGCCGACCCCGCCCGTTGGCCACCACTACTCAACGGGCTTCAAAATTCAAACTTGGAATCACTTCTTATCCAAATCGTACAATATTAGAATCTTACCCAAACTTATAGCTTGTATTAAAAATAGAGTAAATTATTACTTAGATAATCTGAGATTTACTATTTATAATTTATGTACTTTGATATTTTAAAATATACAATGAGTTATCTTAAAGTTTAAAATTTTTTTCATTCAGGTACTTTAAAATTTTAAAATATAGATTTTTGTTTAAAAATATTCAAGTGAAACATGATTATAACGATATATAAATCTATTTAGTAAAATTTGATAATTTTTTAACAAACAATCTGTTATGACACATAATTCTAGTAACATATAGGTAGTTTACATCTAAATTTAGTGGGTATATTATTATAAATTTTTGTTAAAAATATTGACATTAATATTAATATATAATTATTATTATAACCATGCATTAAAATTCGGTAGCTTTTGTATAAAATTGCTTCTATTCTTATAAAATTCATTAAATTTCAATAGGATACTTAAGTGATTAAAATTTTAAATATCGGGGTACCTCATTATATATTTATATAGCTTTTGTACTTTACTCATTGTGTCAATTTAGTTCATGTACTTTTAATTGTATCAATTTAATCCCTGTATAATTTATATCGTGTTAATTTAATCTTTATAGTAAAAGTTATGTTAAAATTTCAATAAAATTTTTAATGGTTTAGCCATGGGTTTAATTAAATTGAGTCAACAGATAAATTTATAGTTAGTTACTTTGATCTAACATAATTGCACATCAATAACATAACTCAAGTTTGACCAAAAGACTAAATTCACATAATTAAAAATATAAATACTAAATTAACACAATAAAAAAAGTACAAAAATCTTACGTGTAAATAACCCTTATATATATATATTAAATTATAGTGTACTTAGGTAATAAATAAATAAATTTTAGGTCGTCTAAATAATAATTTACTTAAAAAAAATATGATAAATACACATGGAGTGACAAACACGAAAGCTTGACCCAAACATCACGTCACTCAAAACACAATACAAATATTAATAATAAAACTGATTTTTCATAATTTCATGATGAATTGAATATTATATATGTTAATCAACTAATTTTGTCAAAATTTTAAACTGATAGATAAAAATTTAAAAATAACTTTATATTTTAACATATTTTCTCACACAAATGCTCATTAAGCTTGAAGGATGGACGATACATAAGCTCTCTCATATTATGTGCTTGAGATATATTAATCTATTGAGTTTCAAACTCGTGGCCTCTTTGTTAACAAAACTTTAATATATGTCAATGAATTAACTTTTTTAAAAACTTAAATTAATGGGTTAAAATTCAAAAATAGTTTTATACTCTGCCAATAAAGAAAAAGAGGAAGCAAGAAAAGAGGAGAAGAACGACTAAAAAAAAGGACACGTTTTGTGGAGGTTAAAGCACGCAGTTCACGTGGGAAAGAAGCCTTCGTCCTTCACGGATTCTCTCTCTTCTTTCTTTACGGGGAAAGTACATGAGATGAGCATTATGACCACTACCATCACCCTAGTTGGATGAAACCCGAGTCACATTGTTGATAACCGAAGAATTTCATTACTAGGCTATTGTAAAGATTTTACATGTGAGTCTTCTACTATCTCATATTAAAAATATGAGAGTAAAAAGATCAATTTATAAGTATAGTGGATTACTCTACCTATTACGAATTAGTTTTAAAATACAATCTCACTTGAACTTATATGTGAATCTTATGAGTGTTCATAGGATATGATAGTCAAGGAACGATCTAAAAATAATTTTATACTCTAACAATGATGACGACCAAATAGGTATAATAATGGGCACGGATTTGCAGTATGAAAGCGTAAAGGCAGAGGCAATTTGTTGATAGTGGTGTTGATGCCTGTGTTGTATTGTCCTTCTCTCTCATGTGATTATTATGACTTACGAGTCCCTCTTCCCATGCTCATTTATATTGTTCACGGGGAAACTATGATTTAAATTCATGTGAAACTTTTTACTATTAAAGTTTATGATTACTGTCTCTAATTTAAAATTAGTACTGATCTTATTAATTCTTGTTCCGAGTGTGACTATTGTATGGTAAGTCACTGTTCAATATGACTATTGTACGGTAAGTTACCCAACCACCATCTCGTTGATATATCTACGAGCAATACATCTTACGCATGCAGCCAAGTGGAGCATTTCAAGGGCTACTTAAGAATACTACAAATGAGGGGTCCTTGATAATACAATCGGGTTTCCCAAATGTGATTGTGATCGCATATGGTGTGTCCTCCAACAACAACAATAACAAAAAACCGAGTGCCTGCAAGGGCTCTCGCATACGCAAGGTCTGGGGGGTATATATACGCAGCCTTACCCCTTCAGGGGTACCCTGAAGAGAGGCTGTTTCCGAGGACCCCCAACCTGAGAAGTTGGTCCGCAGCATAAAGCATGAGACCTGGCAGCAGGAGAGCAAACAAAGTATGAGTACGGAAAAACACTCGGCAAGCAAAACAACAAACTCAAACCAAGCCACATCGAGCAGAAATTAAAAGATAAGATAAAGATAAGGATAGAGATAGAGGATAGAGATAAAGATAAGTAGGCAAGTAGCAAGTAGCAGCTCATAAGAGCGAGTACACAACCTACGTGCATCACGAGGATATCAAAGCCTAGCACTAATAAGCTAGACTACCCTACTCCATAAGAATAAAATAGATTATTTGTTGTATGATGCTCCTGTTCTCTATAAGTGCTTCTAGCATAACAAGAAAAAGGATCCGATGATCCAACGTCTTGAGAAGAAGATGAAGAAACTATTGCATGTTTAGCATCTATTTGGATTCGAATATACTTATTGCAAAAGAATTAAAACTAAAAGTGCACTTGAATATAAAAGAAAGATATATTTTTTTGATTAAAATTGTGAGGCAGTAGAAACACTTAAAAAGACTCAATTTAAAGGTTAAGGGCTTGTAGCAAATATTTGAAATAGAGTCTTCTTATATATTAAAATTTAATTTGGTAAAATAAAGAAGGGACCGACACGCCGTCACCGGGCCCATTAGAACTACCAAGTTAAGCGTGCTTGAGCGAGAGCAGTAGCAAGATGGATGACCTCCTGGGAAGTCCTCACCCTCAGGTTGGGGGCACTCGGAAACAGCTCTCTTTAAGGGCAATACCTTGAAGGGGGAAGGCTTCGTATATCTGCTCCCTCCAGACCTTGCTTAGGTGGGAGCCCTGAGGCACTGGATATGTTGCTTTTAAATATTAATTAGATAAATTATTTAATACATATTTTTACATTGTATCAAATTAAGCAACTGGTGCCCCAGTTTGACTAGAAGGCCAATTTCCGAATCTTCTGGTCAAAATTCTTATAGGCCCAGTTACAAGGGCCCAAACCCCAATTGATTAGTTCTTTTGATCCGGGCTTAGCCCAATCTCATTGGGCCAATTTGTACATTATATATGCTAGGCTTGGCCCAATTGAGGTTCTTTCTCAAGTTTGGTGGATAGTCCTCTTTTCCCACTTGTTTGTCCAAGAAAAAATATTTTTTTCAAAAAAGGTATTTTTTTTTTTCAAAATTTAAAAGTGTTTGATCTGAAAAGAAAAATAGTTTTTAAATAGAAATAAAAATTATTTTCTACTTTAACCTAGAAGGCAAAAAATAATATTTCTCATTTAAATCAGAAACAAAAGCAAAAGATAAAATTTTTCAAACAAAAAGTATTTCTAAAAAAAACAGAATTTTTACAGCTCGACCAAACAGACCCTTGTTACCGAAGTTATAATTTAATTCCTAAATGATGTGGCATGCATAATGGGAAATAGGTGTATAGAAAGGTTCAACGCCTTCCCTTTAAATTTTATTGACTGCTAATAAAAATAAAGAGGAAAAATTGGATAAATGATTTCTCACAACCTAAGAAATCGAGGATCACAATAACAATAACACTTTTTTTTTTTTTTTCTACAAAATCAACTCCCCCTTTCGTTCTAACCTGGCCTCCTTTATATAGGGGAGGAATTACAAATTTAAATTCAAAAATAGAATAAAATATGGAAAGAAAATAAATTAAAACGGAAAGAATCAAAACTACTCCTAAAATCTCGCCCAAAATCACGCCTTCAATTAGCCTTGACCACGTCCTCCTCTCCAGCCGCAAACACCCCTTGGAGCCAACTACTCTGATGCCATGGACCACTACCGCCAAAGTTTTGCCGCATCTTGAAGCCCTTTATCTTTGTTTTCGGCAGTCATGCACCCACCAGACAGGTGCCGTGCCAAGCCACGCGCCAACTGCGGATGTGAGGCTGCCCTTTCCCATAGACTCTTAGTGTCTTTGCCCTGCCCATACCCGGCTCGCTTCCCTTGACCCTTTTAACCCGATTGACCCGCCAAACGCTATTTGGCGGCTGCATCTCTAAACATGTTATTTTGTTGGATGCATACTTTGGATGTCAAATGATGGTGAGAAGTATCAGTTTTGTGAGTGAGAAGAATCAAAAACTTTTTTGTTGAATACAAGAACCACATCTCCAAAGTTACATACTTAAAGCACACAATATGCTCATTTGGGTTGAGCTACAAGCAACCAAAAGTCACTCAATAAAGCACATGCCTGTCTAAAATTATGAGTACTTGAAAACCGAAGAAAACATGAGATAGTAAATTACGTGGTTCAATTAAAATTTATGTCTATATAGAGGAGTACAATGATTGCAGTATCTGAAGAACATTAAATGGGACGTTTTAAAGCTTCATTCATCTCAGCATGCACAACCCCAATACGTATATATAGTTATGTACCTAATTTTAGTGTGTCGCGAGACTAAATTAGATCAGCCCCATCCTTTGCTTCATAGATAAGGCTCACTGCTACAACCAGACTCTATCTTAAAGGTCTAAAGCGTGAAAAAGACCAATATTGTATATAATAAAATGAAATTACTTAATGCGAATTAAGATACCCCATTTTAGTATTTCAAATTATCATGCACACTTTTTATTTATAAATTTAATTTTTTGCTCATTAACTTTTTAAATTTTCTTTTTCTGGGATTATAATTTTTTTTTGTTTTTGTTTTTGTTTTTGGTGGTGCCTAATTATTACCCATATAAGTATGCTCCTAATTACATACTTTTTATTTCCTTAATTTAGCAAGAGAAAAGACAATCATTAGTTTTTTTTTTTTTTTTTTTTTTCCCTCCCCATTTTTTTAACATTTTCTATTGGTGATCCGACTCTTATGTTTATTTCATCCGATTTTGACGTAGGATTGTCACCTTTTTAAAAACCAAATATATAATCTTCAATTCCAATTTGAAATCAAAGTACTTATACTATCAAAATTTTTTTCTCTTAAAAGTAACAAAAATAACAATGGCAGATGACACACCACAGGATTTGGCTGACCGAGATAGGATCTTCAAGCGGTTTGACACCAACGGGGATGGAAAAATCTCGTCCACCGAGCTCGGGGATGCTCTGAAGGCACTTGGATCTGTCACTTCAGAAGAAGTCAAGAGAATGATGGTAGAAATTGATACCGATGGAGACGGGTTTATTTCCTTCGAGGAGTTTACTGCTTTTGCTCGTGCTAATCGCGGTTTGATTAAGGATGTTGCTAAAATCTTTTAGACACATTTTTATGTGATCTATACTTGGTATTTTTTTCACAAATGTAAGCATTTTTTTTTATTGTTTTTTGTAGAAAATGGAAGCATTCCCATTATGGGCTATATATGAAATGTTTGGTTTAATTCATAGATTTCATATTTTTTAGATTTGAAGCGTGAATAATACATAAACCTATCTCATATCTTGTATTATTAAATATTAATACTAAGACTAAGAGCTATTCAGATTCGAACTTGCAGCCTCTCAGCAAAAGCTTCCGATCCATGCCAAGTTAACCTACTATCTCAAAATCTTAAACTGATGAGTGAAGACTTGAGAATGATTTAATACTCTAACAGAAATATTAATCCCAGTGATTCCACGAAGTCAAAGAATGAAACACAATATTCACATTTGATTATCATAAAACTGGAAAGAATAACGACAATATGAACGCTTTTTTTCTTATTAAGTGAGATCAGCTACACAGATCAAAGTACGACATCGTTTTTTTTTCAAGAATCACATCTTCATTAAGCTCTAATCAAGCCAAAGCAGGAGACAAGATCATATATACACACCCTCCCTCATCAAACACCTAGCCCTATACACAACTTGACATTCATGTGCTACCGTCAATCAAGCACATACCACACTGCAAAATACTTGCATAGTTCTACACAACGCAAAAAGATTCAAAACCCACCTCAATCTAGAGGGAAATAAAGAAAACGACAACGACCCAGAATTCGTTTATCATCGACCATACAAGAAATCATCGTCTTCTAGTTCCGAGACACCTAGCATGGCCAAAGCCAAGTGGTTCTTGATTTCGCTTTTTGTTCGTTCCAGTATGTGGAAGTGATTAGAACCACACCCAGATCGCAATAGAGCAGCCTTACCACGAACAGGGCAACTTTCTCCCCTTAGTAAGGTAAGCACCTCAACAATGCCTGGCCTGGCCGATTCATCGTTGTTTATACATGATGCTGCAGCTCGTACCATCTGGGTCATTCGAGGTGTGCTTTTAGCTGTCAGCTTAGCTCGCGGGTCGAGCAATGTGTTATATGCTGTGGTTCCTTGGTCCAGAAGCGGTTTCGCCTGCAATGACATAAAAGATTAAATGAATAAGTCTCGTCCTGTTGTGATGGGTGACAAGAGAGTACTAATTGGAGCCGATAACTTCCAACAAGCTCTCATACCACGTGAAGTTTCAACAAGGCTTAGGCTCCATCAACAGAGTTGGCATATATGAGGTGCACATATAAGCCCAAGAGCAGTGCGATCCCAAAACCACTTGGCATTAGGTAGAATAGTCCACCGGGCTTATATTTTGATCTCTTCTTTCTCATGACTCTAAGGTGAGACAATTTAACCATATTCGTATGTGAAGTTATCAACAGTCCTCGTGCTTCAACGGATAATTTGATCAACCCAACGACGAATCTTTAATTCAAACGTGCACCAATTTGCAAACCCACAATTTGATCAAGTACCTAGTTGAACTACTAAGGCTTACTTTTTACATAGGTTGACTCTATCAACGTTAATCCAATGGCCCTGTTGGTGAAGTTGACATCCTAACTTAAATATGGTGACATTTGGGTGTTAACATCAAGCTTACGAGAAGGGCCACCTATTGTAGTTAAAAAACCTAACAAAGGCCATTGATTCTGCTCTAGCGATTCCTATTAGGTATAAAACTATTTCTGACCCTTCACTCATCAATTTAAAATTTTAGGATAGTTGGTTTCTTAATATATGGTATCAGAGCCTTATTGATCAAGAAGACACAAGTTCAAATTTCAACAGTCCCAACTCGTAATATAAACATAATTCCAGTACAAGGCATGAGTTAGACCTGTTGTATCCGTGTGATCAACTTAGCCTTTAAGGATAGTTGGTTCTTTAATGAGAACTATTGAGCATGTAGCAGAAGACAATTTTGAGAAGGGAAACATGTGCATACCCACTGGACTAAGTTCTCTTCTCCTGGTGGCCGATTTGCTTCGATTGGCTTCCGGCCTGTTATTAGCTCGAGGAGCAAGACTCCGAAGGCGTACACGTCGGTTTTGTCAGAAACCTTGCCATGCTGGAAATATTCAGGAGCCAAATACCTGCACAATTAAGTTCAATATCAGCGAAAACTTCATCGCTTTCTTTTAGGCTCCATTTGCTTGCACAGTAAACATTTTTCTTGCAGAAAATATTTCATCAATACTTGAGAGAAAGTCAATTTCTTCTGCAGGGAAAAAGACTTTAAAAATACTTTACTTACTCGTTCATGGAAGCAAGCAATAACATTTACAGAGACTGAGATTTAGCAGAAAAGATTTATTTAGTGACAGCATACCCAAATGTTCCTTTCACAGTTTTGCAAAGGAAAGGGACTGATGGTGCAGGAGTCCATGTTGCTAGGCCAAAATCACATAACTGCAAGCATTATCCAACAAATTTGTCATCAATCATAGGCCATAATTGGGATTGTCTGGTGTCGTTTTTTATTTGCAGTTTTTGATTCTTGAGAAACTAAAAAAACCTGGTTTTGAAAGCGATTTTTTCTTATGTTTCGTTTAATGTTTACAGTTAACTATAAGAAATCAAAAACAAAACACCAAATATAAGAAAAAAATGTTTTCAAAATATGGTTTTCTTAGTTTCTAGATATAAAAACTGCAAATAGAAAAGGTACCGATCAGGATCACAACGATTTATACATTTAGGGAACAAAGATCAGAGGCAAACAAAAATATATCATCAAATGCTCACCCTAGGCCTCCTCTTGGAAGACAGAAGAATGTTGGATGGCTTTATGTCTCTATGAACAATGCACCTTTCACTTCCATTGTGCAAATATGCAATAGCCTCTGCAATTCCGACCGCAACCTTATACCTCACAGACCATGAAAGTGATGCAAACCCTTTTAGGTTTCTCTTCTTTCCTGAAAAATATCCATTTGGGAGTATCAAATTTCACACAAAACTAGATAAAAACTAAGGCAAACTCACAGAGTCATTGGAATAGCTCATTAAGTTTATATGTTGTTCTTTCCTTTCTCATTGTGAAATTTCACCATGCCTAAAGCTCAACTCATAGAATTGGCACATATAAGGTCCACATATAAGCTCAATGATGGTCTTATCCTAGAACCGATTGACTTTAAGTGATGTAGTTCACTATACTTACATGTTAATCTCCTCTTTCTCATTAGAGAGGCACTCGTCGCATCAAATTCAAATGCACCCCTTTTCTCAAGGACATCTTACCCTAGTACCACGTGAAACGTTCACTGAGCCATAGGCCCAAATGCACATATAAACCCAAATGAGACTTTATCCTAAAATCAATTGGCATTAGATGGAGTAACCCAATAACTACACTCATATATTGATCTCCTTTTTCCCACAACTCTGACGTGGGTTTCCTACTAGAATCATATGGAGAATCCTTAAAACTCAACTCAAATGTGGGACTTGTTATTAGACACATTCGTTAGGTAAAGAATAATCGAACGTACCATGCAGATGCCGCTCCAAGCTTCCACTGGACACATATTTGTAGACCAGGAACAAACCCTCCTCAGGATCAATGCAAAATCCCAAGAGAGGAACAACATTTGGGTGTTGAAGTGAACTTGCAATCATAAGCTCTCTACAAAATGCCTTTGGGGTCTCCTTATCCTCCTTATCAAGCCTCTTAATTGCCACTGCTGTTCTGAATATCCCAAGTCTTCCCCTAAACACATAACTCAATGCACCTCTCCCCAGCACTCTGCCTACCCATCAAAATTACACCAAATCAATCACAATTTCATACACTGAAAGTAAGCTACTCAAATACAAGAAAATTCATGTTATAGTATAAAATCATCCATGGGTCTTCAAGCATTAACTTAAACTTTTGAGATTGTTGGGTTCTTGACATTGTATCTGGCTAACAGGTCACAATATCCAACCCCAACAGCCCTCGTTCTTAATATTAGTATAATTTTAGGACAAGGTACGAGTTGAACATGTACACTATCTACCCTTCAAGCTTAATGGGATTCGTGTAAGTGGACATTTTAGAGTATAAAACTACTCAGTGGTCACCATCCATCAGCTTAAAGTTTCAGAATGGCTAGTTCCTTTACATTGTATCAAAACCTTGTAAACAAAGAGGTCACCAATTCAAATCCCAATAGCTTTCACTTTCAATTTTAACATAATTTTAATAGGACTTGTGAACAATTTACACTTCAAGCCCAGTGGCAATTCACGTAACGAGCATGTTAGAGCATTAAAAACACATATGGCCTTAAGCTTTTGTGATAATTAGTTCATATGGCCTTAAGCTTTTGTGATAATTAGTTCCTTTACAACCCAAATAGATAATACAACAACAATAACAAAAGACCCAGTACCACAAGGGCTCCTACCAGAGCAGGGTCTAAGGGGTGAGATGTACGTAGCCTTACCCATAAGGAAAATGAGAAGAGAGAGAGACCCAGTTGAGTACCTTGGGAGAAATTGCGAGTGGCAGAAACAATTTCACCATACCTAAATCTGATCAATGAATTTGCAACAGGAGATATACTTCTCTCTAATGACTCAATTTTCCTCCATTTCATCTCTTTAGAGCCAGAATCATCCAAATTATTATCCAAATTCACTACCAAAATCGTAGTATTTTGAGCATAATCTTTCTTCAACGAATCAAGCTCCACTTGAGAACAAAAACTAAACCTAAAAGAAGAATGAACAGATTGAGGCTCCCCATCAACACCCCCACCAAACCCACCAGACTCCGCAAGTAACCAAGCCTTATTATGCTCAAAGTTGTCATTTTTCTCCTCATTTTTGTCCTTCTTCTTGCTTCTCTCTCCTCCAACTATCTGGGCTTTGCTCAAACAAGAAAACCCAAAATCAAGAACCATTTTCACGAACTGGGTCTTCAATTTGAGCTCATTAGAGTCGCAGTTACAGTGAGAGAAACCCATTTTAACCAGTTCTTTTTGGTACAGATCTCAAAAAAAGAGCTAGAGAGAGAGAGAGAGAGAGAGAAAGGTTGCACCTTTGCTTGTGGGGGTGGGAGAGAATATTAAATCTTTTGCAAAAGAAAGGGAGTTGGGTAAATGGGTATGGAGAAATTGTTGTAAGTGGTATATAAAAATGTGAAAGCATTAAAATGACAAGGTTGCAGTAATGGAAGATGGTGGGTTAGAGAGAGAAAGAGGAGAGAGAGAGAGAGGGAGGAAGAAGAAGAACAGAGGGGGGAGAGAGAGAGAGAGAGAGAGAGAGACAAGCAGATCCCCGCAACTAGGGCCCATGTTCTGTTATTTGATTACACCATAATGTTCATGAATCTATTACGGGTTCTGTTTGGGGCATAAAATTAGAGGCTTGAATTAAGATTAAGGTTAAAATTAGAGCTCTTAATTTTAATTTTATTATTTAATTTACCTACTAAAATTAAAATTATAATTTCACTGTCAATTCTATGGAATTAGATTTTAACTGAAAACCAAATTTTCTAATTCCTTAGGATAGGGATAAGAAATTATAATTCCATATAAACTACATTAACCTAAAACTCAAAATGACCCAACATGATTAACCCAATCCAAAATAACTCAAAATTCAAAGACTTAGACACAAACTAAAATTTGTCCCAAACCTCGAAATCACCCAACTCGAGTGACTTGAACTTGAAATGACTGAAATCACCTTAACTCAAATTTCGAATTGACATAACCCGATTGATTCAGAACTCGAGATAACTCAAATCTAGAAAATGAAACTATTCGACATGAATGTGATGTAAACAAGTTGAGCTAAAGTGAAAATGACTCGACCAAATTGACCAAAACTTGAATACGATCCATACCCAAAATGACACGACCTATCTCAAACTCGGTCTAAGATGACTCAAAATTTGAAATGATACAACTCATTCGTCCCAAAAGTAAGAGGACTCGAGCTTGAAATGATCGAAATGAACTTAAACTCGATCTTAACTATCCTGAATCCCGAAAACACGTAATCCGATTATTTAAAAATCTAAGGTAAAATGAGCACCAAATGATCCAATGCGATACTCATCCCGATTTAACTCGAATATCGAATAACTAGAACTCAAAATGAATCGCTCCGACCATAATAACTTGAACACAATGTGAACCTTTCTGACCGAAATCAAACTGTAGTTGATTCAAAACTTGAGATATTCCAACTCAATTGACTAGAAACCCTCGATGATTTGAATTATTATGTATTATAATTCCGACCTCTAATTCTTTTGATGAACCAAACAATGAAATTTCAATTCCATCAAAATTCCAATTCTATCAGAATCAATTCTACAATCCAATTTCAATTCCATGTGCCAAACAGAGCCTAATTATTTTTTGGACGAAATAAATCTATTTTAATTTATTTTTGTATCTACACTATTAATCCCTTTTACACACTATTATCGTATGTTGGTTGTTTTGTATTTTTATTATTTATTGCCTTATTATTTTAATGCATTCTCGTTGCTTTATAATATTTATATGTATGCTATGCGGCTATATTGATTTGTGACGTGTGTTTACTCGTACTCCTTGATGTCTATATGTTCTTTGCTTTTATGCTTCTATGCTATTCATGCTTTTCGTGCTTTTCAAGTGTCTCAGGGTTGGAGTCCTTGGAAATAGCCTCTCGTTAGGATATCACCCTGAAGGGGTAAGGCTATATCTCACCCCCCGACCCTGCTTTTGCGGGAGCCCTTGAGGCACTGGGTATGTTATTGTTGTTGAATATTAATCCCTTATCTTTTTTAATTTATTCAAATTAGTCTCTCATTTTTTGCTCAAATTGGCCTTTTAACTTTTTTAGTTTATTCAAATTAGTCCCTTATTTTTTCTTTTATTTAGAATGGTTCCTCGTATTTTGTTTTATAACAAAATTAGTCCCCCATATTGTGACCAAAATTAGACAAAAATAAAAAAAGATGACAAATTAATTTTGTCATAAAATAAAATATAAGGGACCATTTTAAATAAAAGAAAAGATGATGGACTAATTTTAACAAATTTAAAAAGATAAGGGACTGATTTAAACAAAATAAAAGATGAGGGATCAATATGAACAAAATTAGAACATGAGGGACTAATGGTGCAAATAACTCGTTTATGATATTTTTAATTTTATTTAAATTAGTTTCTCATCTTTTATTGTGCTTAAAATACTTTCTAGTATTTGTAACTTTATTTATATTGGTTACTTCTTTTGTCTAAATTGGTTCAAAATATTTTATTTTATAACAAAGTTAGTCCTTTATTGAGTGATCAAAATTAGATAAAAATTTACAAGACTAGGGAAGAGTTTGTTATAAAATAAAGCATTAGATTAAGCAATAAATATATAAATAAAAGAAACTATTTTGAATGAAAGTGACGAAACACCACGTTTAAATAAAGTTAACAAAGAAAAAAGAGGCACTAATTTGAACGAGGTTGAAAATATCAAAAACTAACGGAGTAAATAATCCTAATTTTATGTAATAGAACTATTGATTTATAAAAATTATGTATTATGGAAACGTTATGATTTTTTTTTTCTTTTTAGTAACAAGTATTTAATTGAATACTAACTTTTGTTTTACAAAAGCAACACTATTTTTTACTTTTAGTAATTCTAGTTAAAAGCAAAAAAATAATATATATATATATATATTTTAAAATTATATTTCTTTCTATGTTAAACACCTTAGAATAAATATAATTTTTTGAAGAACCACTCTTGCAAAAGAAATTTGACCAATCAGCAGGGTCAGACATAACCCCCAAGTAATCCAAGCACCCGCTTGAAGTCCTCGATAATATTTTTACAATAATTTGGACATAAAGGTGAGGTGAGGTGGGGATGGGGGAAGTGATTGCATAGCTCATGACATATTGGGGGTATAATTTAATATATTTTTTTATAAATAATATTAAATACTTGGATTTCAGATTTGAAATTAGGATTTCAAATCTACTCTGATAATATGTAAAATCTTAGATTTATGTGACATACTAAGATAGTAGCCTAAGAGAAAGATATACTTGATAGAATATATAAAGAAAGATCTACTCTGATAATATGTAAAATCTAAGATTTATGTGACATATTAATCAGCAATAGAAAAGTCACTTTCCCTAAAGCACCAGACCCACGCGCCTCCTTTATTCGGGGCGTGGAGGTGCGTGCAGCGGTCATTGCCGCCGGCGTTGCAACCCTGGAGTCGCTGCCTCTCTCTCCTCCCATTCGTACAACTTTTGTCCTCGTCCATGCTCATTTCGGCGGCTTATTTCCAGATCTGAATCTCTCTCCTCCAAGAAACTCCCACCACCGACCGCAGCAGCTCGCACGCCACCGACAACAGCCACCGTCGCCTGAAACCACCACCGGATTTCAACGATTTCATCGATTTCAGAGAGGACAGCCACCAGAGACTCGAGTTTGGCCGGTCGATTTCACGGCCACCACCGTCGAGCTTCGTCACCAAGGTCGAAAGCACCAGATCTAGCTGGAGAACACTAGATCTGATCACCTCCGTCGCTGCTACAAACACCAAATACCACGAACCAATTTCACATCCTAACACCAGCCTTCATCAAACCCAACACCACCCTCCGCCACCAGCACGTCCTTCTCCCTTCTGCCTTCATTCTGTCCCCATCCACTGCTCGCATCAGCAACGATGGCTGAAATGCCGACTCCAAATGCAGGGGTGTCTGTCTTCGTTGATGGCCTACCAGAAAAAACAACAAACTCATGGCTTAGGGCTGTTTTTCGTGGCTTCAGGTCAATCTATGACACCTTTGTTCCTGTGAGAAAAAAGCTAAGATCTAGATGGTCTTATGGCTTTGTTCGATTTTATGACTCCAATGAAGCTACACGGGAAGTTACATTCATGAATGGACGATGGGTGGTAGGTGTCAAGCTTAGAGTGCAATGGACAAACCCAGACAGAAGGTCAGTACCTCCACCCACACGTTGCCAACCGCAGGAAAGGGTTGCCCAATAGGTCAGAAACACAAGTGATACTCAGGAACAGGGGAACACACCACCTAATCGAGGTGGGGAAGATGTCAACACAACTACTCCGACGATTGTGGTGTCAAATACCAACAGGAATGTCGAAGCATGGCTTGAGAGGTTAATCATTGCCCATTCGTCAGATGTGGTCAGTCTTGATGATATACTTACATTTATTACGGAGAATGAACTTCACGGGCTAACTCCTAAAGGCTTAAGCAACACTACCTTTATCTTGGTTTGTAACTCTGTTGGCACCTTGGATTCCTACCTGGGCCCGCACAAGGAGACTCTTCTACGGAAGTTTAGAGAGGTGTATAGGTACTCGGGTGAGACCCTTGGGTCCCTTAATAGAAGAGTGTGGCTTGAGATTCATGGTCTACCTGTCCAATGTTGTTCCAAGGACTGTTTTGTGGATATCGCCAGAGTGTGGGGAAAATTCATAAGAGTGGACTCGAGAACGTCCGCTATGAGGTGCGCCGATGTTGCCAGGATACTGATTGACACCTGTTTCACAACCTACATTCATCAGTTAGTCCAGGTTCAGTTTAGTGGGGGATCCCGCCTGGTCCTCGTTAAAGAAGGCAGCTCTGTTTTGATCCCTGATTATTCTCCCAGTGCTGTTGCCCGTGCGGCCTCGAACATATTGGCTAGAGAGCAGGCGTCCTTTTCGACACAATCCCAACCAGAAAGTCAGTGCAACACTGTAGCTCGACATACTTCATGGGTCCGACCCTCCTTGGAGCAGATCACAGATTCCTCGAGTGCTTGTGAGGTGCCTGGAACTTCTATCCCTTGGTCTACAAATGAAGGACCGGGGGTTACTTCAATGCCGTTCAATCAGATTTCCTTCCACCTTAATGGTCAGATCATTGGTAGATGGGCATTGGAATGCTCTTATCCCTTTGTGACACGGCAGCCTTGCCTTATTCAGCCTTTGACCCATCCTCCGAGTTTACTTCCGTGGGTGGAGGAAGATGTCGATAGAGGGTCTAGGGAATACAGTCGGGCACATACTTCTCTTCCTCTTCCGTCTCCTCAACGTGGCGATCTTATTCCAGTTCAGGAAGTGTGTGGAAACCAACATTTGCCTCCTTTGATCCAGGGGGTGGAGGGTAACATCGCCAGTTATGCGCACTCATTGCATCTTCAGAATGTAACTCAAGATCCCACCAGTTAAGATGACTCTGGATCCTCATGACCTATGTTTCCTCCAGGTTTTGAGTCCTTTGCTTTAAATAGGTCAGAGAATTATATGGAAAGACCTAACGGAGTTGGAAAGCCAAAAGGAAAAGGAGTGATGACAAAAAGGGAGAGGAAAGCGTTGAAACACAAGGAAAAAGTGAATGAAAAGTGGAAGCTTCAGGAGTTCCTGAAAGATATGTCGCCTAGGAACAGCACGCCGGAAAAGACCAAGGCCTTAAACAAGCAGAAAAAGAGGAATGAGGCGAAATGGGGAAGATCGTCAAAGACAGTCGGGAAGAAGAAAAAACGGAATAGGGGAAATACGTATGACAAGATCTCGGAAGTGAAGTATGACGAGATGATTATGCAAACGGAGCGGACTATTAAGATGGGGAAATTAGTAGGGTTCAATTTTGATGGCTTCGACCCACCTAGGGTGGCAAAGCTGCTTACTAACTGAGGTGGTTGATTTGGGGTTGTGGTTTCAGTCCAGCTCCTAGTTCCCGTGTTTTTTCTTCAGTTGAGTTCCAGCATGGTGATCTTTTGGGTGGCTCTGCTTCAGCTTCTTCCGTCGTCGTGTCTTTTTTGTTTTTTTGTCTTTTGTCCCCTTCTCTTGTTTTGGTGGTCGTGGTTTGTTCTGCTTTTTGGGTTGGTTGCTCCTGTTTCTTGTTGTTGTCTCCCGGTTTTTCTTTTGGGTCTGTTTTGTAAGTCTCCCGGTTTCGGGATTTACAGGGGCTCGTTTTGCCGAGTTCCCTATTTTGTTGCAGTTTTGCCGCTAATTACCAAAAAAAATATAAAGAAAGATCTATAAACAATCTAATTTTATACAAAAATATAATATATCCTAATAAAAGCATTTTTCTTGCTATTAATTTATAGGCAATTTAATACAAGTAACCATAAAAAAAAGGCAAGGTAATAAAACTGAGAGAATGAGAAGCGCACATTATTAGCATTGGTTAAACGAGATTCTTCATTCATTAGCATGGAGCGTGCCTCAATAAACGAGGGAAAAGGAGTTCTAGAAGTAATAGAGGTACAAACAACATGAAAGTCTTTATTATCAGAAAGACTATCCACAGCTGCTAGAACCATATCAACGTCAGAGATAGAGGCACGCACAGATCTAAGATTGTCAGCCAAGGATTTAATTTTGGTGAGATATGCCAACATAGAAAGATTGCCCTTTTTAATGTTTGTTAATTCACGTTTATATTGCAGTTGACGTGATTGAGCGAAATCAGTAAAAAGTTTAGTAATTGAGCCCCAAAGAGATGTAGCAGTTAAATTATCATCATCACCACAAACAACACTAGCAAGATCAGAGGAAATAGTACCAAGAATCCAGGATATAAGGAGATTGTCAACCTGCCTCCAATAGCGATATGTGAAATCGGTAGTAGCAGGTGGAGGAGATGAATTGTCCAGATGGTCATCAATAGCATAACCTCGACAAGCCGAGATAAAAGAGCGACGCCAGACTAAATAGGTTGACGGATCATTCAAGTCAAGGGTAGAAGTAATGTGTTGTCGAATATTAGAGATGCCAAAGGGTGTGGGAAGAGATGGCACGGCGGCGGGCACAGGTGCGGCGGCGACGGGAGACGTGGTGGAGGAGGAGTCAGTCATAGATGAGTTGGGCGGTTGTCGGTGACTCGAAGCAGAGAGGACAGAGATGGGCGGTGGCGCAAGGGAGGCGCGGCGCTAGGGTAGGGTTAGGGTTAAGGCTGGCGGCGGGCACAGGTGCGGTAGGGTTTGTCGACCCTCTTTTTTTTTTTGTTGAAAGAAAGAAAATTGAAAAAGAAACGAGGCTAGAGTTTGCCTTTACGAGAGGGCTCGGGAGAGCTCTGATACCATGAGAGAATGAGAAGCGCACATTATGCTGTGGCCTTCTCGTATATTTATAGAACAGTAATGGGCTTTACATCATATACAAGGCAGGCCCATTGGGGTCAGATATATACAATAATAAGTCCTATACAATATAGTCTAACAAAAACGCAAAGGTTATTATAATAATCCCCTTTTACATTTATTATATAGTATTGTTATAGTTTTTGTACTCTTATTTGGCATTTCTTGTTTAAAAAGAAAATATGATGCAAATGCGGAATGTATATATAAATTTAATATTGAACACGTTAAAATTTAAGAACTCAAAAATTCACAAAAATTGAGAGAAAAAATTTAGAGCTTTATATCGAGAACTTTTAGATACAAAAAAAATCAACTATTAAAGATTATTTATAACAAAATGCTACTACATGAATCGCAAAACACAAAAATAGTCTAAAACACTTCTTACGAAGTTTTACGCAGATCAGTCTTAGAGTTTCATTTTGATATGTAATGAGCACCATAACTCTTTCTGAAGCAATAGTCATGACTGTTTTAATTCATATGTATTGGTCAATGCTTTTGATCTATCGTCTTAGCTTTGCAATGACATCACATATTTTCTATTTTATAATTATTATTTGCGACATCAAATATATTTATCGAAAATAATAATAATATTATTAATGATTCATGTATTAGGGGGAGAAAGAAGTGGGGAAGGAGGGGTTATCTACCTAACCCCAAAAAAGAAAAATAATTTTAATTAAGTATAAGAACTTTATATTATAACTAACAATTTTAATTAAATCATATTTTAATTTTAATTTTCATATTATAGGTTTGGTGAACAGCCGACACCTTCCCAATTTCCCACCCATCAACTTAACATTCCAGGCAGGATAGCCTTGTGATTTGTCACCCCTAATCATTAAATTTAACTTATTATATAATATATTTCCAAATAATAATAATAATAACAATAACAATAATATTAATATTGTAGTAGTAGCAGTAGGAAAGAAAAGTAGGGGTGTAAACGAGCTGAATTGAGTCGAGTCGAGTCGAGCCGAGTATCCCCTTGTTTGAATTCGAGCTTGATAAGGCTTATCGAACTCAAGTTCAAGCTGAGCACTTATAGATTTTTTCTAACCCTTGTTTGGACTCGATTCGATAAGATTTTAGTGTGTTTAATATTTGGCTCGGCTCGACTTGTTAGGGTTATCGAGCTGGGTCGAGCTCGTTATCAAGCCCAATCGAGCTTAAATTGAGCTGAACTTGCTATTGATTTGAGCTCGCTAACGAGCTGAGCTTTTCAAGTTACTATCAAGCCAATCAAACCATTTTTGAACCCATATCAACTATTAACGAGCTTTTATCGAGCCCCTTAATGAGCTCTTATCAAACTATTCGCGAACGTTAACGAGCAGAGCACCCCTGTTCGAACTCAGCTCGTTAAGCTCGCTCGAACTTGGCTCAATAAGCTATCACGCCCTTATAACACAAGCGAACCTTAATCGATTTTGAACAGGAGTAGTTTATTGAATGTTTGGTTCGTTTACACCCCTAACTGCACGGAAAAAAATGAAAAAAATGATAGATGAAGTGATGAGAGAAATCCAGCTTTAAGTCATGGATGATGATCACTCTCCTCAATATTAGTAGCATTGAGGGTTGATTAGGGTAGTGCGAGGTGTTGGGGGGTCTGTTATGTATAAGAGTCTGTATGGTCTAATTGATTTCATGAGTTTTTGTTTTGCTTTGATTTCATGAGTTTGGATCAAACTTACTATCGAGTCATTAACAGATTGAGACGGTTGTGAGTTAATACCGGTTGAGCCAATTGCGTGTCAAGTCGGCTCGTTAGTTACATCCGGTACCAATATTTTGCTCTTGTTGGAATAAAAGTTCTGAAAAAAACTTCACATCATTAAGTTTTCACTAAAGGGACTAGTGCAACATTTTTCAAAAGTTTACATTTAATCTTCTTTATGTTGCATACCAAATAAGAAGTTAAGGCAAAAAATTTTAAGGCACGCTTTTCTCCTTGTAAGCCTCGATCTTGCAAGTACGCTAGTTTTATATTGCAACTTTTGTCACTAATTATCAAAAAAATAATAAATTTGTTACACAAACTGGACATCTATAGTATCCGTTCACTACCAATGTGACCTTGATCTAATAGTTAAAAAACACTGTAAAAATTAACGGTAATGATATTGCTAGTGCACTTTTTGTTAATGTCAGGGCAATTTAAATACAATAAAATCACAAAAGTCTTTATTATTGTCCTGACAAGTAAGAAGTTGGTTTGCTTGTGGTAGGTACAGGACAGGTATGGCAGGTATGTGCCAAGACAGGTAAGAAGTTGTACCACATTAGTACTGATAGCGTGTATTATCACATATACTTGACTAGCACCTATTGCCCACCTCTTTTGCATTCAAACCCACCCAAATGAATTGAATATCCACTGATAGTGGGTTTTATCATCTCAATGCTACATAATCATCACCTCGGTTTTCATTTACTTTTTGGCATGGCAAAACTAAAGCAAAAAGGCGAGGAGAGGTGGAACCTAACCAAATGAATAGAGCTGTTGAGGCGGACGTAGTGATTAAATTACTGTAGTACGAGTGATTGTGTTTGAAACTCGGCTCTCCCCTTTTATTGATGTTGTTGATACTGTACCTCCTACCAATTAAAAAAGCATTAAATTCATATGTACAACTACCATATATAGAAATAAATCAATTCCTAGTGACCAATTTGGAGCAATATAGCAAGAGCCAACACTATCATTAACCTAACTATATGGTATTGAAGTTAAGGCTTGATTAAGACACATAATAATATATTCAAATAGCCTAACGCCCTCATGGATATTCTTGTCCATAATTAGCGAGAGGACCTGCAATACAAAAACCGATATCTCATAAAAGAAGACCCAAGAAACACATGTACAGTGTGAAAAAGAAAAAAATAACACAAAAACTCAAAAACAGTGCTGCAAAATATAATCCTCTAAGAAAAACTTCTAATACAGATAAAAACACCAAATGCCCTCATCGTTTCTTGTTGCTTTCTTTCCTTCTTTCTTATGGGTTTGAGCCTACTTTCACACATTTTATCCTCATATTTATATGTTACTTGTCTTAATCATAATTAGTATTCGATAACCATGTTTTGTGACACCATCCAACCATATATGCCAAATAAAACTATTCGCTTAATATCTTTATACAACAATAGAATTGAGATGGTGAACACGATGAGATTGTATTTTATATACATAAATGAGGTAATTTTACGTGGAATAAAAAAATGAAACTTATGTGAGTAATATTAGTATACAGTCGCCTCTCAGAGGCAATAATAAGCATTAATTGAATAATCCATGCAACCCGTTGTTCGGGGCCCTCAATATGTGAAGCATTGTAGTATTAAAAAAAATCTATCTGTGAAGTATTTTTAAAAAATTAATTATATTATAAATTTTGCCAGAGTGTACATTACTATCCATTATAGCACTAATAACTACATATGATACCTTATAAACATATATATAATATTAAATATTCTATATTAACTATAATATATGATGATTTGTTACTTTTCCACATTGTGGGTGCATTTCTCTGGTCTCCTATATGCCGATTTTTATATCCCGAATTCTCTACCTACTTATCAAAAAAATATAATGATTTAATTTATTAAAGGTGTACTTGAATTGACCAGGGAATTTCCGTTAATAATAAGAGCTCACTTATCAAAATTTTTTTGCGCCCCCTGAATTTTCAGGATCGACCCCAATAATAAGTATATAAAGTTAGTTCAAGATTTCTAATGATTGAGCAACTGCTCAAGGGGAAACCCACTTGGAAAACCTGGAAGTTGCTTGGGTTGGGATATCATGGGGGTGAATCTCTTATGATTGAGCGCTTTGCTCTAATGCACTAAGGATTGGTCCTGCTATGCTGCTCTCCCCCAGTTCTTTTCGGTTTTGGTCTCTTCTTCCTTCCCTCTCCAGCCAGGTTCTTGCCCTGTCCAGTTGCGCCTTCCAGTTTTTGGTTTGCTCCTTGTCCGTGCTTTTCCTTGTTGATCTTAGGTCTCCTTTTTCGTGTTGTGTTGTTTGTAGGTTCGTTTCCTGTTTTGTTGTTTTCTGCCTTTTTTCTGTTGCCCCCCTCCCCCCCTGTGGTTTTTTTCTTTCTCTGTTTTGTTTGTCTATTCCGTCTCCGTTTTTCGGAGTTGTCAAAATTCGCTTTGTCGAGGCCCCTGTGCTGCTTTGCCAATATTTATCAAAAAAAGATTTCTAAAATAAAAACCGATATCAAACGAGCTTTAATTGCGTATTCAATTGATTTGAATTTTTTTTCATTTAATTAATTTTTCCTTTATGTTAGGTTTATTAGGCATTACATTGGGGGTTGGTTTTGGAAATGTAAGTACAATTACACAGTTAGACGATAATCAAAATCAATCCATTTATGATTGACACTTGTATCATCCAACTAATTAAAAAATTAGGAGAGATAATGTCACAATAAAATAATAATAATAATATAATAATAATAATAATAATAATAATAATAATAATGATACTAATAATAATAATTTAAATACAATATCATAAATACATGAATTTTTTTATTTTTTTTAGTCAGGTAAAGCCAGGGGAGGGGGGAGAAGAAGGGATAAACCCCTCAAATCCTCAAAGAGGACCACATTATGAGCATAGTGGGATTCGATCCCGGGTCACCTCGTTGGCACCCGGCGATTACTACCAATATGCCATGTCCCTAAGGGACTATCATAAATACATGATATATGATGGAACATATTGATGAGGCAAAACATCATGTAATGAACATTACGATGTTAATTATTTCATACTTTTTTCTTGGTCACCAACTGAGTCATTTATAATTTCATTTTGGTTAGTCATCGATTTCAAAGATGTGTGAAACTGAAGCCGAATAATAAAATACTGTTAAAATTAAGATATTATTATGAAATATTAAATAATAATGAAAAATTGTTTTGCAGTACATTTTCAAGGAAATTATATAAAGGAAATGAAATGAGCAAGAGCTGAAGATATTTAGATTTATGAACGCCAATTGAGAAAAGAATGCTCGATCTGATGATCGTGTCGCAAGTTCATATTATCAAGTATAGATCCTTCTTGCGTTGTTAAAATTTTGCTAATATTACGCTCAATCTAATCTAACTTCTCATATCTCATATTTGTGCCACGCGTTCTAAAAGAGTTGTGTTTTACATTAATTACGTATTTAAAAGAAAAATGTTTATAATTTACTTAAAAATTATACGGTGATACAAATATTCAACATGGTAGGCGCAATATAATTTGAGAGAGTTTTCTCCGAACATTTCCTGTTTTCTTCTCAACTAACTTATTAACTTCTCAACGATAATGACATCGTGCATGGGGTCATCGGTGTCTTTTCATACATTCTATAACCTTACACGGAGTTTGATTTTATTTTTATTTTAGCCTTATGTAAATTGCAGAAGAGTTGAGCTGACTCAGGTCTGCCTCATATTCAAGCTCGCTTGGAGTAGGTTATTTAGGCGCACTACGGCTTCTGCATGACTATACTTACGTAATAGGATTGTGCGAGTGGCGTGTACCACTCCTAATCTTGCTAAAACATAGTGTAGATTCCTACATTGCTCTAACCGACATAAATTTTAGTCAAGAACCATATAAATTTCTGGCCTCGTTTCTCTCTCAGGTCCTATTTAACCAAACTATAAAAGTTTACTCTTTACAGAAGCACTATAGTACAAGTATTTTTGTAAAAAGTGCTTTCAATAAGAGTATTTTTATTTTTATTTTTTTTAGTTTTTGTTTATGCTTCTGTTAAAGCAAAGAAAGAACTTGTACTTTTATTTTTTAAAAAAACACTTTATAGTATGGTTTTTTTCCATTTTTTTTTTCTCGTTTCGGTCTGTGTTGTTTTGATGTTCCTCTTGACTTATTTATTTACTTTTGGTGTGGTATTGGAGATATAATGAGAGTTACTGTATTTTTGTTTTTTGGGTGTTGATACAAGTCAAAAAAGAAGTGCAAATCTACTGCACATTGATGGGCAATAGAAAAATATACCAACTTATATACTATATGAGCGTACTCTATCCATCACTAATTAGTTTTGGGATGTAACCTCATTTGGTATGTAACAATGGTATTAGAGCCATTGATCCTTGGATCAAATCCAAGGAGCTCGGTTTGATATGGGATAGACTCTACTTTGGAATCATGCTCGATATGGTATGTGTGTGCTCGATGGCCGTGCTTGACAAGCCACATGTAACGGCCCCAAGTTTTGGAGAGGGCTACCTAAAGTAGTGGAGTCATTTATACAAGAAAAGGGCTACCTACTTGGAGTGAAGCTGTTTAGAGTAAACTTGTGGAAGACGACGATTGCAGAGTGCAATGGTTTGATAAAAGTCAAAAAAGAAGTGCAAATCTATCCCACAACGTTGGGAAATAGTAAAATATACCAACTTATGTACCATATGAGCTACTCCACACATTATCAATTGGCTTCGGGATGGAACTTCCTTTGGTATGTAACAGGTATACTGGGTCCACTACAACATAAAGGGGAAATAAAAGCGCAAAAAAATATCCCTTTTTTTGGAATTCTCGGGGCAAAAAAGCGCAGAGAATTTCATTATCGGCGCTTAGGACAAGCGCCGAGAAAAAAAAACGCCGAAAAATAAAAGCGCTGAGATTGTCGGCGCTTATAAGCGCCGGTTCTCTATCGGCGCTTATAAACGCCGATATTTTTCGGCATTTTTTATTGTCGAGATTTTTTGAGTTTTTTAAATACCCTACTTTTACTTCTTAGCATAGACCTTTTGTTTATTTATTTGTGCATATTTTCCACACACACACACACACACACATATATATATATATACAAAATTACTTAATAAAAAAATATCAACTAAACTGATAAATTTTTCATAAGATTCCGAATTCGACAATCAAAATATTACATCATTGTCAATGTACTTCGATAGTTCAAGACAAAATTTAAGATTTTTTCCACTCCAAATATCAACATAATTAATCTAATAACCAAAAAAAAAATATATACAATGCTAACTTAGTCAAGTACATTCTTCACAAAAATATCAATCAACCGAATGAGCTTGGCGTGCTTGGAGATGAAAAAAAATTTGGGGGTTCACCGTCACCTGATCCCGATTCATCTCTACCCTGTATAGACAATACAATAGATTTAGTATATCTGATCCAAAATTTTGCTTCAAATGGTAAATTCATATAGTTCCCCAAAAGTACCAACCCCAATGCCACCTTTTGTCTCAATCATTCACATCATCAATTTCATTATTTACAAAGGATTAGAAAGGCGATTATTTGCATTATAGTACAAACAAATACAAATTAAATAGATTATCTTATCGGATCAGCAACCGCAGTAATAATTGCTCGACCTTCTGCTATCATTTCATATGATGCTGGGCCAGAAGAAACAGCATCATAGATAGGTAGGAGCCTTCTCATTTGCTGCTTTACATTGGCCAATTCTATTTTCATATTTTGTAATTCGACATGATCACCGGTACGGTCGAGTCCCTTTTTCTTTAGTTCACCCCTGACTCCGTATATATCACTCCTCTTCACGCCAAATCCATAGCCTACCGCTCGATAGCTCGGATTTTCCTGTTCATACATTAGCTCTGCAAATACTTCCTCCTCGATTTCTGATCGAGGTCTGGAAGAAGATCGAAGTCGTGCCTCAACTATTTCTCTAGCTATATCCTACAAAGAAGAGAAAAAGACATTAAATACATTTAAATTAAAAGAAATGTGAGATAATAATAAAACCCACCATAAATTCTTGTGAAACCGTGTTCTCAAAAAAGCCACCACTTTTCCTGGTATGAGTTTCTTGGTAAAACTCTATACTCGTGGGCTTCCTCCCTCTATTAATTTCCTACAATCAACACGTCAACATAAGTCTTAACTAATTTAACAGGTAGATAGTAATAATACACTAAACATATACTTAAGTCCTTACAAAACTATCTCTTTTATTGGCATAACTTGTTGAACCAGTCGTGTGAAACTGATTCTGCTTGGCACGTGCTTCTTTGCCGCATTTACTCTTCTCCTGACATTGGAAATCAACATCAATCCAAGAAAAACTATACATTCATAATCAATATCAATCTGCTTCCCCCTTTTTGGCCAATCAAAAATTACTTAAAAAGAAATTGTTTTACCTTGCCTTGTAGAGAAAACCAAAAATGTACCAAAGTTATCCATTGGTCACGATTAACTCCTCGTGGCACTGTTGCAATAACTTCAGCCTCAGTTTTGTTCCCTTGGCAATATTGCGCTTTCAAGCTCGTCTTTAACCCCTCCACATTTTGCCAAGATGCTGTAGTGTTGATTTATCAATCAATACATCACTGGGCATTGAAAATTTCCCCTAAAACATAAAATCCAACAATAATGTCACAAAAAGGCAAAGGAATAAAACCTTAATTAATACAATGATAAAGTTCAAAAACTTAAGACATACATATTATATCGTATATATAAAGTAAACTTCAGACATAAATAATACTTACTCGGATAACCTCAATAGCTTCTGCTTTGTATTGGTTATTCATTGTACGCCAATCCCTTACTCTGAGCGGACAAAACCGTCCCGTTTTTGCAACCTCTCCAATAAACCGGATCAACAAATCGCCACCCTTTCTAATTGGTTGGCGTAGGTCATTGAACCACACAATAATTCTTACACCTTCAGGAAGATGCCATACTTCCTTAACTGGTATCGTCCTTAAGGTACTCAAGTTACCTTGGCCATCTATTAACGATTAAGATATACCATTACTTTTCTAATTGATTGAAAAATTATTACCATAATTAATGCTATAAAATTGAAAACATTTACCGATAAGTTGAAGTAGCTCCCTCTCATCAAATGGCACGTCAGTGGACCAAACACCAGCTTCCCTGACTGGTCCCTCTGCTTCAGATGTTGACGGTCTTGGCCCACTGTCATCACCTCCTTCATTTTTCGGTGTTGTGTTGAGGACTGTACTGATTTGCCACTTCTAAAAAAACCTCCTCATTGTGAATCCACGCTTTTCCAAAAACAAAAGAATTAGTAGATGTATAATAGAACGTACAAAAATAAAACGAGAAGCAAATATGTTCCGTAAAACAATCCTTCAATAATGAAACAAAGATCATGGACAAAATGAAACAACATGCACAAAAGAAAACTAACATACATGGACAAAATAAAACAACACATACAAAAGAAAACTAACATACATGGACAAAATGAAACAACACGTACAAAAGAAAACTAACATACATGGAAAAAATGAAACAACACGTAACATTATTTCACAACTCTAAAAAAACAAAGATCAAATCTCGCCTAGATCATACAAGTCCCTAGGTTTAGTCTTAATGACATGATACCATCCCTTTTGCATCTCATCTTGAATATAGAAAACTTGCTTTGCTTGAGATGAGATGACAAATGGGACTTAGGAGAAGTTAGAAATTAAAGTAAGATACATGAGTTCCTTATAATCAATTTTACTCCTCTAATGTGAAGGATCTATCTAAACAAGGGATACAGCAACAAAGTTTTATTTTTCCAAATTTAAAAATTATGAAATCGATATCTAATATCCCTGACATTAACAAATTGAACTCACAAGCGCCACCAACACATAATTTTAAACATCAATCAAATACAGTAACACAAGAATTTTGTCAAAACAACAATTTTTTGTATTAATCAATTGAAATGATGAGATGCAATGATAGAATCATTCGAACCATAGCATTAAGGATGCGCATGAAGCAGGGGAAAGTGTGAAACGGCGATAATACAAAACTATAATAAAACTACTTCAACCAACTCAAATGATATAACACTTGTAGAAGAATAAGCAGTCCAATAAAAATAAAAACCGAAACTAGGGCAAGGACATCACATACTAACAGTAAAGCAAGAGCAACTGTGAAATCGGTAGGTGAGGGTGAGAGACGAACGCTGGCGGCGACGGTGAGAGGCGAAGCCGGGCGGCGGCGGTGAGAGGCGAAGCCGGGCGCGACGGTGAGAGGCGAAGCCGGGCGCGACGGTGAGAGGCGAATCCGGGCGCCGACGGTGACAGGAGAACGCCGGCGGCGACGCGGTTGGAAATCGGGTGGTGAGGGTGAGAGACGAGGGTTAGGGTTTGCGGGAGGTGAGGGTGAGAGACGACGGTGAGAGCGCGAGGGTTTGTTCGGGGTATTTATACCCCGAGAGAATCTCGGCGCTTATAAGCGCCGATATTTTTTGCTTCGTTTAAAAACGCCGAGAATTTTCGACGCTTTGTCTCGACGCATTTAAACGCCGAGATTTCTCGACGTTTGTATAAACGCTGATAATTATGCGCCGAGAATTGCCCTTTTTTGTTGTAGTGGTCGTTAGATACGACTTTCGTAGGTGTTTCTTGTTATTTCCCTTTCCTCACTATGTGTACACGTTTTGGGGTCTATTCGTGAGATGCCAATTTTTATATCGTGAGTTTTGCTTGCTAATATAAAAAGAACACTTTACTTAGCCAAAAACTCTCGCTCCTTCAAAAAAAATTCCCCCCCCCCCCCCCCATCCAAAAAAAAAGCACTTAATAATTTGATTTAGGTTCCAAAAGTGTATTATATTCCTTTTGTTTTGAACACAAAGAAGCCTGAGGATTGAAACTAGATTACTTGAGTATCGAACATTACAAGAGACAACAAAGTCTGGGGGACATTGACGACCAATCATGCAAACAATGGTAAGAACAATGGCCGTTAGCAACAAAATGGACAACCATATTGTATTCCTAACAATTTGCAATACAACAACAACAACAACAAACCCATTGTCTTAAGGGCTCCTGCCTAAGCAGAGTCTGGAGGTGTGAATGTACGCAGCCTTACCCCTTCATGGTGTAACCCTACCGAGAGGATGTTTCCCAGGATCCCCAACCGGTTGGCAACACGAGGACTTCCCAGGAGGTCACCTATCTCGGTACTACTTTCGCCCAAGCATACTTAATTTTGGAATTCTAATAAGATCTGGTGCATTAGTACCTGGTAAATGAACCCTTCCTAACAGTTTGCAATAGTTTTCACAAACGTGCTAAAAGACTAAACATAAATTGAAAGAATAAGACACATGCTTAATTTTCTAAATCCCATAGAATTTGTATAGATTAATACTCCTAAATTATTCTAGTGAGAACTTCACTTTTATATTAAACTTAAAATATAACCTTATTTTTAATAAATTTTTGTATAAAGAAAAAGAAAATATATAGAATCTTTTCAATATTTATTGTGGTTAGCTTGATAGTTAAAATTGAGTTCTTTTTGGTCTAAGTCTTTCTCAATTGTTTTCATAATAACCTTTAAAATATTTGAATGTATAAGATTTAATTATTAATTTGGATACTTAACATCTATAATTAAAAGGAATATTTTTAAATAGTTGTTACTGTCAGAGTAAGAATTATTATTGGTAGAGTAATGATATGACTTATAAATAATGAGAGTTATAAAACTATTTTAAAAATTATAATCTTTCACTGATAATAATAATTTTTATTGTTAATTATATTACCCTTCTTTATTATTAAATAATTGTCTTGATACAGGGTAAAACCCGATCAGACCCTCAAACGTGAATCAAACATACCAAGAACTGAGAATTATATTGATAACCCATAAAAAGGGGAGGATTGCATAGATATTAAGAGGAAAGGGGGGAGAAATAGAAGAAGATAAGTAGAGGGAGAGCTAGAGAGAAATTAGGGGGGGGGGGGAGAGAGAGATTATTTATCATCTTTTTGACATGCCTCTCATCTTCCTCTAACCTTCTATTTATAGAGTTAGGAGAGGGCATTATTGTAATTAACTACTTAATTTATATTTATTTATATCTAAATTATCCCCTACTTAATTACTATATCTTTCACTGTATCATGTCTTTTATATGTTATTAATATAATTAAAAGGAAAATGGGTGTTATGTTGTCGCTGTGGTGGCCCATTCGGTTTTTGGTGGGATCGTGGGTGGTTGGTGCTTGTCGGGCCGTGCTCAATCAGTGTTGGCGTGGAGGCTTTGGCCATTCGAGGTGCCTGCCATCTGGCTATCTCGGTGAAGTAGACCCATGATTTTGTGGAATTCGACTGTAAGGTGGCGGTTCACTCTATTGTGTTCCCCGACCCTTGCCCTTAGAAAATTGGTACTATTGTTGATAATGTCAAATTAGTGGCTCACTCTTTTTTGTTATGTTTTTTCATGGGTTCGTTATATAAATCGGCTCGCTGGGTCCAAATTAATAAAATATTAATATAAAAATTAAATTAAAACAATTAAAAGTTTAAGGAATAAATTTGCGGCCCATAGTTTGAGTTTTACACTACGTGCAGGTGAGTGGGACCCGCTCTAACTTTTCAATATTAATTAATCAAGCACCTTCTCATGGCCCCGCTCAGTTGGCCGGTTTAAATAGGGACACATTTGAATATAATATTATAAAAAACAGAAAATTATCAGTTAGAGATCTTAAAGTTTTTCTTCTTTTTTTGATAATTAACGATAAAGTTGTAATATAATTTGTATTTGGAACAAAGAAGAACGGGGAACAAAATAAAGACAATTAAAAAAAACTTTCCATAGACTAGAAAAACAGGAATTCAGAAAAAATACAGGCAAGACAACTGATAAGGACTAAAAAACGACGACCACCACTGCACAGTATGGACCGAAAAAAGGGGAGAGATTTAGGGAAACAAAACGGGAGTTATCCTACTTCGTCATGGCAATACACTCAATTACAGCCTATTCATCACCATCAAAGCTCAGGCCATGGCTTTTTCCCGATTTTCCATGCATGTCTTGTATCAAGTAGCTTATCTAACTCTTTTACCCTTCTTCGCCAGCTTCTTCTTTTTTTGTTTACGAGTAAGCTTGACAAATCTCCTCACACTACTCTCCGGAGACATATCCCTTAGAAATTCATGCAAGTCCTGCTTTGCTTATTCTTTAAATCTGTGTTTTTGGGTTTTCCGACTCTTCTTTGATGACACGGAGTTTCAATAATTTAAAGTTTCTAATTTAAATGTGTTCTTTTAAGTACATGGTCCAATGGTTGGAAAGTACGAGGACCAGAGGTTTATCCGAGGTCGATTCCTGTTGGAGATGTTTCCCTCCTCCCCTCCTTACTAATATAAAAAAAGAAATTTATTAATTTAATTTTTTAATATTAATATATATAATGAGATATTGGGTAAAAATTTGATAAATTTTTGTAAAATTTAGACAATGTTATAAAGAGATGCACATATAATAAATATTTATAATAATATATAACAAAAGTTTTGTGTGTGGACTATCCTATAAATATATTTTTGGACTGAATAACAAAATTTATCTCGCTTGCCTTCTGGCATATATATATTATCGTAATATTAATATACACAAAATATCAATATTTCAAAAAAATTTCAATAAATTGCAATAAATATTTACCAAATTTTTATTTAAGTTACCTACATATTATCTAAAACATGTTTTATGCCAACATTCTTTACCAAAAAACAATCAACTGTAATCAAATACTGGTATATTATTAGAATCATGTTTCGCTTTAGCATTTTCTTAAAAAAAACTATCTAATTTATGTAGAAGGTATCTGATTCAATTATTTTTTAAAACTTTATGATATTTTTAGTTTATTCTTACTGAATTTATTATTTAAATTTTCATAATATCAATTTAAGCCATATCCTTTTTTTTTTTTTTTAATCAGAGCCATACCCAATTTAAATTGTATTAAGTTAGTTTTGCACTAAAATTCAACAAAATTAGTTATTTAGTGAATTTAAAATTATGTTAATAACATCATTTTTAATACTCCAACGCCCCTGGTTCGATTCTCACCACCCCCTTCCCCACGCCTAAGAGCGAATATATGAAGAAAAAAAAACTTGTGTTTTTATTTTTTACAGTTTGTTGTTTTAATCCTCCGTATGATTTTGACATTGCCTAAAAAAGGTAATTTAGCACTTAGGTGCCATGAGATTTAAACATTTATTATTTAAGTATCTTGATATTTTAATATAACAACGAGGTATCCCCGGATGAAGATATTGTGCCTCGGATATGCTTTTAAGAATTTTATTAATCAGGTACTTTATGATAGATTTTTATTAGAAATTGCTCATGCCATACATAATTACAATAATATATAGATGTCTTCTATCATGATGACAAGATTTTTGTCATAAATGCTAAGATGATTATACAAATGTATAGATATCTTCCATCATAGTTCACTGAATTTTTTTTGTAATTTGTTAAATTTTTGCTGAAATATTGGCATAGCATGTATATATTATCATAATTATGTATAACATTAATATTTTATGGTGAAAATTGGTCAAATTTTGGCAAAAAATACTAAGTTCTTAGATATGATACCAAAGTGATAAAAATTTGAATCCGTTAAATTTAATTGGGCCTTTTGGCCCGATTTACGAAGTTGCCACACATGAGATCTACATATGAGCCTAAGTGAAGTTCCATCCTAAAATCAATTGCCATTAGATGGAGCAATTTAGTAGCCTTATATGTTGGTTACTACTCCTATGTGTGATTCACATTTGACACACATGTAAAACTTTTAACAGAATTCTCAATATATATATATATATACACACGTTAGAATTTTGGACTTAATCGATTGGGTTAACTTGAGAAGATAACGACGGAAGCCCAATTTATTATAATATAAATAGGCTTATATGTAATTATGTGTTACGCCTATTGACATGAGTTTGGGGTCGATAAAAGGCCCATTTATAACATATGGGCTTGTAATAGGTAGGCTCATGTGTATGTCTAAATAAAGGGGCCACCCCTTTCCCCATATTATTATTCTAATAATTATTCTCTTCTAAACCAAGGGAATTACAAGAGAGTTTCCCTATCGTTTCTCTTTTCTTAATTGGTGAATGTTGTTGTGGGTAGGAGGAAGTGGATCTCAGGTTTAATCGTCGGCAGTACTTGGTACATAACAATTATGGATGTGAATGGTACGTCATAATTCACTTATACCTTTGCTTAATTCGGTGTTATAATCTCTATCATGTTTTATGTATTAATCTTACAATGTATATACACATTAAATCTCCGGTACTAAAGAGATAATTTCTACTTTTTAAAAATGGACACCAAGAAGAGAAGGAAACGAAAAGCCGTTAGATGAAATCGAATAAAATCTCAAATTGTTTTCATGTAAAACTCGCACGACCCCCCTTTGACTTTTTTTAGAGTTTTAAACACATTATATTATGAATCAACACCTGCAATTATTTATTTTTTTAATTTATTTTTGGGTAACAAGGGACTGGGTTGCCCCAGCCAATCTCGGTCCATGAGGAGGACCACAATCCCCATGAGCAGGTAAATCATGAGTATATGCTCAGCGAGAATCAAAATCCTGACCCCTGGGCGATGATTGCATGGGTAGGAGATGCCACCAATTGAGACGCTCTCATAATGGATACATGCAGGTATTTGCTACTTCTTTATATCTTCTTGTCCCCTAACCTAAAACTCTTTAAACCTCTTATATTCATCATAATTATAAAATAAAGAAAAGACCTTGAGTATATAGAATGTCTTGAAGTCGTGATAAAATATATCAACATTTATATTTTGAGTGATACTCTTAACACATCCAAATTAGTTTTAAAAGATCTTACTTTGGTTCATATCACTAACTTGTTCACATAGACCCAGGCTCGATAAATTCGATGATTACAATTCCATTTAATTTCATGAAAAAATGAAGCATATTGATCTTATGAAAATTTTCTTAAGTAATTTTGTCATTCTTGGTTATTTGTATGAGATTCATACTTGGTTACGTTGAAGCTGAGGTGAGGCATATAATGTGATTAGAATACCGACAAAGTAAAATGTTTTCCTTTCATTGTGGTTGAAGTGAATTTCTACTCAACGTAGGAAAACATTTTACATATTTGTAATTATTGTTATACAGCTATGGAAAGAAATAATAGAACTGGAACGAAATATACGCTATGTTAAGATGAATTGAATCACAGTGGATGACAATAATTGATCTAATATATAAAATTAATTGCGGCATGCATTATTAGTTAATGACACTCATTTTTCTCGAAGATTAGAGGATGATGCATGTACAATGAATTATGTTCACATGACCTAAATCATTGATTAATATTCTTTGATTTGTTTCGGGATACAATTTCTGACAGTAAAGCTTGAATTAGACTGAACAATTAATTTGGATATATTTTCTGTTCTATTGAAGATTCTATATGTGAGTTTATCTAGTTGAATATCACATTAGAGTTGTGTGACAACAACAACAATTCCAGTGCCTTAAGGGCTCCCGCAAAAGCGGGGTCGGAGGGGGTTGATGTACGTAGCCTTCTCCCTTCAGGGTGTTAACCTGAAGAGAGGCTGTTTCCGAGGACCTCCAACCTGGGAGACAAGTTGTCATCGCATCATGGCAATCTGAAGAGAGCCGTGTGAGAGAGAAGATATTAACATATAAGTTTAATTAGCTATTCTACCTAATGCCAATTAGTTTTAAGATGGAACCTCATTTGAGCTTAAAAGTAGATCTCATGTAAAAACTTTATGATCAAACAATTACCTTGGAAAGAGGATCTTGCCAACCCTTTGCTTAATTCGAAACTCGCTGAGTTTGGACGCTTGAACTCAAACTTGGCTTATAATGAATTTGAGCTCATCTAAATTGAGCTCGAACCCAACTGGATAAGTACTAAAAATCAACTTACTTGGTTTAGGCTCGATCTAAGCTTAGTTAGATTCATTTACACTGGAGATTAGATCGTTTAGTCACATTTACGCTCATGATCTCGCTCTAGGCTAGCTCATTTGCTTGTTTAGGCACAAGATTTACTGAGCTACGCTTACTAAGCTAAACAAGCTAAACTTAGCTTGAACTTGAACTAGAACTAATTAACTTAGCCTTTCTTGTAAAATAACAAGCTTATGCTCACTACAGTTTTCACCCATGGGGAAGACTGGGCTCTATGCTGTCTTCCTCATGTACATTAACACCCCATATGTTAAATTTCATTAAGCCTCAGGTTCAACCCATAGAGTTAAAACATACGAGGTCTATCTATACGTCTAAGTGAGGTTTCATCCAAAAATAGAATGATATTAGGTTCAGTAACCGCTAGACTTATATGTTGATATTTTCATAACTCCAATGTGGAATTTCTTATTAGATTCACATGTAAAGTACCATTACCACTCTCTTTCACGCGTGAGTCTTTTTCAATAGCACCCTTTCCCTTCTCTAATCCAATTAGAAACTACGTCCAATAGGAGAGGCCCGCAGTATATCAAATTTAAATGCACCACTTTTCACGAGGATTTAGTGCGTCAAATAAGAGTCTGAGATCATCCACCTACACTTAGTTTGTGATACAATGAAAAACGAGAAAACCCAATACATTTTCATTGCAAGCGTATAAGTATTTGTAAATTTTCAGTGCAGCATTGACTGGACATTTTTCGCTTGGTCATCCTTGAAGAGCAGTATGCCTTATTGCAGTTTTTTTTTTGTTGTTGAGGAACTAAAAATCAGTTTTGGAGACAATATTTTCTGGTTTTTAAGTCTTCCATTTTCATTTTTTTCCAAGTTTAAGTGACCAATTACGAAAACAAAACTCAGAAACAAGAAAAAAATTATTCCAAAACCTAGATTCTTAGTTTCTCAAAACCAAAAAGTTACAATCAAAAAACGATACCAAACTGACCCTTCACTTACAATCAATAGGCTAACCGTAAGTTATAGCAAAGAACAATACAAAAGTATCGATGGCCGCAGAAGATAGGTACAGTAATCAAGGATATCAATACTCTGACAAGCGACCTTCAGTACTGTCAGTAAGGCACATTTTCAGGGAAGCTAATATGACAGTAGACGGGCTAGCTTAAGAGGGTTCTAAAAAGAGGCCAATTTTATCTAGGACGGACCGTTTCATCAGCAGTTGAGGAACCTCGTTCTCTGCGACGCCTTAGGAAAACCTTAGAAAAGGATTATACGGCTTCTCCTTACCCTTTAAGAAAAGGAAAAGTAAAAGCAATAGAGATCACCAGATAAAATGAAAGTGTACGAGACCGTTTTGTACCTTAAACTCGAAAGAATGCTCTCATCAGATACGATCTTGAAATACAATATCTAAGTTACAGAAGGAAATCTAAACATTTGAGGACAAACAAGCCTTGTTCAATAACAAGATTATATCATACACATCTCTCTACTATCGAGCTTTTGACTTTCTCAGAAGTGTATCATAGATCGACATCTTCCCCGCTTTTTTAAGGTTCTCTTTAAATTTCAACAAAGAAGACGAGCTTAACCTAATTCCTCGATTGATCATATCTTCTGCATACTTAACTGCTTCTTGAAGTCGATTGTTATCCTGAAGCCCCGAGACAAGAAAATTCCCCATCTCTTCCAACTTCGAATCATAATTCTCAACCATTAATTTCCACACCTTGATAGCCATATACGAATCCCCGTCATCCAAGTAAGTTCTAATAGCATCGACACAGTTCGATTCGCTAGGAAAACACTCGTTCTTCACCATCTCGGTAAACATCAAAGAAGCCTCCTTTAGCTTCCTACACTTAATTAGCACCTGAAAGAGCTTATTATAGGTATGTGAATCGGGAAATGTGCCATCATAAACCATATTATCTAAAAACTTAATCGCTATATCGGCGTTATTAAGACTACAGTGCAAAGAAAGCATCAAATCGTACATGCGCGAATCAGGTCTAACACCATTCCTGACCGTCATCGCCTCCCAAAGCAAAGAAGCGCCTCGTGCATCGCTCTTCCTCGCACACTCTTCCAACGCAAACCCATAGAACTTAACCCCTGGATAACACCCTTTCTCCTTCATACTAGCAAAGAACTTCATTGCCTCATGGAAACCGTTCTTACCCTTCATCAAAGTACACAAGAACGAATCATAAGCAGGCACATTCGTAGGGTCCCACCCGATATCACCCACCATCCGCTCAAAAGTTTTCCTAGCACCACCCACATTCCCCTCACTCTCGCACCCCTCCAACAAGATCGCATAAGTATCCGAATCAGGTCTAATCTTAGCCTTCGCAACGCCCAAAAACTCGTTCGCCTTCTCGGTTTTCCCTCCCCTACAAACAGCACTCAACAACGAATTCAAACCCACAATGTCCCTCTCCACCCCATACTGATCCATCACTTCGAATGTCATCAAAGCCTCCGAAACTCGATCCGCTAACACATAACTACTAAACACAGAAGCAAAAGTAGCTAATGAAATCAAACGCTCATTCTTCATAGATTTAACAGCATCCCACATAGCATCAAAAAGGGCATTTTTACCTAACAAATCCACAACCAAATTCCAAGCATACGGGCTATGACTATCATTCAATTGATACGCAGACCACTTGAAAAACTTAACAGCCGAACCCGGGTACCCATAACACAATTTGAGAACTTCCTCCACATCCCGAGAAGAAACCCGGATTCCGGTATCTTCTAGAACCTTCTGGAGAGAATCAGAAGGGGTTTCGGCCATAATTTGACAGAGTAATTTGATCTTAGCAGGTAAATTAGGGATTTCTAGGTATGAAATGAAGGAGGGGCGCTTACCAGAGTCTTCTAGAACCTTCTGATTGGGCTTCTTGTTAGGGTTTCGATGATTCGTTGAAGACGAAGGCTTTTGGTGGTGGGGGCGCTTCATGGAGGATTTGGTCGATGAATTTAGAGAGAGAGAAGAGAGAGAAATTGAATTGGGGATTAGGCTTAGTGAATTGGGAGCGATAAACCCTAAATTGAACCGGGGATTTTTTTGGATTTGGGGGTTGAAGGTGTCGAATGCTGATGAACTTGCAGATTAGTTATTTTAACCCGACCCGGATGTGTTTGCCAAAGAGAAAGAATAGCTATGAGCCCCAATGACCCAGTTTCATGCTTCGTTTGCCAATTGGGTATATGAAGGTAAAGAGGAGAAATATAAGATATTATTTTATTTTTATTTGGATATATTTAAGAAACGAGCAAGGACAAATAAGGGAAGGGTCGGTCCTAACATTTTTGGAGCCTCAAACAAAATTATTAAATAGGCCCCTTTATATATAATAACACGTCTTTTAAAACTCATCAATATTAAGAATTGTTACTTTAGAAACGATAACCTCTAAAATTTGGAGATCCTAAAATTTGGGGGCCCCAAGCGGGTGCTTGGGTTCATTAGGGTTATGTCCGGTTCTGAATAAGGTTAATTCTTGTTTGGTAATTGGTAAAATGGTATTAATAAAGAAAGTTATAGTTAAAATAAGAGCAAAATTTTTCAACTTTTTAAAAATCTTATAATCCCTCTCTTTACCTCCCAAATTGGGGTTATGGAAAACGGGTAAGGATTTACCTCTCATTATCTTTACACTCCTTTACTGGTTGTCGAATTGCGGGGTTAATATTTTATATGTTTGTTCAAATTGCGGTCGTATTTTTTTGTTTGATATTTTTAAATTGTTTAAATTAGTCCTTTATTTTTTTCATCTAAAGTAATCCATTATGTTTTATTTTATGAAAAAAGTAGCTGAACTTAGCTAAATGTTTAATAGTGGATATTATTTTAATAAAAAAAAAGACGAGAGACCAACTTGAACAAGCGATTGTTTTGTACGAAAGAAAACAGATGAGAAATTAATAAGTATTGGGCTCTATAGTCCATTAGAGCAATCGAAAACTCGTGGGTTGGGCTGGATTCAAAATGGGCCTGGGCTTTTTTATTGGAAAAATAGATCTTCGGAAGAGGATTTTTTTTTGCCTTTTATTATTTGTTGACAACAGATATTTCTGATGGAAAAGCTTTTCCAATATTGGTGGAAAACGACTTCTCTTATAATACGGGAGAAGTCATTGTTGAAGTGTAAAATTATTCTTGTGCCTTCTTTTATCAACTTAAATTTTTGGAAAGATAGTTTATTGACATAGTATCAGAGCCTTGTTGTCATAGAGGTCACAAGTTTAAATCCCAACAATTTCTACTTTTAATATTAACATAATTTAAGCACAAAGTATGAGGTGCGCATGTGCACTCTCTATACTTCAAGCCCAGTGGGCATTCGCATAAGAGGGCATGTTAAAGTATAAAACCATTCTCTAGTTTTCAATCATTAGTTTAAGCTTCCATGTAGGTGATGCAAAAACCTTCAGGATATTGTAATGAATTGGATTGGAAAGTAAAGCTTTAAAGTCATAGCTTTAGACAAGGATTAGACCGAATAATGAAATAAAGTCATTGTTTAAATTTTTTTTTTTTTTTTGTCATTTTGAATTACTATATGATATTATTAAAAGAAGTTATCAATTACGTAGCCTAAAATTTGAGATTTAAAAGATTTATCATCCAAGTAGCCTGAAGTTTAAAAATTTTATGAATCAGACATCTTTTGCCAAAATTTGGTAGATTTTGAATGAAAAATGGTCACGTAGAACAGGGTTCAGCAATGTGTATTTACCTTCTATCATAACGTAGTGATTTCTTTTGTTGAAATATGCTGACAAGACATATTATTGTGGTAACATATACGTAATTTTCATCAGTGTATGGATAACTTTTTCACAATTCGCCAGATTTTCAAACAGAAATGACTATGCAAATCGTATTTATATATTTTCATAGGCTATATCAAATTAATTTTTCTGGTGGAAATTAGTCGAACTTTATAAAAAATTCACTAGATTCTAACATAGCAAGGTGATAAATTTCAAATCTAAGTATAGTTTATTATATATATATATATATATATATATATATATATATATATATATATATATATTAAAATGACAAGTATCAAGGAATATATACTCAAACTTTAGAGTATATATCAAATAGACAATTTCCCTATTTGATATCGATCAGATTGTTAATTTTATTTTTATATTACTTCTCAAGTATGTTATACTGGAAGTCTTCCATTAAAACAAAGAATAAAAAACCTCAATCAAATTTTAATTTTTTGGATAATATTTTCATAAATATATTTGATGTAGCACCTCTTATCAAAGGGTATCAAGTTGGAGCAAAGCCCAAACCTAATCCCATGCATACAACAACAACAACAACAATCCCAGTGCCTCAAGGGCTCCCGCAAAAGAGGGTTCTGGAGAGGGTAGATGTACGCAGCCTTCCCCCTTCAGGGTGTGAACCTGAAGAGAAGCTGTTTCCGAGGACCCCCAACCTGAGAGGAAAGTCTTCGTCGCCTCATGGACCCCTGTGAGTAATGGGTTGTGAGTAATATGTCACGAAAGAAAAAGAGTAAGCCATAGTCTATAAATGCCCTAGAGGGGACTACGAGGCATAACCTACCCTCCAAGACAGCTAGAATACGCAAATATGCCAAATAAACAAATAAGCGAATAAGCAGATACACAGATACACAGATAATCAAATAAGCAAATAGGCCGATATTAGACAGATAGGCAGATAGGCGTATAGGTAGAGAGGTGCAGCCCGATGAGCCTATACCCCTATGAACCCATAAGTAGCAAAATAATCAGCATTATGCGGCCGCTACCTCTGCTACTTCTATGCTAGTCCTCCCTCGAGCTCTAGCTTTAAACTAGCTCTATCTGAGGCCATCTTCTTCCGTGGGATTAGGTGGGTGAGGTCCTGCCGTACGACTGCAGTCGTCCCTTCTTTGGCCTGTTTCAACCTCTTCTTCCTAGCGTGGTCCAAAGCTGATCGCAATACCTGATTGGAGCAGTGGATGGTCTCCTCCTGGCGTGCCCGAGCCACTTTAGAACAGCTTTTTCAATTTTATATTCTTTCTTCTATCTAGGCCACGCCCCACTATGCCACATACCACATCCCTGATGGCCGTCCCTGGGACCGCAAGTCCATATGCCCAGGCTTTGGATTAGGCATATCGTAGGTTCGTGGCACTAGATCGGGCTGGCGAGCGAACAGATGTTCCTACGCCGCTACATCGGGAACGTCTATCCTAGTCCTCCACACAGCTCTGTCTAGAGCCAACTCATCATTTAGGTTGAGATAGGTAAGATCCCGTCGTATTGTCTCCATCCAGCTCTTCTTAAGCAGTCCTCTCCCTCTCTCCCCGTCTGCTATGTGGAGTTGTTCGCATCTCCTGACAGGTGCAGTGGTGGGTCTCCTTCTGACATGCCCAAACCACCATAAACGTTGGGGCGACACCCAGTTTACTTCGAATCCCATGTATATCTTATCATTTTAATAATAAGAAAAAATATATTTTTTTCATATAAATTTTTTCCATCTATTTTTATAATTTTTTTCTCTTGATTATTTTCGTTTCACAATTTTTGTTTTTGATTATTTTAATTACACTGTAAAATTAAGGGTCATCACATAATTCGAAGCACTAGTTGGTTGTACTGATATATATATATATATACCATTGTATAGAAGAGTCCCGTAAATTAATTTCCTTTACTATTCTCAGATCCATATCCAGATTCACCGTTATCTTTCTATGCAGCATCTTCAGCTACAGATTATGAGCTAGTTGCATGATTGTAACATGACTTTATCCATAATTTGCACCTAGCTTAAAAATTTTGAGTTCTCTTCTTTTATCTGATTTGTTTCTTGTTTTAATTTATATTTTTCACTCTTATATTTTTGAAAAACTATTTTCTAATAAAAAATAGGGTTCATTTATCAGGTACTAATACACAAGATCTCATTAGAATTTAGAAGTTAAGCATGCTTAGATGAGTAGTACGGCCTCCTAGGAAGTCCTGTGTTGCCAACCATATAAGGTTAGGGGTCCTCGGAAAGAGCCTTTCGGTAGGGTTACACCCTGGGGAGGGGGTAAGGCTGCGTGCATCCACCCCCTCAGACTTCGCTTAGTCGGGATTCCCTTGAGGCACTGCGTCTGTTATTGTTGTTGTATAATTGTAAAAAAAATGAACCGGACCAGCCTAAGAGAGAGATCGGTTTTTTTAATAGGCACAGAAATCCATACGCCCACAAAGTTTGAAAAAATAATGATGAATTTATTCTTCCTATTATTTATCTAAAAAATTAAATTTAAATTCATAATAACTAACGGCTCAAAGTAAAGTCAACAAGATTGGAACATTTGTTTTGCACAAAGTAATAAAGCCATGATTATCCTTAGGAAATGGAACCCCAAAATTAAAAAAATAAAAAATAAAAAAAGCTTATATTTCCAATGTAAATTCATTATAATTTAGGGTCCATTTGATTAAACAGTTTTTTCTGAATTTTTTTTTTTTTGAATGTATGAGTTATGGGTAAAGTCTAGTTGTATTGGGCCGTATTTATGAGATATAGGCTTGGGCTAGTCCTAATGAGACCCATGACACGCAATGGTTTTAGTGTGGTGGCTTTAGATATACATAAAGGTTACGTATGTTACCATTAGAGTTGAGAAAGAATGAGAGTTGAGAGATGTCTCATATAAACTGTAATGTTATAAGGAAATTATTGTGCTCTCCTTTGTGGATGTAGGCTTCGAGTGAACCACATGAATTTCTGTGTTCTTCTCTATATCCTCTCGTTTATGATTGTTATTTCGATTTGAGATTTGACATTTTGTGGGTGATCTTAATAGATGGTATAAGGGTCCCTACGTCAAGGATAATAGCTTTTTTCATGAAGTGTATTTAGACCCAAAAAAAGTAATTTTAAATAGATGATTAAACAATTTTTCAGCTTTTAAGTAGAATTAGAAAAATACTACTTCTCCTTTAAAATTAGTTTTGCACCCATCATGTTAGGCCGTACGTCACAGTTTAGAGAATCCACGTATATTGATTGCTACAGCTACTTTCAAACATGTTTCGAGTAAATTAGCTAGCCATCGTTTGGGAAGCCTCACTGTTATGGACCACCCTTCAAAGCTAGGCCACTTATTGACGCTTAGCTTTGATCTTTGTTAAATTTCATTGGGCCTTTAGGCCCGACCCACTGAGTTGGCACATATAAGATCCATATAGAAAATCCAAGTGAGGTTCTATCGTAAAACTAATTAGCAATAGATGGAGTAACTCACTAGACTTATAAAGGCGATCTTGTCTCTCACACAACTCTAATGTGGGATTCTGCAAGACTCAAATGTGGAGTCCTCAACAATCTTCTAAACACAATTTGGCGTTGGACCCCATATGACTCATTTTGACTTTTCCGCTTTTCTTGTTTAGGTTTATTTCACGGTTTTTTGCCCTAGATGCTTGCATCTTATAACTTTTTGAGGGTATTTCTATGATCTTGTTAAAATATAAAACCTAGCATATTACCTTTTTGTGGTATTATACTCAATTATCCAAAAAAATGTATTTTTAGTTTGGTTAGGAGGGAAAAGAAATTAAGCCAAATCGAAATGCATAGAAGAAAAATATATTGTCACAGCGTCATATCACACGTCATGCTTAGCCATCAATTCAATATTTTTCAAAATTAATTTTAGAGTTTGGTTATTTTTTTGTACAAAAGTTAGAGTTACGTTATTTTTTTGATAGAAAAGTTAGAATTGAGTTATTTTTTTGGTACAAAAATTAGAGTTTGGTTATTTTTTAGTAGAAAAGTTAGAGTTGAATTATTTTTTGTTAGAAAATAGGGTTGGATCATTTTTTGGTATATTGACATAGAGTTAGATTATTTTTAGATTAATTATTAATAATTAAAAAGAAAAGTAGGTGGCTCAGAAGTTAATAGAGGGCCAAAATGCATTTTCACAAGTTACAAACAATCTTAAATCTTAGCAAACTAACTAATATTTAATGTAAGTAAATAATTAAAACTATTAATTTATTGTTTGGAAAGCCAAGAAGGAATATATAAAACAATAACTTTTGGGATAAATAAAATAAAATAAAAATGATAGAATGACTTTTGAATCACATGAAAATAAAAAAATAATTAAAATGCTCTAGGTTTCCTAATCCTGCCAGAGCTCTCATTAATGTGTCTCCAACATGAAAATCTTGAATCATTAATTACACATAATTAATTTCTCAAATTTTAAGATATGATCTTTTTGTTATTAAAATTTCATGGGTTTGCAAGATTTTGATCCATTTACAATATATATTTATTTTTATATATGGGTAAATTATAAAAATTTTTTTTGTCTCTTACTGAAAAAATAGAAAATCCTCTCACTCATAAAAAATTATCACTTAATCCTATGAAACTTTTTTTGACCATTTTGTCTCTCAAAAGTGAGCAGATTAAATGTTCGATTATACTTTTAGAAGAGGATTTTATATTATTAGGTAGAGATTACAAAAATTTTATTTTTTTGTAATATAATTAAGGGAATTTTATATATTTATAAAAAATATAATTATTTTAATTAATTATAGTAATCATATTATAAGTTTAGAAGATGAAAAATATTTTATAAAAAATATTATAACATAAAATATAACATTTTTGTTGATATTGTAATATCACTACTATATAATTAATTAAAATAAAATTTTTATTTTTTATAAATATAAATTTTTTCCCTAAAACATAAAATCCTACCTAAAAATAAAATTAAATACTTAACTATTTTATTTTAAGGGACAAAATTTTAAAAATTTGTTTGGGGGCAAAGTGATAATTTTTTAATAGTGAGACGGTTTAATGAGTGGTTTTATTTGTGAGGAGGGTCTTTTGTATTTGAAGCAAAAGTCACGGAATTTTCTGTAATTTATCCTAAATATAAATAAGGAAGACAATACAATATGTTGAGATAGCTTTTAAATTTCTTTTTTTTGATTGTCGTAGTTTCGAGAGTTGACGCGTGAGATCTATATACAAGTTTACGTATTGATATTTTATCTTAAAAGTAATCATAATCCGGTGAATTGATAAGGGTTTGCTCAAGATCAATGATTAATTAAAAAAATTAATAATTAATAGACTTACATGTGAAGTTCTTTACCGATTACTGCTTTTCTTTTATCGTGAGGCATAGGTTGGTCCCTACTCCTCTTTTATGTCTTTTAGCAAAAGAGAAAAAAAAAAAATTTGTGGTAGATATCTTCATCGGGCTAGTTGAATTATTAGTTTAATCTTAACAATATGTATGTAATTAACTTAATTATAAAACTTTTTTATGTAATTAACATAGTGCCCCGTGCTGTGTGTTAGAATATAAAATCAATACTGCGCCTTTACCTATCAGCTTAAGCTTTTAGAAAAGATAATTCTTTGATATGGTATCAGAGCTTTGATGACCTAGATGTCACGATTTCGAATCTTAGCAACTTCAAAATTCTACATTAAAACAATTTAAGTACAAAGTATAAGGTGGGCCTGTGCATTATCCATACTTTAAGCCCAATTGGCATTCACGTGAGGGAGCTTGTTATTATATAAAACCATTCCTGGGTCTTTAACTATTAACTCAAGCTTTTGGAAAATATGGTCCTTTGAAACTGTGTGCATAGAATTTTGATTTTCATATTTTAAAAGGCATAATATTTTGGTGGGGGGGGGGGGGGGGGGGATGGGGATTGATTAGGAAAGACAGTACTTATTATGCAAAAAAAGGTAGCAAATTTTAAAGTGATCAGAATGACAGTAGCTTCGTCAATAGTTGCAGAAATCTTTATATATGTTTAGACACTTTTTTCTTACTTGCAAAATATCATAGAGTCTCTAGACTCATATCTGACAATAGTGGGTGATCACTCTTGTTTACCTAAGTAATCTCAAATATCTGTTTCAATAACAACAATTTACGTTCTTCAAAGTCTTGATAAAAAAAGCCTTACTCATATCCTTCTGCACCTTAGTCAATGCAATTTGGGAATCAAGAAATGTCTTCAGTTTTCAAAATACTCAACCATATTGGATACGCATTATTTACATTGTTAAATTGAGGGCCATCACTTGGTTCCAGACTATTTTGAGTTATCCAGATATATCCATATATCGTTGCATGGAAGTCCCTCGCAAATTGTAGTCCACCACTCTCTGGCACGCATTCCCAAAATGGCTAGCTCACGAGTTCCACGAGTTCCACAGCTATCATAGCAAGCATCCAAGGCTATATTTCCAATTGTGGACACCATGGGTAAAGTTGGTCGATTTTAATCTAGTTTTGATCATGCTGCACTTCTGAATTATGGCTTAAGCTTTTGCCCCCACCCTCGTTTTCTATACCCATTTTTCTTGAACTCTTGTATTTTTAGAACAGTAGCTCTCCTCATACAATATCAACAGTCCCAGTGCCTCGCAGCTCCCCCAAAAACCAGGGTCTGGGAGGGGTGATGTACGCAGCCTTACCCCTTCCGAGTAGAAATGAGACTGTTTTCGAGGACCCCCAACCTAATAGCTCTCCTCATAATTATCGATAAAAAGAACTTCATCAATAGTTGCAAAATCATTTTCTATAATATCTTTCCAATCATTACATCATACGTAGCATTATTTTTCCGCTATCATTTCTGTAATAATCATATGATTAGCTAAGATATCGCTAAGGTCATTCCTTTTTTTTTGGGTCAATTAAAGAGGAAAAGCTCGCTATACAAAGCCAAAATCTCCCGAGGGAAACCCGAAAGGCACATACAAAGTTCATAAAAGGGAAATAATAAATACACCCACAAAAACAAGACTGAGTATGCCATCGACATAGCCATACCTAGCATCCAATACCACATCTCCTCCAATCAAAACAATCACAATACAAAATAAAAGCAAAATCACACTGTAAAAACGAACTACAACCTCACATTTTTCTTGTAGCAGCCAAAAATCCCACGCCAGCTTCATCCTTAATGCGTTTTTCAAACATTATTTGTTTGTAAAATGTATGAGTTTGAAAAATGGACTATATATTATAGGGTAAATTACAGAAAACTCTCCCGTCTTTTGCTTCAAAAATAGAAAACCCCCCTCACAAATAAAAGCACTAACAAAATCCCCTCACTTTTAAAAATTTATCATTTAACCCCCATGTAACTTATTTTTGACCATTTTGCCTCTAATGTTTAATTTTATTTTTAGAAAAAGGTTTTATATTATTAGATAAAAGTTAAATGTTTTATGTTTTTAGCAAAAAAAATTAAGAAAATTTTCTATATTTATAAAAATATAATTATTTTAATTAATTATAGTAATATTATATAAGTTCAGAAGATAAAAAATATTTTTAAAATTTTCAAGAAAAAATATTATGAGATAAAATATAACTTCTTTTTGTTGAGGGGCAAAATGGTCAAAAAAATTTATTTGGGGGCAAAGTGAATTAGGGGGTTTAGTGAGTGGTTTTATTTGTGAGGGGGGTTTTTTGTTATTGAAGCAAAAATCAGGAAATTTTCTATAATTTACCCTATATTATATCAATGAGTAAATATGCATAGGAGCTTAGCTTAGGATAAGATTTGAATCCCTATCTTAAAGTTACAACAAAAGAGGGGGAAAAAAAAAATTTCGAGGTTTGATTTTTTTCTACATTAATCTAATTTTTCAGTAACAAATTTCATTTGTTTTTGATAGATAACAAGGAATTTATAATACAAAATAAAGTGCACCGGCAAAAACAGAAGCCCCAGAACAAAACTAGTCGAAATTTTAATGCAAATAATATGTTAGGTCTTCGATATGTTTTTTCATTGATACTTTTTATTTTTGAAGAAAAATTAAAGTTATATTCTAAAATTCATTTTTTTAAATTTTGAATTTTCTTTTTTTATTTTTTCACCCAAATGAGTAAGAAACTAAAAATAAAAATAAATAATAAAAAAATGGTTTTTAAAATATGATTGTTATTTGCAAATTTTTTTTAAAATTACAACAAAAATAAAATAGGCACTTAAATTTTAGGTAATTGTACAAGATGATCATTAACTATAATTTGAAAAAAAATTTTTTTTAAGGTTTGTTAAGACATATTGAAAAATAAAATTACCGTGATGTCAACAATTTTTTTTTTGAACTTTTATTTCAACAGAAAAAAATAACTTCTACTTTAATTTAATAATATTTTTCTTTACAAATCAAGCATCTTCAAATCCGGAAAAAAAATATATTTCTTTTCCTAAAACCACATTTTTCTCTAAAACAAAACTTTACCAAACAAACTCTTAGTGGATGCGAGCACCCCGTAAAAATGAGCTTCGGTGAATATATTTTTTTGGATAATTGGCGAAAAAATTCTCGATACAAGATTAGACACATCCATCAAAACAGAGCTCGAGAAAGTCCACAATAACGGAAAAAAAAAAAGAAAAACATTGAACCCCACAGCCAGCTGACATGGAATACCAAAATAATATTTTATATGGAATAATTATACCAAAATGATAATAAAATCTCGAGTACACGTGATTTGTATATCTCTTAAGTCATCAAAGGAAACAAGCTCGAAGCAACACAACTGAGCTTAACTGTACATACACCCTACACAATATAAAATTTGCAACGAAGGCAAAAATTATTATTATTAGAGTAATAATATAATTTATATACAATAAAAATTATAAAATTATCTTAAAAATTATAATCTTGCTCTGATTTGCCCTGACAATAACCATTTATAACTACTTTCGAGTGTTTGTTTAGCCAATCTATGAAAAAAATTGTTATTCAAAAAAGATCTTTTACAAAAGCATTTTCCTAAAAAGTTTTAGTAAATGTATTTTTAATTGAAAAAGATTTTATTTTTTACTTATTTTTTTCCTAAAAGGCAATTACTTTTTTATCAAAAAAAAAAAGCTTGATTAAACAGATTATTAGTGTCCAGTTACTTGAAAAAACTTAACATGTCATTGAAAAGTGATATAAATTAATGTTTTTATCGTCTTATATTTATATTGGATACATAAATTAGATATATTATCATAAATTTTTTTTTTTTTTTTTTTTTTTTTTTGGGTGTGGAGAGTGAGAGAGAAAGAGGAAAAGGGAATCTCAAAGAAGACGTGGGGAGGGCGAAAGTTGCGGCGATCCTTCTGCTGTCTTGCCAGCTAACAATCCCAATGTCTCATTTTTCTTTTTTCTTTTTTTAATGTTTTTATTCATTTATTTTATTTTAATTTCTCATTTATTACGTCATATATCCTTTTTCTACTTTCATTTTATTTTATCTTTTAAACTACACTTATTTTTGATGTACCGGTAATAAGATTACAATTTCTCTAAATACAAAAACGACTTTAGGAAATAGAGTACTTGTACTTCAAGAATTAGAGTGGTGGTAGGCGTTTAGGTGTTTTGGGGTATGCTGCTGTGTCCCTTCTCTCTAATTATTGAAAAAAAAAACTTGAGAAATGAGGTCGGTGAAATTTTGAACTTGGGACATATATACTGGTTATATTCCCTAATTTTGGAACTCTTATGGAACTCAGTTTTACTTTTAAGGACTAAATAGTATTCGAAAAGGAACTATGGACTGAAAGGGATGTACTATGAAGTATCAAGATGAGGAGCGGTTTTTGAGTTAAAGCTTGGTGTGAAGGGATCCCATACTCACTGGACGACATTGCAAGGAACCTCGATTACATGTCAGAGGATGGACTGGCTAGTTTTGATCTAATTCCATCTTTCTAGGGGTTGTTTTGGTTCTGTTTAGGCGCGCCTTTTGTTTGTTGCTTTTCTGTTGTTTTGGTTTGGCCTTAGTTGGCTCAAGCCGTATTTCGGGTGTGCCCTTTTTGTACTGCATTGTACGATAAAAAAAAAAAAAAGGAGTTTTTAGATTTGTTGTAGAGGCTAGACTACATATGCTTCAGCAAGGCATGTGGTCTTATGTTTCAGCTCATCTCTCCCCTTCCCGAACGTTAGTTGTTTTATTCAGGGTAATGTTGTACCTCGTTACCATTCTAAAAATGAACTGCAACACACAACTTTGTTCTTTTATTTGGATATGGGACTGTTAAGGAACCGACTTTCTCACAAGCTTAAACTGATGGGTGAAGACTTATGAATTTGTTTTATACTCTGACATTGCCCGTCACAAGAACACTTGTGGGCTTGAAGCGTGATAGTGTATAAACCCACCTCATATCTTATGCATAAATTATATTAATATTGAAAATGAAAGTTACTGAAATTCGAAATTCGTGACTCTGATATCCTATCAATGAACCAATTTCTTCAAAAGCTGATGAATGAAGGCATATAAATTATTTTGTACTCTAACAAGAGCCCGATATAGAGTTATATAGAAGTAAAGCTTGTTTATGATATTTTTGAAATTATATTATAAACTTTAAACTCTCATCAAACTTTAGTATATAAGAACCACAAGCCCCTTGAGTCCTAACAAATAGGGCTCTCTACCCTAAAAAAAAAAAAGCTAGTCTTTCTTGCTAGCCCTTATCCTCTTTCCTATAGCCTTTCCTTTGTTAGGGTTTGGCCAAGCTCAAGCTTATATCTATGGAACTCGCAAAAACTCACCAATCGTTTTATGGAAGCATGTTAGAAGGATCGTCTCATGTTGAATTCCCAAACCCACTTTCCTCTCCCTCGCACGGAATCTACGGGCTTGATGATCAAGCCTTTGAAAACCCTAGTAGTAAAATGGTGAGCAACAATAATAGTACTCAAGTAATTAGCCATTCTCCGCCTTTATCTAGCTCAAGTAGCGCGAACTCAAGTAATAGTGGGTTCGCGTTCTATGGATCTAGCTACCATCTACTCGAGGAAGCTCATGACTCTTTACTTAACTTTAAAGGGGTAGAGCTCGAGCAGGGAGGGTTCATGCAGAGTCTGAGTGGATCTTTGCTTAGCTTTCAGCAAGATGAGGGGCGATTCTCACCCTATGATTTCCAGAGATTTAACAACCCTAGTGAGTACTCTGCGTGGGATGGTGCGAGCAGCATGAGCCAGAACCACCACTACCACCACCATCACCACGACCAGCATCAGCAGCTGAAGCTGAAGGGCGGCTCGAGCGCAAGTGAGTGGTTGTATGGGGAGGAAACCATCACCGTGGATGCCCATCAAGAGTGTGAAACACAACCAACATGCTTCACTAAAAGACCTCATATGGTACATGTTTAATTCTTGAATTATTTAGGACATATTTGGTATCCGTTTTTATTTGCAGTTGTGATTTTTATGAAACTATAAACTTGATTTTAGAAATTATTTTTTCTAGTCTTCTGGCTTTAGGAAATCATAAGAATTCAAAATGTAGTTTTTAATTTATGAATAATCAAAAACCGTAAAGATAAAACAATACAAACATGTCGTTAATTTTTATTGTAACAAGAATTCAGTGACAAGAATAATTTATAATTCTATATTTTATTTAGTAAATAAAAAAAATTAAATAAAAAAAGATCAAATTTGTGATACATGCAGGAAGAAGAGAATATGAAAGCCCTAAAGAAGCAATGCACAAGTAATAGTGCATCAAAGAAGCCTTCATCCAAACCCAAGTCATCCATTTCAAAAGATCCCCAAAGTATTGCTGCCAAGGTTTGCTTCCTCGATCAGCCCACTTTATGCTCCTCAGATTTCCTTCTAAGTAACGAGCCCAGTCGCCGATCATAGGCAAAGCCGGACGCTTAATATTTTGCTTTGTCCATGTTACGCTTTTAGCTTATGGTTTTTCTTTTCGGGCGACCATTTCATTTCTTTCTTTTGCTTCCTTTTATAGAAACTTTCTCTATATTACTCTAAAGGTTTTTTTTCCTCTTAATTATCATAAAAAAAATATAAAGTAAAAATAGGGCATAAGATTAGAGTCGTGAAACTCCACCACAACAAATTAAAGAAATATTCAGAATGAGATTATCAAGCCACTCGTACTGTTGAAACATTTTTTTGATTAAGTGATTACAAAACTAGAAACATAAGTGGTGTCGGGCAGCATGAAGTATAAGATAAAGTAAGTATCCGTACTTTACATTTAACATGCATTTTCTTAAAAGATATATTTAGTTTTATTACGTTCAACTCTTTTTGATAGTTGAGGTGTGAAAGCCATAAAATGGACATATTAGAAATAAGTATGAACCGATTCATAAGTTCTTAACCCATCAGTTTAAACTTTTGAAAGAAATAACTTCTTAATGATAGATTAACTATATAGCTAAACTTCCTTGATCGAGATCAACTAATTATTCAATTCAAAAGAGTGCTAAAAGGGATGCTTGTCGGGCATGTGCAGAGTATACTTGTACTGGGTCTTATATATAGAATAAAGGGTTATGTCAATCCGATTTTATCTTGTGGCACTCAAAGATTTAACGTGCGGCTATATGTAAGTATTGGGGTTGTAGTCTCGAGACGTCTTATGTAATCTTCATCAAAAATAGTAAAATAATTTTGTTCCCTCTGTGGACATATTCTTTACCTAAACCATAAAAATCTAATGGTGCGTATTATTTCGACTAGGGTTTTGATATATGAAACTCGATCATAATATTTTTTACTTTCAGAATCGACGGGAGCGAATAAGTGAGAGATTGAAGATACTCCAAGACCTTGTTCCCAATGGTTCCAAGGTATAATATATAATATAAACATTAATTAATGTGGATAATTAATTTTAGTATGTTATAAAATGTTTATTTATTATTATTATTTTATGGGGCATGGTAGGTTGATTTGGTTACTATGTTGGAGAAGGCTATTAGCTATGTCAAGTTCCTACAATTGCAAGTCAAGGTAACTTCATGCGCTTAAAGTGTTTCTAATTTTTCGATTTTTCCCTTTTTTCGATAATTAGAGGGACAACTCTCAATACAAACTGACATACCCACTGCAGTAGAGCCCAAGAAAGCTCGCAGGAGCTGAAAAACAACAAATAAAACTAAAAAACCTAAAACCCCTAGATGCCACAAATAACCTACTTTATATTATAACGTCAACTAATATGTATGATTCACTATAATGTATGTATATATAATGTATACATTTATAATGCATCATATGCATGTCGTTTATCTAACTATAACCAGTATTTGTATTTTATAGAAACAATTAGGTAATATAACTAATTTTCAAAAAAACTCATGACAAATCTGATGCTGTAACTGTTTCAAACGCTTGGGGTTCTTGACTACTCCTGCCAGGCTGGCATAGATAGGGTGGACGTCGAGTTGAGTGTATTATAATATTTATCCTTTCGAAGACGGTGCATAATTTGTGCTTACGAAACTTTAAAAATAATAAATTTAATCTAACATCAAAGTCAATAAATATTGTACCTTATTTTCTTTTATTTGCATGTTTTTTTTTTTTAAATATTTTTGTGCAACAATTATGATATACTTTATCTGGTAATTTTTTTTATTTTATTTTATAATATAAAGGTTTTGGCGACGGATGAGTTTTGGCCCGCGGCAGGTGGCAAGGCTCCAGATATTTCCCAAGTGAAGGAGGCCATTGAAGCCATCCTTTCTTCTCAGAGAACCGAAAGAACGTCTATTTCGAACTCGAAATAATAATAATTCAACCCCTAGGAGTAGCCATTAGAACAATTCGATGCCCACGGTGGTGGTGATAGTACTGGTGCAGTTGGACATGAAGAAGAAAAAAATGGAGACAAATATGCTAAATAAATAAGGGTTATTTAACCGTATTGCCGCGTACTTTGTTGAAAAATTTCACGTAGTCTCTGTAATTTTAATTATGTGAATTTAATTATTGTCATCAATATAATAATCTCATTGATGAAAATCCCAAAACTGACATTAAGGTAGAGATCTCCTCACTACATAAGTTGAGTACATGTAAAAGAGCCGAGGCAATGTGGGTTATTTTATTGTCGACAATTGAAATTGAGATCCAAACAACGGAAATTGGGACTAGCTTTTTTTTTTCGATAAATAGTGGAATAAACCACGGATACAAAAACCGGGCATTCCTCAACAGGGGAACCCGAACAAGAACAGAGCAACGGGAAAAGCAAAAAGGGGCACAAAAATCAGAAAACGCAAAAAAACAAAAAATAAGGGAAGCAGCTTGAACTGGTGTAGCACTCTAACAGTAGGAACTTCAGCCTTCTCTGTTGCATCTCCATCTCTTCACACAGTCTAGATTCCTTGCAATTTCATCAGCTGCATAGGAAAATTCTTCGCACCATGCCTTGGTCCGGAAACCAAGTCTCATTCTAATCAGCCAAAAAATTTCATCCTCACACCAGTCTTTGTTTTCAAAAACCATCTTGTTCCTAGTACATAGTTACCCACATCACAACAAAGAAGTGTGTAATCCAAACTTTCTTCTGGAATTTACCTCCTACATAACAGGCTAGCCACTTTTCAAAAAATTCTTTTGTTGTTTTAGGGCTAACCCAAAATACCCCCCACCACTTCAGAACTAAGTTCCATATTTTCCAAACATACATACATTCAATAAACAGATGATCCACAGCTTCAATCGCCGTAACACAAAACGGACAACCTTTTTCTCCTTCATCAATGATACCCAGGTTCTATAGCCTTCCCCTCGTATTCATCTTTCCAACTAGTGCCATCCAAACTAGTAACTCTACTTTGGGTGGGGCAAGACCACGCCATACACCATAGACAAGGTGGTCTATAGTAGGGGCACCTATTCGATCCCATGATGCTTCTACAAAAGACTTAACCATATACGTACCTCCCTGGTTGTGGGTCCATAAGCCTGCGTCCCCATTGTCTTTTCTTGGATGATTAGCATTCAGAATGGTATGGAGGTTCACCAGTGCCGGTTCTTCCCTTGTAAAAAAACGGCGCCTCCAGTTTAGTATCCATCTCCACGTGTCTCCATCCCATAAACCCATATCAGCGATAACACTATTTTGTTGGACTGAGACACGGAAAAGCTCCGGGAATCTTTTCTCCAAGCTTTCATTTTCGACCCACCTATCCTTCCAGAATCTGACCTGAGAACCGTCTAAGTTGAATTGTAAGCGGTGAAATTTATCAGGGCTTTATGCATTTTCACCAAACAGTACAAGCTTTTGATATAGTTAGTTCTTTGACATGTTAGAGTATAAATTCGTTAGTTAAACCTTCACCGAATAGCTTCTCAACTTTTGAAATAATTAGTTTATGATGAACAACATTCAAACACTTATAATAATATGTTAATGCAAGTAATATTACATAAATAATATTTTTTTTGATAAATTGGATGGTAGCATAGAGTAATTAAAGCTGTCAGGGTCATGAAACCAACTTCAACAAACAAGACAATTAATTAAGGGTTGGTTTGTTACTTTTGAGACATAATTAAGGGCTGAAAAAATGCATGTTGTTTTACAAGTGGAGGCCGACGATAAAAGACGAAGATTTTTCGATAATTCGATTGATAACTCGCAATATAAAATTAGCATATTCAACGAAACGGAGTTCGAGAAAACACATCAGAATGGGAAAAAAAATTTATAGAAAGAGAATAGTATAAGCCTACAACAACAACAAGAGACCCAGTGCCTCAAGAACTCCCGCATAAGCGGGGTCTGGAAGAGGTGGATGTACGCAGCTTTATCCCTTTAGGGTGTAACACCCTGCCGAGAGGCTGTTTCTAAAAACCCCCAACCTTATAGGGTTGGCAATACGAGGACTTCCCAGGAGGTCACCTGTTCTAGTACTACTCTCGCCCAAGCACGCTTAACTTCTTAGTTTTAATGGGATCCGATTTCTTTTTGCCTGGTAAATGAACCCTCAGAATTGTATAAGCCTGTTTGGCCTAAATTTTTTATCATTGTTATTGTCAAGCAGTGTTGTTAATGTTAGGCCAATTCCAAAATATTTTACGCTTGTTGTTTAAAATTACTCATTTATTAATCAAAATTATTCCGACAATAACACTATTTTTTTTAATTTTTGATAATTTGTTAATGTGGATGCTTACGTTGACAGAGATTCTATACCTTTTGTCGTATTCCTTTGTTACATGAAAATGTGTGCACGTATGCTTCTTTATCCCAGATTCATCTACCTCTATCATATTTATTTCTCCTCTTAATTTTTTTTTTTCAAAAGTCTTGCTTAATTTTCTAGGGTTTGTATGAGCGTGTGGACAATCAAACTATAAGATTATATATGTATATTACGACGATAAAGAAGCAAAAGAAATCGGCGTATCTGTTTGAGCGAAGAGAATCTTAAATCATCTGCCTTGAGAAGAATAAGAAGGGAATGATCTAGAAGACGCTCTCGATTCCTAAGAAAAGGAAAAGAATGACCCTAGTTAGCACACGAATATGCTAACCAGTTAATTTTGCAAAAAAAAAAAAAAATAATGAAAAAAGTTCACATCACATTTAAACTGAAGGCATTGAATATCCGCTAGAACAGTATACTTTCCTCTAATTGCTTGAACAACGACCTAATTGTTACCTTCTAATTCCAGTACCTTAAAACCCATTTCGATCACCTACTTCATCTTATCTCTTGTTGCCCTTGGTTTCGCAACTAAAATTGAAGCATTTCTCAACCCTCTCAATCCATCTAAATTCATATTTTCTTCTTGCTGAATAATACACCCATCTGCTGCAAATTTGTCCCACTTCGACTCATCAAAATTAATCTTAATGCAATCATCTTTAGGAGCTTTCAAGCTAACACAATCATCTCTTCTCTTCTCAGTGTCTTGGTTAGTCGGTCCTCACAAGATGACCCAAGGGGTCATCCATTTGGTTTCGACATTCCCACTCCGATTACGACACTCACAAGATGACCACTATTCTAATTCTTTTGGTGCCCTTGAAGCGTCTCAGGATAGTGCTCTCAATCTTGATGTGGTTATGGAGGCTAATTATGATGTTGATATGGAAGTTGCTTATGACATGGTGGGTGATGATGAATCAAGTGAAGACTTTCTAGCTTATATTGGCCATGAGCATATTGAATGCTTTGTTGATCTATCCCCCTTTTCTAATAATCTTGCATACTATCCTTATAAGTCCTCCGTCGAGCCTTCCTCCACCCTCTGCCGCACCCGACAAACGTGGGATTTTGGCAAGAAATTGGCTTAAGCTATCATGGTTCTAATTGTGAGATGCACTAACTCTTTTTTCTCTCTTGAAGGTGAAGTCCCAGTTGGGGCTACCTATAAGAAAAAGAATTATTGCTAGTAGAAGTTAGCTTGCTTCATCCCTTGTCAAATCCTGATCGAAATGAAGTTATGGAATGTCCTGGGTGTTGTGAGTTGAGTATCAACTTGAGTGACACTGGCAAGTGGTTCCTAACACGCGAATAAGTGGTAATAACCTTCTCCTTTCCGGGTGTTTTGTTCAAATGAGTGGTTTTTACTTCTAGTTGCCCTTGTGTTATGTCAAGGGTCTACTGGAAAATTGGCTATTGTGTCATGTTGGGGGTAAACTCAAGGTAGGTTGTGACCCAATATACTTTTTGTGGTCTTAAGGGTTGCATAGACTATAAGGAGTAGGATCGTGTATGAGAATAACTAGTGGGTTAGAAGCATTACCATTCTGAATATTATATTGGAGATTGCACCTTTGGAGCTACACGCGGTTTTTTTGTTTTCCGATATATAGCAAAAGTTCACAATACAAAACCCGGCATTTCACGAAAGCGGAAACCGAACCACTCAAGTAGCAGCAAAAGAAACCAAAAACAGATCAAAAGGCCTCAAGGAGACCCGCAAAGCAAAAGAGACATACGCAATCCCAAATTAGCTCAACAGTCCACCTAGGTAAACCGAAAATGAAAAGCCAAAGAAGCAAAATAGCAAAACGTCAAAAGCATAAAACACCAAGTCTTTTATGAGTTTTTGCATGCAGGTATACTTAGCATTCCAAGCCAAACCATTGCCAAATGACTGCAAATTGGAGCAGCAAGCTAACTTTGTTGGTTTCCATGCCATTTCCTCACACATTCGATATTTCTAGCTATTATCATCAGCTAAATACGAGAAGTCTTCACGCCATGCTTTTATCCAAAAATTGAGTCTCATCTTAATTGACCAAGTGACTTCTCCATCACACCACCTCTTATTCTCAAGCAGTATTTTATTCCTAGTGCACCAAAGCACCTAAATTACAATAAAAAAAATAAAGTTATCCATGCTTTCTTCTGGAATTTACCCCCACAAGACACGACAGCCACTGTTCAAATCAATCTTTCACATCCTAAGGCGCAACCCAACTAAGGTCCCACCATTCTAAGCACATACACCACATTCTCCAAGTAACCATACAATCAATGAAGTGGTGATCCACGGTTTCAGCTGTTAAATTGCAAAACGGACACCACTTCTCCTCTTCAGCTATGATTTTCGAATTCCATAGATGTCCTTTTGTATTCATCTTCCCTAAAAGGGCCATCCACACTAGTATCTCTACCTGGTATGTTTTAACTCTGGATGTATATGTTGAATTGTTAGAAATATTGATTGCTTCATGAGTTAGTGTGGGTGTACGCGTTTAGGTTCTTTTTTGGGGCATTTTGTTGTATTGTGTGTCTCTTTTTTTCCCTCAAATCTGTGGGCTTCTTACGCTCCGCTTCATTGAGTGTGCTGATTTTGAATTTAGAGTTGTCTCTCTTTTTGATAATCAACGAGGGAGCTCGCAAACATATCTATTTACTTGTTTTTGCATCATACCAAACTTTTGGATCTATGCCTTAGTCAAGGCTGCCTTATTTTGTTTTTTGAAAACCTTTTTACCCCAAAATATTCAGTAAAAAAATTATCTTTTACTGAAAAATGGTTAGTCTAGTAGGAAAAACAATTGGCGAAATTAAGATTAAAATATTATATATAACATCATATTATAACATAAATATATGTATCTTTTTCATCTTTTCTCAAATGAAGTCGACTTTCAGCTCCATGAAAAAAATATTTGCCACTCAGAATATATGTAGTACTCACTTATATATAAAAAAAAGAACAAGGAACATTCAATAATTCTAAAATTTCAATTTTTTTTTTTTTGGATCCAATAAAATTCCAATAATTATTTAATAATCTTTTGTACTAATGTATTTTTTTTTAAACGGTACAGACAAAATTTTGTACTAATATATAGTTTATTTCAAATGGGACTTATGGCCAACTTTTTTATCAATGAGAACATTCTTGAAATATAAAATTGCCTGCCAACTTGTATGTGCAATATATATATATATATATATATTTTCCGATAAATAAGGAACAAAGAAGCTTACAATAAAAAAAGGTTATAACTATGAAAACGAGGGCCCCACAGAGACAAAGCAAGAGACACCGATCAAAACAAAAATCAAAGGGAAGCTTAGAAATCCAACAATCCAACAAACCCTCCGCACGGATCACCCAACAATATTCTGAACAAGAAATTCTAACTGAGCCAACAATCCCTCCCCCCATTATGCAGATCTTCGCCTGTAGGATCACAAAATTCAGTGAAGCAGAGCACGGTAGACGCAAAAATCCGACTAGCTAAGGTCTCAAAGCTTTGAAACATTCAACATTCCTTGCACATTCTTTCGAAGAATTTGAAAATCTATCGCACTAGTCCTTAACCCAAATCCGACTGACAATCTCACATTCCAAAATACCTCATTCTTGTCCCAATGTTCATTTTCAAATACAATGTTGTTCCTTGAATTCTAGATAATATAAATTATTACGAAGAATTATGTAAGTCGCACCTTCATCTAAAATTTGCCACGTATACAACAAAAGATCCAACCTTCAAAGAGATCCTTAACCGTACAAGGAACGCCTCAAGAGATACCCCACCAATCCAGGCATTCACACCTTTGATCGAGTATACCGAGCCAACAAGGTTTTGAAATTTCAGAACTGAAGCTTCTTCCCTGGTAAAAATCAATGCCGCTCATAAATTATTAGTTGGAATCAAAATGACTTCATAAACTTTTAATTTAATCAAATACACTCCCAAAATATTAATCGAAATCAATTGGACCCCTTCCAACTTCTAATTTTACCAAAAACACCCCACGAATTATTGTTTAAAATAAATTTGATGGCACAATTTCAAAAAATATGTCAGAGATCTTGGAAACAATTTGAAAAATTCAAAAAAAAAAAAAAATTTGATTCATGTATTTTAAAATTTGATAATGGTTTTTTAGGTGACTTGAGGTCTAAAAATACATATCTCGTAACTTGAACTTTAGTAACTTTGAATTTTGGTTAGAATCGTAACAAAACCTTCACTTTATAATTTTTACCTATTTCGGGAGATCCCTTCAGCATGCAAAGCAAATGTAGGTACTCGTCAACCTTAAATCTTCGACCACAAATCAATATTAATTTCAACATTAGACTTGATTGAAATAAATTAAATATATAAGGACTAAATTTATAAAATTGAAAGTATAATGATTAAATTGACACAATAAATAAAAATACAACTGCTAATGATTAATTTTAAAACAAATCAGAAAAATAAATTAATTTGATCTCTTACTATATCATACAACAACAACAACAGACCCAGTGCCTTAAGGGCTCCCACCTAAGGGGGTCTGAGAGAATGGATATATGCAGCCTTACCCTTGAGGGTGTAACCCTACCCGGAGGCTGCTTCCGAGGACCCCCAACCTTATAGGGTTGGCAACACGAGGACTTCGTAGGAGATCATCCATTCTGGTACTACTATCACTTAAGCACGTTTAACTTTAAAGTTTCAATAGAATCCGATGCATTAGTGCCCCGTAATGAATCCTCCATAATATATCATAATAAATAAAAATATAAGATTTAAACAAAAAAAGGAAAAAAAAGAGACAGAGATCCAGCACTTGTCATCAGCAATTACGTCGTCTTCCATCTTTGTCTCTTTACTTTACTAACTTTTATAATCTTTTTATTTTTATTTTTATATGATCAAATAAAATAATCTTTTTATTTGTATATTTTTATTTTTTCAAACCAAAATAAATTACTCTCCAACATGGCTGATGTGTCATTCTCAAGTTTATTATTTCTTATTCTTATATGATTACTAGATGGATAATTATCAGAGAATCACAAGTTCAGATCTAAAGTTACTAAATATTTTATCTTAATTCATTAAAATTTTTCAAAAAATATTAACGTAACTATATATAGTATTTTAATCACACAATAATCTGACTTTTTATAAAAATTTATCAAATTCTAACATAGGATATCTAGCTGATAAAATATTTAACGTTCAAACCACTTTGTTGTATGTATAAAAATATAAAGGTGCTCTGTTAAAAAATATATATATATATATATAAAGGTACAGATGTGTAAATAGTCAAATCTGAACTCAACTAATTATATAACAATAATTAATTTTAAAAAAACTCAACTACATCTCAATATATTAAAAAAATAACCCAATTACACCTCCTAATAAAAAAATAATCTTACTCTAATTTTTCTATCAAAAAATAATCTAATTTTATTTTTTAATCAAAAAAATTCAACTTTGACTTTTTTATCAAAAAATAATAAAACTCTAAAAATTTAATTTAAAAGAATATTGAATTGGTGGCTGAGTGTAGCGAGTGGTATGATGCTCTGATTATTTATTGGTTAGAAAATAGAGTTAGGTTATTTTTTAATAGAAAAGTTAGTGTTAATTTATTTTTAAATTATAAGATATAGTTAGATTATTTTTTGATATTATAAAATATAATTATGTTACTTTTAAATTAATTATTAATTATATAATTTACATAACACAGAATTCCCAATAAAGTTGTCAGATAAGATTCATTTAAAGCAGGTTCCTCAATATTTTTTTATTTAAAAAACTTACCCATTAATTAAATTAATAAAAAAGAAATAATTAATGAGGGTTTAAGAGTAACAAAGATGCTAATTAGTAAATGAAAATTAATAATGACATTCTGTGTGGTTTACATTTAATTTGTTGTCTCATTGGGAATCCCAACCTTCAATGTGGGATTCCGCACGTGATTCCCCCCCCCCCCCCCCCCCCCCCTAATGATTCGTTTTACCGACACGTGTCAGTCGGTCCCCCACCCTCTTTTTTTTCTTTTTATTTAAATTTCCCGGTTCTTCTTCGATTATATGAAGGGCCTTTGGTTTTTGGGCCGAGAACTCTGATCCAACTTAAAATATTAATAAATTTATTGTCAGATAAAATTATTATTGTCATAATAAAATTATAGTTTTTAAAGTATTTTTTTTGCACCTCTTATTATTTATAAGTTATAATATTACTCTGATAATAATACCTTTTATCATGATAATAACAATTTACTAAATCTAATTATGTGACACCGATAAATATAAGTGCAATAAGAAATGGATGGATAATATAGTTTTTTTTTTTCTTTTTTTATAATGGTAAGGACAGGGAAGGGGAAGGGGGATAATACCCCTAAATCACCTCATAAAGAGGCCCACTTTGAGCTTCGTGGGAATCGAACCCGGGCCATCCCGTTGGCACCGGGCGTTACAAACCACCTTGCTATGTCCCCAAGAGACATGGATAATATAGTGTTATCTATGGCATATGTCCCTTTATTTTATTTATTATGTTAACTTAATTTAGAGTAAAATTGACTTCAAAATTGTGACTATTTTTAATGATATGTGATGTTAATATTAAAATATTATCTCCAAATACATGTTAAGCGAAATCCAAATTCTAAAAACGAGAATTGTCTTAGTTGGCACTGGGCAGAGTGGCCTCTGCTAGCCCTCACCTACGACATTCAGGAAGCTTGTTTCTACCCCATTGTTGAAGATGTCTTGACATAGCAGCTTGATTTAAGAGGTGCTTTTTAGGTAACTTCTTTTGTAGGGCTGTAATCCTAGCCACTGGTATAGTTCGGGTAAAAAGTTTTTAGAGTAGTTTTGTTCCTTTTAGAATTGAGTTAATGGCTGACTTTACTCGTTTTGAGAGGCCAAATACATATAAGAGATTTGAGAGAATTACAGTACTTGACACCAATCATATTTATTTCTATCTATTTTCAATGAATGGTGTAGACACCTATTTCTTATTTGTAGGACCTTAAGGAGTCTTTGGACTGCTATCATATTTTACCAGTTACAGTTCCCTTTCCTCGATGGCTTAACTAAGAAGGTATGATTTATGACCTATTTCTCCGCCGATAATACAATTCGGGAATCCATCTTATCTTCCAAAACTCCACTTTTGATTGGTCACGCATTCTATATAACCCAAAATTGAGAGTCTTTACATGGTTTCGAGCTTTAATTGGATGTTCTGACATTTTGATCAATTACCGAGTGGAAATTCCTCACATAACTAGTCGTTATAGCTTTAGCCAATCCCGATAATACAATTCCGGAAGTCACCTTTGTCGTGTACCATCTTCAAAGCCAATGCACACTCCGACTTTGTCTACTAAGTTTTTCTGTATTTGCTCTCTTTTTTGAGATATTGTATGTTCTTTCTAGGGATATCCTTCTTCGGGAAAAAAAAATCCCATTGCAACAGTAACATAAAACTAAATTCAATATTAACCGAACTACACCACTGCAAAATGTTTTGAAAGAAATATTATTATCAGAATAAAAATGTAAATATCAGAGAAAATTTATAATTTCTAGCTATTATTCACTATAAATCACATCATAATTCTAATAATAATATTTTTTTCCGGTAGATAATAATTTTATTAATTTTTTGTATTTAAAAACCCTGTTCCAGTTAACTCAATCTGGGCAAATCAACAAACAATCTGTACGGCCATTAATTGTCTCCTCCAAAACAGTGCTATTAATGTTACATAATATTGATTTTTTTTTGACAAAACATAATATTAATACACTCCCGCCTAAGTAGGGTCTGGAATAGATGTACACAATCTTCCTTTTTCAGGGTACTACCTTCAAGAGAAGTTGTTTTCGAGAACCCCCAACCTGAGGGTGTTACACGAGGACTTTCTAGAAGATCACTCATCTTGGTATTGCTCTTGCATAAGCACGCTTAACGTCGAAGTTCTTATAGGATTCGATGCTTATGAGTTGGTACCCTCTTAGGTATACACTCGTCCAAAATGAATATCATTATTATCATAGTTTTTATAGTGTTTAATATTCATAAAAATCTCCGAACTATTAGTTAGCATTAAAATGAATTTTCAAACTTTTAATTTAATCAAAGACATTTTTAAATTATTGGTTGAAATCAATTTAACTTCCCAACTTTTATGAAAGACATACTAAATTATTGACTAAAATCAATTTGATCCCATAATTTTAAAAATGATATCAAAGACATCCAAAATAATTATTTTTTTTTCATTCAAATCCAAAACAATTAGAAAAATTCAAAGAAAAATTAATTAGTATATAAGATACGAAATATACTTTTCAGGTGACCGAAAATTTTAAAATATTTTTATGATATCTTGAACATTTTTTTAGGTACCATTTCATATAGGATTCCATTAAATTTTTTTTGTTTTTGCTTTCTTTTTGTATTCGGATCCCCGAGCTTGGGATGCCGCTTTTGTATTGAGCGTTAGCTCTTTATTTATCGAAAAAAAATTTCTTTTGATAATTGTAAAGAAAAATTTCTCAATGAAGAATAAAACTCATTCTTGCAAAGATACAAGAAATAAAGGAGAGAGGATACACGATTCCATTAAACTAAGCTAATTTGGAGTTGAAAATGATATAACTACTAAAAATGTAATTTAAATTTTTATATTTTCAAAATTGTCTATTGGTAGTTTTAGGAAGTGTTATGTTTTTAAAATTATTTAAATATTTTAAATTATTTAAAAATATTTATAATAAATGATAGGTAAATTATACTGACGTATTTTTTATTATATCATTCTAATGGAGTTATGAGAAAAATATTTAAGATAAGTTATAGAGGTCTAAGAAATCTCAAAAATATTTTAAAATTTTGGGCACTTAAAAAATATATTACCATACTTCAGATACCTAAAATAATCCTTTTTCTAACTTTTTTAATAGTTTCCGACGTTTTTGATAAAATTTGAAGTTAGGGCATACGCCATCTAATGACCCTAGGTGTCGCTTGGCTTATCTTAATAACACTAATAAATCCCTTATAACAAGAATTGCGCTCGTGGGTGGGTACAATCTAATTCTTCAATTGCTAGTGAGTGCCGAATGCTCTAAAGTTTATGGCTACAAGCATAAGATATCATGCAAATAAATCGGAAATTATAGTACATAGCTACAAGTATGTAAAAAAAACAAATCAAATAATCAAATCTCTCCACAAGGGTGTGGATAAAGTATAATTAACTATAGTTATTATCGTACGATACGTAAACCTCGGGATCTCAACGTCTAACGGTTCTTCAACCCTAGATTATGAGTCTACTTCATTGGAGTCTTACAGACACAAAATAAACAAAGAAAAGAGAAAAAACTAATAGAAATTTTGACTCCCTAGATTGATGATGTCACGATCCCTTCTTCAGTTTGCGTTTGCCATTTCACATGCGCTTTGACCCTTTTGATAAACTTGGTCTCTAATGGTGGCTTAGGATTACAGGAAAATTGGGAATAGAAAAGGCTCCTCAAAACCCCAAGCAAGTTATAGGTTTTTATAGGAAGATGGGTCGTTTCTATAACTAGCCATTCGATCGGTTACCAGTAACCTTATAACTTTAAATGTATCTAACTTTTGATCTATAAGGAATTACATGTTGAATCAGATATCAAAACGAAGCTCTTGAAGAGATCTACGTGATCCTATGGAATCACCATTGTCCAAGCTATTATTGGGTCGTGGTACTCTTCCTTTGATCTGGAAGCAGACTTTTCTTGGCCTAATTTGTACCTAGTTGATCCTTTTAGCACACATTATCTATTTTCTTTGCGACATCTTAAAAAAGTGTTTGTTTATGAGTTCTTTAATTATTTTCGAGCATACTCCATCGCTACACATTCTCACTGTATTAATATACAATATTTCCATCAAAATATACATATAATTATCAAAAATAACATCACAAATAATGATAAAAGATAAATAAAAAATAACACACATTTGTCCTTAAATTATTAAACTGAGATTGACCCTTCAATTAATTTTCAGCCTTGTCGTCCCTCTCTCTCTCTCTCTCTTATATTACATGATTCTGCGAGCACATCCATGCAGCTTGGAATTAAATAATTTGAAAAATATAATTATAGAGATTATGTTTAATTTCTTTATTAATTATGTAAATAATAACAATAATAATAATAATAATTAATATAAGTATGGCAGCTTATTCTGGTCAGTGGAAGCGTATAGTATAATAAAGCCAATGATTGAGTGTTTTGTCTCGTTGACTACTCACAATTTAAAGACAATGCCAGATTATCCTTACTAGCCTTAATTTAATTAAAAAAATAAATTTGTCACTTAAATATTACCAAAATTTGAGCGTTTATCATATAAGTATTTTGACCTTTTTACGTATATACAATAAGATATTATGATATTTTAAAATAATTATATCAACTGGGTACTTTATGCCAAAATAAGATGAATTTTCAACAAAATTCAGACAATTTTTACTTAAAAATACTTATGTGGTTAACCAATACTCTTATAATTTGGAAAACATTCACCGGATTTTATGGAAGACACATATACTGTCTAAATCATGTTAAATTGCCAACATTTTCCTAAAAAAGTCATCATATATTATTATAGAGGAACCGAGACCTATGTTTCAGGGAAATATTTTTCAACGAAAATCGGATGAATTTTGGTTGAGAATACTTGTTTGATAAACTTTTAGAGTATGTGAACCTAAGTTGTAAAACTTTTGAAGATCGAGATACCTCATTGTGTATACTAAAATATTAAGGTATTTAGATAAAAAATTATTAGGTTAACTATAAAAATAATGCCATATGAATTATTTTAATAAACTAATTGTTCTAGCATGTATTAAATGTATATTTTAGATACATAGAACTTTGTAGTTATTCTAGTTGACATATGATAAAAAGTGCAGAAATCAAAATCTTTTGATTCCAAGTACTACTGTACTAACATATATCCATGTACTTTAAGCTTGATCTAGATCCATGCGACTTAGCATTTCTACATCAGATCTACTTAGGGGCGTAAATGAGCCGAGTTGGCTCACGAGCCCTCGAGAGCCGGCTCGTCATAAAGCTCGAAAAGCTCGGCTCGCTTTGAGCTCCAGCCGAGCCGGCTCGTTTAGCTTATCGAGCCAAGCCCAAGCCTAAACGAGTTTTTTTTAGTATAATATATTTACCTAAACATTATCCAATAAGAAGGTAAAGGAAAAAAGAGCCATGAAGACAATAATAGTTATGTGGAAAACCCCGAAAGAAAGGGAAGAAGCACGGGCAAAGGTAGAGCACTTTTATTAGATCGAAATTGAAGTATTACAAGAGAATTCTTTACTTTCACCTCCTCTTTCTCTCTGCGTATGCGTGTGTGCGTGTTTGAAACGGCTTAAAACCAGGAAAATGAGGAAGAAAGTATAAATAGTACATTATAAATGACAGAAATCCTAGAAACGAGAAATCGGGTATAACAACCCAACCTAAATAAAAGGTCTGTACCGCAAACCTCTGTTCGGAATCTGGACAAAAAATTTTGAGACAAAACCTAACCATAATCATGTACAAGGCTGGTCTTTGAGCAATGGGGCAAAGGTAGAGTCGAGGAGGGTCGTCGAGGAATTTAGAGAGGATTGTGGTACACTAGATAGGATTTTCTGTTAAAAGTGCGCCAAGTGGTTGCCTTCTATCTTCAGAAAAACTTACGCTATGCAATGTTCAAGTTGTACCCTTTGTCATTTTTAAATCTACATTATGATTGACACTTTGGTTTCATTCTGTTACATCGAAAGGAAAGCATCTCTATCCCTTTTATATGTAAAGGAAGGAGCGGGGCCTGGCTTTTTGAAAATGGTCCGCAATGTTGGTGACTTCTTCTGGACATCAATAACGATAAAAGCTAACTAAATCTTAGTTACATTGAACGTAGCCCAAATCTAAGAGGGCGGATGTAGACGGTCCTCTTCAAAGCGTCAGCCTAGCTTTGAAGATAGTCCTTTTCAAAAGATCGATTGCCTGATTAAGAGGTAATTGTCAAATCAAACTCTACTCACAAAGTGGAACTTTTTGGTCAATGAAATCCAGCCTTTGTTTTTGAATTTCAATAATGTTTCCTTCATATATTTGTTTTTTGTTCTTGGTAGAAAATACAAATTGCAAGTAATAGATCAACCTATATATATATATATATATATATATATATATATATATATATATATATATATATGTATATATAAATATAATTATAATTATTCATATATTATTGAGTATGGGATAATGTAGTGCATGCCACTACTTTGGTCACTAATTTGTAGCATATAATCATCATATAATTGGACAACTAATCAATGACTGAAGTTGTCTCTTTCTTATTTTAATTTTTTATTTTTATTTTTTTTGGTAGTTGATATATTAATTTTTTGCATTTTCTAGTTCTTTTTCGAGTATTTTTAATCCATTTTTCATAAACTCGTAGAAGATAACTTACCAGAGATACAACAACAACAACAACAACAAATATAGTGCTCACAAAGGCTCCCACCAAGGTAGAGTTTGAAGAGCGTAAGATGTATGCAGTTTTACCCCTACCGAATGTTACCCTATAGGAAGGCTGTTTTTTAAGGGCCCCTTGACCCTAAAAGTAAAACGGAACAATATTTATAAAATACAAGTCAAATAAAGACGTATTAAACATGCAAACAATAATAAAGAAGTAACAATAACAGATATATAACATACTAGAGATAGAAACTAAGAAATTTTCCATGAGTTAGTTTTTTTTTTTTCCGATAAGTCGGAGCAAAAAGCTAAGGATATAAGTAGGGTGCACCGATAAAAAGCAGAGCCCTGAAAACAAATCAAAGAAAAATGAACAACAAACAGGACAAACAAAAGCTAAACAAGAACAAAGCACATCAACTCCTACAAAACTAATTCAGATACCAAATCTGCACAGCACAAGCATCAGGAACCACAATCCAACCTCAACCAATGCAGATGTGAAGCGCATATCTGAGACCACAACTTACTCCAACCACCAATCTTTTAGTGCCCGCCTAACTGAACACATATCGAAGCATCCAAATTTTAATACAATCCACATTTGTAGCTATGTCATCAGATAAGTAAGGGAATACATCACACCAAACTTTGACCTAAAAACTAAACCATATCATATTTGTGAGATTGTTGCTTCTTTTTAAAAATCATTTTTTTCATCATCGATTTTTTCACATTTTTATTAGGATTTATGTTTTATTTTTCAAATGCTCAAAAACATAAAAATGTACTTTTTTTTAATGGGTAAATTATATATTAATACTTTAAAGTTTAGTGCAATAACTTTTTAGTTCAGAAATTTTGTAAAATAATTTATTAGATCATACGTTTTAGTATAATTATTTTTTAGTCCAATTTTAGGCCTATGCCATCAACATTCCAACCAAAATCGGAAGTGTAAAGCCCGTTGGAATATGAAAGACGCAGAATGGTCCATCAAGACACGAGTAGGCTTTTGGGTGAAAGCTTGGTGTAGCTCATTCCCGTACTCACTTGTTGAATCGGCAACTAATGTGTAATGTTTTACATCTTGGGGGTCCAATAGTATTTTGGCCCTGTAAACAAATGCAGTATTCCAATATTAGACCCTTGATGCCAGAGAGCTAACATAAGATCATGAACTGCAACATTGAGGAGCTGTTGTTTCTTAAGAAGGCATATGCAGAACGCGAATTCAAGAGCATATATCTCAATTTGTTGTTTGTAGGTTTTTGTCATTGGTGAAGTGCAACATTTTTTGGGTTCAGGTTATTGCAGGTTTTGTTTTTTGGGTTTTTTTTGGTTGCTGATTTCTAATTTACCTTTCTTTTTTGGCTCGGGTTTGGCTTGTACTCTGCCTTTTTGGCTCGGGTTCCACTCATGTGGAATGCCAGTTTCTGTATTGCGATTATTCACTTTCTATCAAAAAAAAATGTCTTTTGTCTTTCCAACACTTTGTTTTTTCTAAGATTGGACTAAAAAAGTTTAAACAAAAACCTATAGGTTAATAAATTATTTCGCAAAGTTTTATATACTAAAAAATTATTATACCAAACTTTATGTTACTAATATGTATTTACCCTTTTTAAATTCTCCTTTTGGTTCTAATTAAAATGAGAACCACTTCTTTTTTATTTTTTTCTTTAAAAACAATAAAATAGATTATGTTCCATTTTATAAGCACTTTTATATATTGGTCAAACACTCATAAACACATCAGAAATACTCTTTTTTAGTTAAAAAGCACTTAATTAGTCTGGTAAATACAAACTTAGAATTACTACTTTTTTTTGATAATTAGTGAGAAGGAACTTGGAATTATGACGGAATAATTAAGAGTGAGCTATGAAGATACTAATTATTTGGGAAATTTGGGGTTCGAGGAACAAAATCGTCTTCGAAGAGGTCCATTGGAACATCAAGGACACTGAGTGGTTGATGAAAATCAGAGCGAGCTTTTGGATGAAGGCTCGGTGTGACTCGTTTCCGTACTCCCCAGTCGACGCTGCATGTAATGTGCAATGCTTCAAAGCCTGGGCGCCAACTTTGTAACTCTCAGATGTTTTTTGCCTTTTGCCTTTCTTTGTTTGTTTTGCTCTTGGTCACTGTGTAAGTCGGTTTCTCTCGGGTCCCCTAAGCTGGGACGCCATTTTTTGTATCCCGAGCTTTGTTTGCTATTTATCCAAAAAAAAAAATTACTAATTTCACATGAGGCCACCATATCAAAGTGTATTTATCTTGAGTTTATAATTAAGGGGGGAATTAATGTTTATTTTTTTTAATTATACGAGAGTTGATTTAAGTTCATAATTGTTGCAGATGCACGTGGGAAATGGCATAAATTAATATTTGGAAGATCACTTGACCATATACTATATATTATAGAAATGATGACTTCATTTTTTTTGCTATTAATTTGATAACTATATTATGAAATAGTGGGAGACACATTTTTTTTGGTGATATTTTCTTTTTTCCCCTTTCACACTCTGATGCAAATCATGGGGTCATACCAATTATCGGGGAAAAAAAGTACTAGTGGTGTGAATTCGGGAATTAAGATATGTCACATGTAACATCATTGATCAATGTTAAAGTACAAAATCGATCATAGACCTTCATCCATCCGTTGAAGTTTTTGGGAAAGTTGGCTCGTTGACATGGTATTAAAATCTAAATGACCAAGAAGTCACGACTATGAATGGATATTTGCATTGGAGGCATGTTATAATATAAAATCAATCCTAAGCGTTCATCAATCTGCGTTGTAAAACCTGAAATGAATACTTGACAGTCATATATCAGATATGAAAAAAATACGGAAGTAACTTTTCAAAATGTACAACACTGATGAGATTTAATTTCTTTTTGCACTCTAAAAGTAAATTTTATGCGCATATCAAAGGATTGATCGTGCTCTCAAGCTTAATCAATGCTTAAATATATACAAGAAATCTAGCTTTTCAAAAACTCGTACACATTTGAATCAAAACACCTTTCTATACCGTTTTAGTCACATATCTTTCTAGAGTTAACCTTTAGAATCGCCTACCTCTATTTTCATCTCAAAATTCATGCGTATATTTTTGGACGAAAAAAAGTCATGTATATAGGAACTTGTTTCTACTAAACATACCCTTTTTTAAGTAATAATGAGTAAACGTTTTGTGCAATGTCGAGTCAATAACACATACTCAACCTAACAGTTACACTAATCAGTCTTACTTCCGTAGTTACCATACTATCATATTTTCTTAATAAGTAGCAAGAGAACTCTTGATATAAAAATTGACATCTCATAACAGGGGACACGAGACACAAGCATGAACTGTAGGTCTAGAGTCCGCACCCTCCAACTTGTCTTTCAATTTAGGGTGCATGACTTAAAAACAAATAAAATAATGACCAAGACCACAGTGAATAGGGTCGAGGGGACGTGCAAAGTTGCATGCGTTGAGCATTGACTGCTTTGTAATTAAATGACAATACAAAACAACTACGCCCTCGTTTAGTTGCTACATAAATTAAATTTATGTAAAAAGTTATATATTTGGAAATTTAATTCATGTGTCAACTTTTTAAGAAATAGGTAAAACACTTTTGATTGTCAAAATAAAAAAAAAAATAGTCAAATAAGAGTCAAAATAAGTAGGTATGTTACTTCGTGTGTTTTGAAGGTTAGCAATTTTCATATCTCGCATCCTGCTTACCTCCTATCAATCAAACAAGGGTCAAAACATGTACTTCCCATAAATTTTTACTTTTTTAACTTCCTACATATACTTCCTGCATACCAAACGAGGCCTAAGTTTTCTTTCTTATTTATTCCATAACAAAACAACCTATTTTAATATCTTTTTTTTTTATTTTGCTCGTTGCTTATCCAAAAAAAATAAACTTTTCCCCGAAAGCTTAAATTTTCAAGATAGTTGGTTCTTGAAATAAATGTGTATTTTTATTGAATCTAACTGTGATTATAATTAGCTTTTTTTTTTCAATAAGTAGCAGGGAAAGATCTCACAGGCGCACACATAGTGCAGAAAAGGAAAAATAACGAGAAATATCTATAAAAGTCATATATGACGACCCAATATATCCGGACGATTATAATTGGCTATAAATCGAGTATGAAATGGGATGTGTGTTGATGGCTTAGAGTGAAGAAGAAAGAGAGAAAAGACGCGATGGGTTATAACTAGAGCGATTGTAATTCTAGATTTCATGATGAGGCACTCGTTAGCATCCACTGGGTTTCCACATATATCTTAGTGTTAATTCTGTTAAGGTCGTAACATTTAATTACTTCGGGTAAGATTTAGTTATTTCACCGATGGGTGATATTTGGGTAAGCTTTAATCAGTTCCGGTGTTCTTACGTTATTTTTCTCTTTTCTACATTGTACGTGTGTCTCTCAATTCTCATGTTGTGAGATACTGATTTTTGTATCGCTAATATTCTTGCCACTTATCGGGAAAAAAACTTAGTGTTAATTATTTCCATAATTTTATTAATTTTACGCTTCCGTTTGCAACGGATTGTGATAGCAGAGTTAATAATTTCCATATTTTTATTAATTTTACGCTTCCGTTTGCAACAGATTGTGATAGCAGAAAATTCCAGTTATCAATTTTATAATATTATAAAATGAAAGATAATATATTAGCAATTAAAAAAAAAAAAAAATTCTGCAACATAATGTAACACTGCAGGATTCCTTTTAAGCAATAATAATTTGTTTAGATCTGCTTGCTATTGGATAGCATGAATTTATCATACCAAGTAATTGTATTAAATTACTTATTAACTAAAAGAAAATATTGGTAAATAATAAATACAAAGTTTACTGAATACTTTAATTGCGGAATAGGATCTGGATCTATTTTACTGCATTAGTGGATTACCATGAGAACCGTAGTATTAACTAAGAGGGCTACCAGAGTTCTCTAGTTTTCCACATTAGAAAACAAAGAGTCAGAGATGGTCATTCTAGCGAAAGAGGCGAGTATTAGGAGAGTCACTAATTTCTGCATTTATAGGTACTAAACCCTGTCTTCCTCTGGCCAACAATCGCTACAAAAGGGGAGAGAATCCACCTACTAAATTAGTGAGATTATTTCCACTAATCTCAACTTATGAGATATTAATTAAATACCAGCTGACCAAGTCAGCGTCCAACATTTGTTAATATTATAAGCAATTTGTATATTAAATAATATTATAAGAAATTATCACATTATAAGATATGCCTCGTTAGTATTGAAGAACTATCTGTCCCAAAAGCTTAAACTGATGGGTAAAGGTTCAGGATTGATTTTATACTCTAACATGCCCCCTCACGCAAATGCTCGTTTGGGCTTGAAGCGTGGATAATGTACATGCCCACCTCTTACCTTGTGCTTAATTGTTTTACTATTGAAAGTGGGGGCTGTTGAGATTCGAACTCCTGACCTCTTGGTCATCAAAGCTCTGATACCATGTCAATAAACCATTTATCCTAAAAGCTTAAGCTGATAGGTAAAGGTCTATGATTGGTTTTATACTCTAACAATTAGCTGCGTCATTGCCCCAAGTGCAAAGATCTCTTTTACTCTATTGAAGGCAATACCACTGGTGGGATTACCACTTTGAAAAAAAATAAAGTAATGCAAGAAGAAGTCACACCGTGCACCGTCCCATGCCCTATCATGATAGGAAACGTAGATTAGATTGATGGGTTCTACTTTGAGACGTCCCAAGTAATATCAAAGGCCTATTTGATCAGTGGCGCTCGTTAAATGTTTATCCATTCAGCTTCTTATGTTTCAGGAGTTGGTAAAAGTTGTAATTCTTTTGAATTTTCGTGTTTCACGAGTTGGCGTAAGTGTAGGAGTCTAGGTTTTTCGGGGTATATGGTGTTGTAATACTGGAGTTGGCATAGTGGTAGGTGTATAGATGTTTTGGGGTTTGTTACTATGTTTTTCTTATTTGTGTGAGTTTTCTCGGCCCCCCTTCTGGGTTACGCTGGTTTTATAGTAAGAATTATCTCTCTAATTATTGAAAAAATAAATGTTTAATTAAATTATATAAAAATAGGGTAGCTATAATATATTGCTTAATTGATAATTTTAATTTTAATTATTGCTCGATTTATAATTTCAAATATATAATTAGATGATAAAAAAATAAGGTAGATATAATATACTACTTAGAGAAATTTTGCAGATTAATCTGCATAGCAAACACGAAACCTAGGTCGTCCTATGATCATTATCATCCTTAGGCATTAAGGTTGTTAAAATCGGGATTTTGCTTAAAATTGGAAGAGTCTTTTAGAACTGGAATCGTAGATTCAAATCAAGAATCAAAAGATTCTACTAAATATATATTATAATTATTTTTCATATTAATATCAGTTATATAATTCAAAATATTATTAATAAGACATTTACTTATATGGGTATATATAAGAAATATTATCAAATATGACAAAAATATTATCATATAACATATATGTATCATTTTATGTTATACTAATCATGAGAGCTTTTATAATGCTGCTAATCAAGCTTTATACTAAGGCTAAAATATAAAACTAAATTTAATTTAAGTTTCTTGAAAATATATAACATTTAATTAACTTTTTTTTACTTCAAACTAAAGTCAGTTCCTTTTTAATATACGCTTTTTTTTTGCATTTTAACTTTTTATTTGTATACATTAGTAGAATCGAGGTCATATCAGTAGAATCATAAAATTGTATTACGATTTTATCTATTAGTTTTAAATAATATCAATGAATTATAAGATTCTATAAAATAAAGATTTTACTTGAGATTTAAATTGGTTGGCAATTGTGAAATTGTAGAATCACAAGATTTTAAGATTCGAATCAGAATACAATAACCATATTAGACATTACTTTCTTTCTAATCAGTCTCCACTTTTATTCTCAGATCCACATCTAGAATATCCATTTCACATGTTCCTAGTTCCCCCCCCCCCCCCCCCCCCTCTCTCTCCCCAAACAGTGTCATCGGTTCTTGACTATGATCAAAGTTAAATGATTGTAGCCTAACTTTAACTATGACGCGCACCTAGTTGAGGAGGTAAAGTTTGTCATTTTCTATTTTTTTGTGTTACTGGTTAGGTATTGTATCGTTTGGAAGACTTTTTTCTGTATACTTCGAAAGATCATATCTACTTATTTATATAAATTTTATTATTTATGAATTAAATAAATAATTATATTAAATTTATAAATTAAAATTTTAAAATAAATGAAACAACAGGGCTGAATGATGATACAAAGTACATGGGAAGTGCAAAAGGGAATAACGTCACGTGTGGAAGGATGGTCCAGCTAGATGTTCTTATTTTCAAATCTCCACCGTCCACCTTTCCTCATGTGGTGGTCCATCCAACAACCGACCCAATGACTCAATTGCCTCCCAAAAACAAGGTCTGGGGGGGCGGGGCGGGGCGGGGCGGGGCGGGTACAATCTTATACCCATACCCGCCCCATACCCATGACGGGTATTGAAATGTGTACCCCACCCGTACCCGTTACCCGCATCATCTATACCCATACCCGCCTCAAACGGGGCGGATACCCGTGGGTAACGGGTTTTACCGGCCCCATTGCCATTCCTAGATGTACATATGTAGCCTTACCCTTTCAAGGTGTTACCCTTAAAAGAGGTTGTATTCGAGGACCTCGAACATGAAAAGAAAAGCATGTACCCTTACTTAATTTTCTTTTTCTTTTTCCAAAAAAATGGAAGAAAAAAGAAAACAAACACAAAAATTAGTAAATTGCATATCATGTGATAAATGGATGGATAATTTTGTATTTAAAAAATATATTGAAATAAAAATGCAACTAAATTTTTACTTGAGATCAACATTTTTATTATTTTCACAAATCGAGTCAATTGGCGTATCAAAGTTACAAATATAAGAGATAAAGGAATAAGACTGTAATAATTCACATGGATATCCAAATAAATAGTCGTTTAGATAGTAAGAAGTTACAATAATGTTCTCGTTAAGCCTACAAATATTAGGTAGGGGGGAAGATGAGATTTAAACCCAAAACTTCATGCTTGGTAATGGATAACTTAATCACTATACCCAATCCAAAAGCTTCCAAATAAATACGGGATTTCTTTACAAAAAAATGGCATTTAAAAATAGTCATTTTCCATGTAAATATCACAACTTTTCAATTTTACAGAAAATCGCATTTGAAAGTTCAATTATTTTCAATCAACCACATAAATTAAAAATTGTTTAGTTCCTGTTGGGAGCTATATATGTAATTTTACATTTTTTTATACAAAAAATAAGGAGATAAACACACGTGTTAGTTTCAACTCACCTTAGTAAATCAATATATCTATGTGCATGTTCAAATTTAATTACATGCTTGTGTGTACAAAGATTTAAACGTCTGTATAGAGTCATATTAACGGTACTATGTTTTACCAATTAAGGTAAAACCGATACGTATTATTTTTTTGAATAGAAAAATATAAGTGATTGATTGAAAATATTTGAACTTTTAAATGGGTATCTGAATATTGTTTTTCTCTTTTTTTCATAAAATATTACTCAGTGTCGGTGGAGCCACAAACGGAGTAATGGGTCGGGCCAGGTTGCATAGCAAAGCCTAGCCCACTTAGTTCACACTGTGTTGTATTGGGCCGCACTGTTACAGGCCGAATGGACCGAGTTCCTGCCATTGGACATAGGCCATGGGCCCGATAGGTATTGTAAGTACCAAGAAATGAACAATCCAAGTGTTAAGAGCTGGGGTTTGATGACAACGACGACTACAACAACAAACCCAGTGCCTGCAAGGGCTCCTGCAAAAGCAGGGATGGCAACGAGGGATGCCTCCTCCAAACTTGTACTCGACACCCAAATTCATACCCATATCCACCCCATTCCTTGCCACGGGTATGAAGTGAATATCCATACCCGCCCGGCGGATACAAACTCATAACTATACCCACCCCATTATTCACGAGTGTCCATTATCCACCATATAACCCCTAATGTAGGTACAAAAAGATTATCCTTATCCGTCCTTATTAACTATTTAATACTATTTTAAAAAATTGAATTATATTTTTTAGAAAATTGATAAATAATTTAGGTAATTGAACACGTGTTTTTTAATTTAACAGTTTAGTTAGATACAAATGGAGCGGGTATAAGATGGGATAGGGCGTGTACGGAGCAAGGCGAGGCGGGTACAACACTATACCCGTACCCGCTACCCGCCTGGTTTTACCTTCTCCATTACCCTCCTTAGTCTTGTGACACAGAAAACTAACTTTTTGAAACCTAACAAAGAGAAGGACAAAAGAAAAAGTGTGAAGTAGTGACTAAGGGCCTCTTTGATATGGTTTTTGTTTGTAATTTTTAGTTTTTGATAAATGAAAAATAACATTTTAGAAATGATTTGTTTTAGTTTTTTGCAAGCAATGAACTAACTCTTCAAAAAGCTTAAGCTGATCAGTAAAGGATTAAGATTGTTTTATTCTCTAACAATGCCCTCTCACGTAAATGCCGATTAAGCTTGAAGCGTAGATACTTTATAGGTCTACCTCATACCACGTCAAAGAACCACTTCTTCCAAAACCTCACGTTGACAGATAAAGAGTTACGATTAGTTTTATACTTTAACATAGTTTCAGTGAAAACTCAAAACTAAAAATTAAAAATATAAAAAATAATTATTTAAAAAAAATGAAAAACTACAAATAGAAAATCATATCAACGAGTCCCTAAAAGAAGCTCGTAATGCACTCAATTAGTTGTCATTTGCTTAGACTTGGATCCAAAGCAGGCTGCTATACTATAGACATGCATAAAATTAAATATCTGCAAAAGGTGAAAAAGAAATACTTTATTTAAACTCTCTTGTAGACTAAGTAAAGTATATATATATATATATAAATTATGCTTTTTATTTAACTATCTAAAAAGGTACCAACACGTAAACAACGGATCTTATTAGAACTTCGAAGTTAAGCATGCTTGAGCGAGAGTATTACCAAGATGGGTGACCTCCTGGAAAGTCCTCGTATTGCACCCCTCAGGTTGAGGGTTCTCAGAAACAGCAAGGTTGCGTACATCCCCCCCTCCCAGACCCTGCTCAGGCCGAAGCCCATGGGGCACTGAAAATATTGCTTTTTTATGCTTTTTATTTAACTATATTTCATTTACATGTAATTTATATGCATTTTAAAAGCTAAAAACCCCGGATACTATTGATTTAGTCATGTTAATAAGTTGCTTCAATTACTGTGGCTAAAGTTATTGCTGCTAGAGACGCTTTGGTTTATGCAATCAGGACTACAGCAAGAAGGATATTTCCAGAAGGAGATAATGAGGTTGTCATCAAAACGCTTAAGGGCATCTATTCGACTCCAACTAATATTCTGACTATGTAGAAGACATTTGTACTATCAGTGCCTCGATTGAGGATATCTCTTACAATCATTAGACCACAGAAGTGAATTGTTCAGTGAAGTGGTTAGGCAATGCATGATATGAGGGCTCTGGTGTGTCCATCTAGGGACATGTCGAACCCTCCTTTCTATTTTTCGAGTTGAATCCTTAGGATTCCTTCTTCTGAGGGGGCAATCTTTGAGGATTTCTAAGTGTTGTTTTTACCTCTCTGAAAAAAAAATTACGTTGATAAGGTGATTCAGATCTCCTCTAGTATCTAGAAGAACTTTTTGAATAAGACTAAAATTTAAATGATAATTCAAAATTTAAATCTTAAAATTAAAACTAAATCCTAATTAAACTCTAACTCTATCTCTTGCCGTGTTCAAAGTTCACCAGTGTCTCGCATCCTCCAACACTAGACCCAGTACCCACCAACTCGTATAGCCTTACTGCCAAGATCATACCGCCAATACTTACCCAGTAATGCGACATTACCAGATGCAACAAACTCAAACTTTCATCAGCCTTGTCTTCGTAACCACCAATCCTGTCATTCCGTCAAGCTATCCGTCAAAGGAGGCGGGGCTGCATTATAAGGTGGCAGCAATGATAACAACTTTTTGCATCACGTGCATATTTTTGGTGGGACTTTATGGCAAGAGCTATTGGTATATAATAATATAGTAAAAATTGGAAATATAAGAAATTAGGATTTAATGAGTTTATCTAAGAGGGTACCAACACGCAAGCACCGGATTCTATTAGAACTTTGAAGTTAAGCGTGCTTGGGCATGAGTAGTACCAAGATGGGTGACCTCCTGGGAAGTCCTCGTGTTACACCCCTCAGGTTGGGGGTTCTCGGAAACAACCCTGAAGGGGGAACGCTGTGTACATCTACCCCTTCAGACCCTGCTTAGGTGGGAGCCCTTGGGACACTAGGAATATTGCTCTTTTTTCTTTTAGTTTTATTGAGTTTGTTTAGTTGTTGTATTATGTATATAACTTTAGTTTTAAAGTACCCATTTATTTATTTTTAGTTATGAGAAAAATTTTATGTGTTGATTTTTTATTGTACAACTACAATGTCGAGTTTCTCACTAGAATGACATTTATGAAAGAAGAGAGCCCAACCCTTCACGTTATTTTTGATCAGTAGCTCTTTCTATGTTGTTTTAATTCGTTTTCCTAAGAGTCTTTTGTTGGTGTGCTGTTTTAGTGCAGAAGTGATGCTTTTGTTTGTCTTAGGCTTTGTTGTGGATCAGTCTGTGAGTGGCTTTTTTTGTTTTTGAGTGGTTTTGAGTTGCGCGGATGTTGCTTTTGCTTGTTGCTTTCCTACCCTACCTTGCACCTTTATGCTATTCGGACTTATGTTCAAATTATCGAAATAATAAATCCCAAATAAATAAAAGAGATAATATACTTGTATGTATTAAAGCCGAAGACTTAAAAAAAATCCGTTGTCGAACCATAAATATGCACATACATTTATTTTTAGTAAGAAAAGTACATTTGTTTAGATTCAGTTACATCCAAGTAAACATGTCTTAATGAAGAATGCATAACTTTTTGGAACACATCGTAAATACATTTCATATTGCACAATGTAAGATGGAAAAGGGGGCTGGCAGGCGGCGGCGGCGGCGGCGGCGGCGAGATATGGAGAAGATGAAAATGGGTATTGAAAGAGAGAGAAAAAGGAGGTACGGTGTGGGTGGTGGATAAGAGAGAGAAAGGAAGAGCTGGAGGGGAGAGGTGAGAAGATTTTTTTTTTTTTTTTGTGACCATCCATAAAAAAAGGGGTTAATTTTTACTATCTATTGTAATGAACGGCTAAAATTCGCCCCCTCTCTTTTCCTTTCATAAGAATTGTACTCTCTCTCTCTCTCTCTATATATACAAAAATTTAGTGAATTACATTATTTGAATTTAGATATAAATTATCTATATATTGTTAAACCCATGTGCTAAATCAGTATCTTTGGCAAGAAATCATCCAATTGTAGCATAACAATATTTATATATTTAACATTTTTCAAATACCAAATTTCACTAGAAGGATACCTAATAGAGAAAATTTTAGAACTTATAGTTACATACAACAACAATCCCAGTGCCTCAAAGGGCTCCCGCATAAGCAGGGTCTGGAGGTAGATGTACGCAGCCTTCCCCCTTCCAGGAGCAACCCAGAAAGGAGAGAATTTATAGTTACATATATGATAAAATTTTTAAATCTCAAATTATCATATAATATATTTAAAATATTAGCATACTTAAATAAAAATGATCAAATATCATAATATATTAATAACAATTTTCCTAAAAAATTTTATCTAATTAATAAGTTAAATGGTACGATTAGTCGATAAAATAAACTGAATTAGTAAAAAGGCTATAATGCATAGGGTGGGGGAGTTTGCTTGGATAAGGAAGAAAAAAAGGGTACATAAATGCAAACGTTTTAACACGCAAAATGACACCGACACTCTATTTTCCTACTTTTGTGCCTTAATATAAATGCCCCCCATTTATCATTTAACTTAGGAAAATTATTTTTTTTTTTTTAAAGCAATATCGGAAGGGTAATGTTATTGTCAGAATAAAAATATTAATGTTAGGGTAATTTTGTGAAATTACTGACTATTATTTACTACAAGTCATATGTTATGCTTGATATCGACTCTGTTTTGATGTGGTTTCAATTAATGGTGTTTTTACCCACTAAGGCCTTGCTTCAATGGCAGGAGGCAAGTGAGGGAATGGAGCGTTACTTTAGACCAAAAGATATGGAGTTCGATTCCTCCCTTCAACCTCTTCTTAATGAATCTCTAACTTAACTGGCTCTTGTAATTTGTGGGTTGTTGCATGGGCTAAGGCTTATTGGATAACCGGGTTTCTCTTTAGCAAAGATATTAATATTAGAGTAATTTTGTAAAATTACTGACTATTATTCATTATAAGTTATATTATTGTTCTAACAATAAAATTGTTTGCTCTGAGAATAAAACACCCTATGAATATAATTGATAAGATCTAAATTAGAAAATATGTTTAAACTTAAGGAATGTATTAAAATATTAAAAATAAATGGATAAAAGAGAAAGCAAAAAAGACAGCGGAAACTACTATATTATCTATCTATTAGACTATTATAATACTATATGTCCAAATTCCCTCGACAAGACCCACTATACTATGTATTGGACTACTATATATAATGCGATATATCCAAATACCTAATTTGGATATGTATCAATAATGTTATTGTTATCTTCTTAGAGTAACATTATAGGTATATGTACATAATTCAGTCCTTATACTTTTAATTGTGTCTATTTATTCCATGTACACGTAAAGAGCAAGCCATATTGTGAAAAGCTCTATATATTTTAAATTATGATAACCGGTTGGACTTGAGAAAATAGCTCAGAACGAACCATCTGAGTTTCGGACTAGTCGATAACCGATAGGAGCTCTCTGGACAAGAATGGACGAAGGAAAGAGTTTAATCTATCAAAGCTTTAAACTGGTCGATAAGTGTAAACTTGCAAGGCTCCATTAAGTGGACCCAATCAGGAGGAGTTTCTTGAAAAATTATTGCATTCTTCGGTTTCCATCTTGACTCGGTTATAGCAAAGATAGTCATTATCCACGCTTTTTTGTGACGATTGGGAAAGGATTTTTGCCGTCTTATGAAGAGTTATGTCTCTTCCCAATAGACGCTTACAAATCAATATAAAGCCTCTACCAAATTTGTTTAAGACACTTGAAAAATAACTTATGAAAGTCATATCATTCTCTACTTCTTCTATTCCGGAAATCGTTTATTTTTATACTCATTCTCTCTTTGTGTTTTGGTTATCATTGTATCCCCACTACTATTTCGATAGGCACGAAGTAAGTCTTAAGAAAAATGATTCACCACACGTCTTGAAGCCAGTTTGATTTTAGTACATGTTTTTACTAAATTTTCTTGACACATTTCACTCAAATCTAAAATTCGTTTAATTCTTCCCCGCTTCCAATGCAGCAAGTGGGTTCATACTCTACCACGTGGAGCTAAAAAAATTAGTTTTTTTCTAATTCGGTGTCAAAAAATTTTATGTATGTGCCTAATTTTTTTTTTTTTTTTAATCATTATTCCAAGTTTGATATATTAATTTGAAAAACGAAGGGGTGGAAGGGTCAAATTCAACACCTAAAAGGGTTGAGGAATTTTACCAACTCGGATAAATTTTATTATTATTAGTACTTAAAATAATCAAATTTGGTCCATGTTAATCCCACTAATCCTTGTTTTTCAAAGAAAATTTTACACTTAAAAAAAATAATTCTAAACAATATTATAATATAGATAATTAGTCATCTTCCATACGATATACGGTCGGGTTTTATTTATTATCTAACACTATGATATAGATAGCCGAACATGCAGACAATATTTGTCTAATTCACCTATCAATTTTGATGGCAAAAAAAAAAAAAAATATATATATATATATATATATATTCTTCTTTTTGGAAAGGTAATATACCCACTACTAAAAACTTTACCGATTAAACTAACATTGTTTAGTGTTTTTTAAAATTTTTTCCACCACTAAATCTCATTCAAATAGACCAAAGAAAAGTTGTAGGACTCGTCATTACGCATGACGTCATCCCACCAGACCAAGGCTAAGGTTCCAATCTAAATGGGGGCCTAACTCGTCTGTACTTGTTCCTATTAACTGAATTCATATATGTCATATGTCTTATTATTAGTGTACGGGTATGAAGTGGGTATACGGTGCGGCCCAGACAAGTCAAACACATAATTGCACTCGAGTTGGGCAAGTGTCGGATATGGTTAGACCTAGCACTCGAACCAATTTGGTAGGGTTAAGGTTGGACCAGTATAATTCAGGTAATTTTGAGTTCATATTATAAGATGTCTTATACTAATGTACACTATAAAAGCACAATATTAAACTTACAAATAAAAAAAATGTGGCATCTATTCAATATACATTATTATCAGTGTTGTCTTAGAGGAGCCATAAGATACTTTCAAAAAATATAACAAACAAATTAGATTGATTGCATTTGTAATTTTCTTTGCATATATTACGTCACGCGTTATCATTGTAGATATGGTAGGTATAAGCAAAAATACAAAATACATAAATTATATATATATATATATATATAAGGTTAGAGTATGAGAAGGACGAATCCTGAACCTCCATTGTAATAGACAGTTAAAATTTGTTAAACATTAAAAAAAATTACAATTTACGACCCATATCCATTCATGGGGCAAAAAAAAAGAAGGGGTAAGGTAGGAAAACTTTTTTTTTTTTTTTTTTTAATACTCAACAAATCTTGGCCGTAAATTTTTTTTTTAATGTTTAACATATCTTGGCCGTCCATTATAATGGAGGGTCAGGATTTGCCGCTCTTACGCACTCACACTTTTTTTTTAATTGTTTTTTTGCATGAGAACAAACAATGGGAATTAATTAAACCAATGTAATGACAAAGTGTAAGGTAGAAACATAAAAACAATAATATAAAATTAATATATAATAATAATAATAATAATAATAATAATAATAATAATAATAATAATAATGTACAACAACAACCTAGTGCCTTAAGCGCTCCTGCAAAAGATGGGTCTGGGGAGGGTAGATGTACGCAGCCTTCCTCCTTTTGGGAGTTGTCCAAAAGGGAGGCTATTTTCGAAGACTCACAACTTGAATAGTTTATCTACTTATCCACAGTAATAATAATAATGTAAATGTAAAAAATAAAGATGAAGAAGAGCCCAAGAGAGTGGTAAAGTGGGCCCACTTACCCACCCACAGAGGCCCAACTGTCGATCCTCTAGGCCGTTGAAACTCCTTTCTTATGGTTATACCAACCATATTTCTTTCTTTATATTATTTTATTTTATTATTAATATTATTTTACATATATATATATATATATATATATTGCAAATCCGACTGCCAGATTAACCTTATAATTTATAACGAATAATAGTGACAAATTTTTTATAATGTTAATAATTTTGTTTTGTCAATAATATTACTATATATATTTTATAAATAATATTACTTTTTACAAAAAAAAAAGTTATAATCAATTTAGATATGAGTTAACATATTTATAAATAAGGTTATTTACACCTACTTTGCCTATTATGTCAATTTAGTTCTTGTACGTTTAATTGTATCAAGTTAGTTCCTCTACTAATTATATTGTCTCAATTTGATCCCTAGAGTAAATTAATATTAATGTATTGATGAAATTTTTAATGGGTTAGCCACGAGTTGGATTAAATTAAGTCAATTGTTGGATTTATAATGGATTACTTGCATCGAACATAATTCTGTCATTGAAAATTATATCAATAATTTAACCTCAATTTGATCATAAGGGCTAAATTGACACAGTATGAATTGTAAAGGGACTAAATTAGCACAATTAAAAGTACAAAGACTAAATTAACACAAATGGTAAAGTTCAAAGACCTTTAATGTAAAAAAAACCCTAATAAATATATTATATAATGAATTTTATGTATTAGTTTGTTGGTTAAAATTCAAGGTATTTTTTTACTATATTTCGGGTTTGATAATTACCAATCCTTTTTTTTTCTTATTATTTTTCATATTAAAAGTTTTTGTAACTTCCTTATTAATACAAAAAAATTTAATCTATACATATATATATATATATATATATATATATAGATAGATAATATTATTATCAATGTAAAAATAAAAGATACAATATTATCTTAAAAATTATAATCTTATACTAATAATAATAATAATTTTACGTTGTAGATAACATTCGTGTGTTATAAAATAATAAATAAAGAAAAAACAAATATCAATCTACCCGTTGAAAACTCCACTTTCGCTCGTCACAGCACACTTTGCTTAACGCTCTCTCACATTTCTCCTCCCTTTACGTCTTCTCTCTCTCTCCCTCTCTCTCCACCGCCATGAACTCCTCCACCACCACCGTCACCGGCGGCGGTGCAGCCCATATGAGCGTGGAGGAAGCGCTCAACTTTATCCAATCAAACGACGTCGCATCAAAAATCAAAGCAGCCCAGGAGATCCGCCACCTCACCAAAACCTCCCAGCGGTGGCGCCGCCAGCTCTCCGCCGCCGTCCGGCCTTTGGTGGGGATGCTCCGTGTTGACTTGCCGGAGTGTAACGAGGCCGCCCTCCTTGCACTCCTCAACCTCGCCGTTAAAGATGAAAAGTAAGTTATTAGGAACAGCAATTAAATTCCTATGAAAAATTATATTTTTAGGAATTCGATTTTAGTGTCAATTTTCTAAGAAGTAGCTGCAAAGCGTTTTGATTGTCGGGATGAGGTTTAGTTGGGTAAAAATTAAAACTTATTGAAACTGGGTAAATTACTTTCTAAAGGAACTAAAAATTGCTGGGAATTTCCATTTCTCGTGTTCCGTCAATTTTCTCAAAAACAAATAGGAAAGTAAATGTCCATTTTTCATGGGTTTTGATTTTCGGTGTTTACTTACCGGTAACCAAATATGGCCTTATTTACCCCATAAATTTCATAAAATTTGTCGGAACTATAGGTCTAGCTCAGAAAATTGACATATATAAGATTCATATATAGATTCAAATAAGATTTTAATCAAAAAATTAATTGACATCAGATGAATTGATCAGATATTTTAATATATTATATATATTACTAGTTTAATATATTAATGTCCTCAGCCCACAAATTTCATCCATTCTTTATAAATTCCCGAATCTGCATAAAAATTAATTAATTATAGTGATATTAAATTAAATCTTTTGTGGTGGGTAGACTCAAATTTATTATAAAAAAAAAGGAAAAATCTTTGCTTTTTGATATTTAATTCAATTTCTCTTTTGTCTAACTGTTACTCTGTTTGATTTCAACGAGTTCTTTGAAACTGTAGAATTGATTTCTTTGTATGGGTATTTTTTTAACTGATTTTAAATTAATAATGGAAAAAAAACAGCAAGTTTTATTTTTTATTTCCGGATAATTTAATAGATTTTTCGAGTTAAGAATGAGAATATACCAAATTTGGATTTAATCTTAAATAAAAAAAAAAAAAAGCCCTTTTTAAATGCAAACAATGTAAGATGTAATTTAGTATAAACTTAACTCAACCCCTAAAATTGGGGATTTCAAGCGGTTGCTTGGGTGGCTTGGCGTTATGTCCAGCCCTAAAATGATCATACACACCTTGTGCTTAAAATATGTAATATTCAAACTGGGGTTTGTTGGCTTTCGAACTCGTGATCTCTCAGTCAATAAGTCTCTGATATCATATTAAGAAAACCAAAGGTTAAGCTGATAAATTAGCCTATGAATAATTCTTTTTCTTTCTGATAATTCACCTATGAATAATCTTATATTCCAACAGTTTTAATATCCAATTCAACCGACCTTGTTCCATTTAGATTCTTCGTTATCAAAGACGTAATTTTTATTCGATCTTTTATTGGTCATAAGAATCAAATATTAAAAAAAATAAAAAATGGTGAAATACTCTATTTGAGGTTTTGTTGTAATATTCGTATTAAATTTTCTTAGATTCTGGTATAAAAATAGCACTAACAAATTTCAACCGTTACTATTTTTTTAAAATTAATTAATTGGTGGCTCAAAGAATTAATTTTTATGTTTTTACAAAGCTAGAAAATTCTCAATTTGATTCTCTTAAGGTTGATAGGTCAAACATCTTTTCTCTTTCTAAGTTGGCAAAACATAATACTCCTCCTTTAAAACGAAACTTTTCAGATAAAAATCTCCTATTAATTGCAAAAAAGTGCTTCCACAGTACTAGATTATAAAACCAATCTTGTGCCTTTATCCGTTAGCTTAAACTTTTGGGACGATTGGTTTCTTGACATAATAAAGGTTCATTTACCAGGCACTAATGTACTAAATCCCATTAGAACTCCGAAGTTAGGCGTGCTTGTGCGAGAGTAGTACTAGAATGGGTGACCTCCTAAGAAGTTCTCGTGTTGCCAACCTTGTAAGGTTAGGGGTCCTCGGAAATAGCCTCTTGGCAGGGGTAAGGCTGTGTACATCCGCCCGCCGACCCCGCTTAGGCGGGAGCCTTTGAGGCACTACGTGGGCCTACGTAATATTTATGCTTCAAACTCAATAGGCATTATGGGGCATTTTAGAGTATAAAACTAATCTTGAATCTTTGTCCATTAGCTTAAGCTTAAGCTTTTGGAACAGTTAATTTCTTGACACACGGAAAATAATTTTTTCCATTGCTTGACCAATTGCCACTTTGATTTTAATTGATGGATCCTTTTTTCTTTCTCTTTTTTTTTTTTTTTGTTTGAATTTTCTTGAATTTTTTGGAATTTTATTTCCTATGTGATCTTATCACGTGGATCCATCTGATTTGTGAATACACATGTATCTGAATTTAATTATTATTTTCTATTTTAAAATGGCTTAATTATTAACGGGTTTTATTTTTTACATTTGCATCCCGAGATTGGCCAGTTGCCAGTTCAATCATTAGGATAAAGGGCGGGATTGACATAAATATGAGTATATTGGTTAATATGATGGTGTTCGATCATTAATCGTAGAAGTACTTTAGTTAAATTTTAAAAAATCTATTACTTAGGTGTCCTCTACTAGAATATGGGCTCGTAAATATAATATTACTCCACTCTGAAAACAATTTTTTGTTGAGAATGGATTCATATACCATGTTGGCATTTTATTAAAAATTTACTGTTATACTATAAATATGCTGAAGTTCGGTGGAGAATAGTATAGGTAAAGAAGTTTTTAAATCTCAAGGTAATTCATTATATACATTCAAACACAAAACTACCTTAAGGAGAAATACTTAGGCGTCGTGTGTTTACCACATGAATTAAATTTATCTAGAAAGTGATATTTTTCAAGAATTTAACTCTTATGTCAACTTTTTAGGAGGTAGGTAACACATGTTTGGTTGCCATGATGTAAAATAGAACTTTATTCGAGAGGCTAGTTAAAAACAAAAAGAATTAGAACTTACCTAAGGAGTTAGATAAATTACTTCTTGCTTTTTGAAGGGCAATTTCGACTTCGTGCCAACTAAATAAGAGCCAAAATCTGTATTTTTTATAAGTGAGGTTGTAAATTATAAGATATTTAAGTGATGAATTTTCTGAAATAAATAAATAAATGAATGAAAGCACTAAGTCCAACTTTAATATATATATTTTTTTTTTCTTTTGCAAAAGCTTTTTCTTTGGATAAAGTGCTTCTGGTGCATCTTGATTTCAGAAAAAGCAAAGTTAGATCTTTGGTGTAACTTGCTCATGAATTTTGATGTTCATATTTTATACATATTATATGCTTCTACGTGTTAAATATTATTATAAACTCAATGGCCGGTGATATTTTTCTAACTATTTTTCCAACTAAAGTTATGATCTTTCTTTGAGGGAAAAAAAAGACTCGGGTTAGGCTCAAGATTATCAGGTTTTAGAGACTGTTTGATCGAGTTTATTTTTGGAATAATTGTTTTTTAGACTTTTTTTTAAGATTTGAGTGTATTTGACCTAGAAGAAGAGTGTTTTGAGATAGAAGTATAAGTGAATTTTTTACTTTAAAGCAGAAACGTAAAGACAATACTTCTCCTTTAAAGTAGAAGTACAAGCAAAAGTTAAAAAATTTCAAATAAAATACTCATATTGAAAACACTGCTTCTAAAAAAAGCAGTTGTTTGACAACTTAGCCAAACAAGTCCTTAATGTTTATCTAAGCAACCTATTTCTTGATCAAGAGCTTGACTTTAAGCTTGCAAACTTAGAACGCTTGCTTGAACTCGAACGAAATATGAGTTGTTTTCTGCTTGTTAAGTCTTATAAAACTCATTTGGGCTAAATTTTGGCTAGTTTAAATTCGTGTATCAGCTTAAATTCTTACGTTGAGGCTAATGAGATATTATCCTCTAACAATACTCGTTTATCTTTTATATTTACAGAAACAAGATCAGCATTGTGGAAGCTGGTGCCCTAGAACCCATCACTAGGTTCCTTCTGTCACAGAACTCCACCCTACAAGAACATGCGACCGCCTCATTGGTAACCCTTTCGGCTTCCGCAACGAACAAGCCAGCCATAACTGCTTCTGGTGCCATTCCTCTGCTAGTCCAGGTCCTCAAGATTGGTACCCAACAGGCCAAGTTTGATGCAGTCATGGCTCTTTCTAACCTTTCCACTGTCTTCAATAACATCAGTCTCATCCATGAAGCAAATCCTGTCCCTTCCATTGTCAGCATCCTTAAACTATGCAAAAAGTCCTCAAAGACTGCAGAGAAATGCACAACACTCTTAGAGTCCCTTGTAAAATTTGAAGAGTGCAGGGATGCATTAGTCTTTGAAGAAGGGGGAGTTCTCGCTGTTGTCGAAATCCTAGAGAGTGGGTCCCTTCAGGGTAGAGAGCACGCGCTAGGGATTTTGTTAAAAATGTGCGAGGTGGATAGGTGTAAGTATCGGCACCCAATCTTAAAAGAAGGGGTGATACCGGGTCTCCTCGAGCTCACAGTTCAAGGTAGCCCAAAGTCCCAATCCATGGCTCAAACCCTATTAAGGCTATTGAGGGATACACCTGAGTCAAGGTCTAGCCTTGAGCCTAACACGCTAGAAAACATAGTTTGTAACATCATATCTCAAATTGACGGTGAAGAGCAATGTGGAAAGGCGAAGAAGATGTTGGCAGAGATGGTGCAGGTGAGCACTTTTTTTTACTGGAAATTCGAATCTATGATCTCTTATTCTAAGGCCTCAAACATCGTTTCTATTGGGAAAAACCATACACTATTCAAAAAAAGCATAAAAATACCCACACTTGCAACCCAAAAAGAAAACAATAGTTTTGTGGTGATTCTCCCTGAACTAGAGGGAAAAGGCGCACGATCTAAATGGGTGCCTCATCTATTAAATATTGGGGTTTGAAATTACTAACTAATTCATTATCCGAAACTTAATCTCACAATCAGTTAACCTGAAATGTAACTTTTGCACGAATAAATCTACAAAGCCTTCTAAACACAACTTTTAGAAGAGAGGGAGGAGGGGGGGGGGAGCTACTAATCAAAACGGTCCAAGTATGATTCTTTTCATACTCAGATCAACTAGACATAAATCTCTAGGCACCGCTTACAAAACTTTCCTTTTCGGTTCACCTCTAACTATCATCATAAACCTCTTATATAACTGAATTACCAAATCCACTTTCATTGAAAATTCAAAATCAAATCTTTATCTAATTAGGTAACTAAACTCTACCCCGATCTAGCAAACTAAATTTTAACAAAACTTCACTCCAATCTGATCTTTCCCTTACACAACAACAACAATAACAACAAACCCAGTTCGTAAAAGGCTCCTGCCAAGGTAGAGTCTGAGAGGGTGAAATTACGCAGCGTTACCCCTACAGATTGCTACCTTAATGGTAGGTCGTTTCCGAGTCATCTTTCCCTTGCTTTTTATTATCAGTTTCGTAATTTTGAGGCAATAGCATCGTATCGCGATTCGAGTGCAGGTCAGCATGGAACAGAGCCTGAGACATCTGCAGCAGAGGGCATTGGTATGCAGCCCCAAATCTTCAGATGTGCCCATTCCCAACTGTGCATCACACTTGCCTTCCAAATAATTATTGGGGTTTATTTTTTACTTTTTATTTTCATTTTTATACTTTTTTATTTTCTGGGTGGAGCTTTTTTGGATTAAATTTTCCATAATTGATCATAAAAAAGGGGAAAAATATGGTGTATGTATGGGTAACACCCTGAAAAAAATGCCAGTCCAGGCCGTGTTGATGGTACCAAGTGACTGGTTTGATGACAATAAGTTAAAAACAACTTGTTCAGTATCGTTTTTTATTTGTAACTTTCGATATTTGAAATTAAATACCTAAGAGGGTACCAACACGCAAGCACCGGATCCCATTAGAACTCTGAAGTTAGGTGTGCTTGGGCGAGAGTAGTACCAAGATGGGTGACCTCCTGGGAAGTCCTCCTGTTGCACCTCTCAGGTTGATATCCTTGGAAATAGCCTCTCTTCAGGGTAGCACCCTGAAGGGGGAAGGCTCCATATATCCACCCCCCAGACCCTGCTTAAGCGGGAGCCCTTGAGGAATTGGAAATGTTGCTGATATTTGAAAGTAAATATCATATTTTTGAAACGATCTTCTGATTTTGGGTTGTTTCTGTTTCTTGAGGAAATTGAAAACAAGAAAACGAAAGTTAAAAAGATTGTTTCTAAAATATGGTTTTAGATTTTAAAAGTTGTAAATAAAAAATGATACGAGGAACTAAGCGGGTGAACGGGGAAGTTAAATGGGTTTTCGGTTTGGTGTAAAGTATTGGAGATTGTTGAAATCTATCTTTATAAAGTAGAAGGTTTTGTTGCTCTTGTGTTTCCTGTTATGTTTTATACTGTGAATAGTAATATATGAATCAAGCGTTTGATAAATTGGTCATATTTGGATTTGATTAGGGCTCGTTTGTGTTCATTTAGGGGGCTTAATATTGGGGCTCTTTCATGTTCATGTTTGTTATGGTCGTTTATGAAATCAATTAGGGCTCAAAAAGGAGTTGCTCTTCATGAATAGTTTGATATTGGTTATTACGGACTTGTTAATAACTCAATATTAGCTTGAAAAATGATCAATGATGGCTTGATAGTCTCTCGAATTGCTCGGTCATTAACAAGTTCGACTCGACTTAATAGTGAGTTTGACTCGATTCAATAACAAGTTCAGACTCAGCTCAATCAGGCCAATTATGAGCTAAGTCAAGTTGGCTTCAATTCATGGCCTACTTGGCAATTGGGTAAAGCGGGGTAAAGAGGGTTAAAGGGGGAGGGTAAGATGTTATCATAACTTGATTGAATATATCTAATAAAGAGAGGCAAGATTAAAGAATAATAAATAAATTACCCTTGTTTGGCAATTAGGTAATGGGCAAGACTAAAAAGAGTTACAGTTAAATAAGCAGAAAACTATCTAAAATAATCCAATCTATCATGAATAAATCAGATGGCATGAATATCCAAAGAGTTATGCTTAATCTCATCTCCAGTTTGATATGGTTGGCCACTTCCCCTGGCCTGTTTCATCTTGTGGTGATATATTCATATAATGGATGTTCTTTTCCTACCTGTTTGTGGCGCTGTCTATACGAGCTGCACATTTTATACTGCAATCGTTTCGCTAATTATGGGAGGGGAAAAAAAAATCTAATTCGGGTCCAATTTCTATCCCAGTACAACATGTGCTAAGAATGGCCAGCTTGTATAACTCTACAACAACAACAATAACAACCGAGTGCCTCAAAGGGCTTCCGCACAGGCAGGGTCTGGGGGGGTAGATGTATGCAGCCTTCTCTCTTCCGGGGGCTGCCCAGAAGGGAGGCTGTTTCCTAGGACCCCCAACCTGAAAAGCTTGTCAGCGACAGTGCAGCATGGCAGCCTGTCAACAAGAGAGCAAATTAGCATACAAGCAGGGTAAGGCTAGGCCAATAAAAGCAGAGAAATAGTAGATTGAAGATACACCAATAAACAGATAAACAATAAACAGTGAATAGATAGTCAATCAGGAGCTCAAATCGCACATATGTGCGCCAAATGCTGACTCCCCTGAAGGCCTAGGAACACTAGAGGTAGCACAGAAGTTGGACCACTCTACTCTACGTTGCTATATCTGCAACTCCTATGCTAGCTCTTCATTGGACTCTATCTAAGGCCGTCTCCTCCCGAAGGTTTAGGTGGGTGAGGCCTTGTCTGATCGTCTCCAGCCATCTCTTCTTTGGCCTTCCTCTCCCTCTCCTGCCTAGTGTAGTAGATGGCCGCTCGCATCTCCTGGCCGGAGCAGTGCTCGGTCTCATCCTAACATGTCCAAACCACCTCAAACGTTGCTCCCTTAATTTATCCTCAATGGAGGCCACACCCAATTCACCTCTTATAACATCGCTCCTAATCCTATCTTTTCTCGTGTGTCCACGCATCTACCGCAGCATCCTCATAACTTGTATAACTCTATAAACCATAAATGCTTCGATTTCCTATTTGTTGCAGGAAATAGTTTCCCTTATGACTTTGCTAATTTTATAATGATGATGGGATCAATTATTGGCCCCGTGGAGCCCTTTGCTCTTGTCATTGTTTAAAAATGAAAATATTTTTTTTTTTTGTAACAAGGGATTGGGTTGCCCCAACCAACTCCGATCCATGAGAATAGCCCACAAACCCCATGAGCAAGTAAGTCATGAGTATATCCTCAGCGAGAATCGAACTCCTAACCCCTGGACGATGACTATATGGGTAGGAGATGCCACCAACTAAGAAACCCTCGTGATAGTAGTAGTAATAATAATAATAATAATAATAAATTATACCAAATAGAATTCTACATCTGTTCAAATATCAACTGTTTTAATGCAAGAAGATTATGGATAAGTTTGACTGGAAAAAGAAACTCGTTGGCTAAGACATATATGTCGAGTTTGATGATATATTCATATACTGATTCTAGACCATAATTTATGATTTAGTAACATTATTAAGATATTGATTTTGAGAGTTAATGATTGACATCGTTTCTCTCTGGAAACTTCCTTCTAGTGTTTAAGAGGCGACATAATAGAATTGGCAATTGGCACTTCTTCATATCCCGCTAGCAGTTATATATATAATCATAACGTTAAGAACTAAATCAAGGACGTATTTAATCAAATATATTATGTTAAAAAAAGCTCGCTTGGACTCATAAGTCTACAAGTTCGAGCTTCACTAAACTCAGGGCTCGACTCGGCTCAAACTCAAAGCTAGCCGAGCCTTTCGAGTTTCGCAAGCCGACTCGACTAGCCCCCCAATTTATGGCCTGAAAAATAGATATGTCTACAGTTAAATGTTGGTGATGTATAAATAAATGTGATCTATTTGGGGATGCAAACATAAAATAAAGGGCGGTGAGAATTATTGTAGGTCCATTTTTGAATTTCATTTTCATTTCTTGTTTACCACAAAATGCTTTATTTATTGCTTTTTTTTTTTTTTTTTTCCTTTTCTTCCTTTATAATTTGTGTTCCCTTTACAAATTTGATAATGAGAATATTATTTTAATACAAAAGATTAAACTGATAGATAAAAGTTTATGAATAGTTTATACTTTAATAAAAGCAACATTTCTAGCGCTCGAAGGGCTCCCGCTTAAGTAGGATCAGAAGGGTAGATGTACACAGCCTTCCCCCTTCAAGGTACCCTAAAGGGAGGCTGTTTCCGAGAATCCCCAACTTGAGGGGTGCAACACGAGGACTTCCCAGGAGGTCACCCATCTTGATACTACTCTCGTCTAAGCACGCTTAACTTCAGAGTTCTAATGGGATTCAGTGCTTGCATGTTGGTACCCTTTTAGATAATAGTTTATACTTTAATATCATATATATTTATATCTGTATACCAAAGAGGGCACTAACACGCCGTCACCGGATCCCATTAGAACTCCGAAGTTAAGCGTGCTTGGACGAGAGTAGTACCAGGATGGGTGACCTCCTGGGAACTCCTCACCCTCAGGTTGGGGGCACTGGGAAACAACCTCTCTTCAGGTTAACACCCTGAAGGGAGAAAGCTGCGTACATCCGCCTCCCAGACCCTGCGTAAGCGGGAGCCCTTGAGGCACTGGGTATGTTCCTTAATTCCTTTTTTATATTTATATCTATATACTATATATTAGTTTTAGAATTTTCTAATCCTTTACATCGATATTTGGTTATTTTTAAAGCAGTCTGATTCCAGAATATATATCACATAAAGACAAAGGAAAGGGAAACACAAAGGAGAGTTATCTAGTTGTTAAAAACATGCCAGTTATTTAGAATTCGGGTCTTTTCTTTTCTGTCTTGGCTTGTGGGTTTTTGTTGGTTGTCTGTTGTTTTTGAGAGTGGGGTTTGTGTGGCGTTCTTTGCGCCCCTGTTCTGCTGGTTTGGAGTAGTCGGTTGTTCCCGATTCGGTGTATTAGGTGTTGTGGTGTCTTTGGGTCATCTGTTTGGCTCGAGTTGCGAGTGTGGCTGTATGCTTGTATTGCATTCATTTTATATGAGTATATTCTCAATTATTAAAAAAAAATGCCAGTTAGCTAAAGAAATGACAAAAAAGGTATTTAGATTTCTATTTTAACCGGTTTTTAGTGATTTTATTATTTCAAAATTCTCTGCTGAGAGTAAGAACTCCACATGTAAGCTAAATGTAAAATCCCACATAGGAATGGTGAGGACGAAAGGATCAATTTATAAGACTATTGGGTTATTCCACCTATTGCCAATTGATTTTAAAATAGAACCACACATGGACTTATATATGGATTTTATGTATTCCAACTCTGTGGATCGTGCCACAGGCCCGGTGAAATTTAACATTTTCAATATTTAATCAATTATTTTTTTAAATTTCTTCAATACAATAATAAAAATATAACCAAGGGAGTTTATCCTCCACCTTGTGTTCTACATTCAAAATTATTTTTTATTCTTCACATTCCACCCCTCTCTAAATAATTTGATATTTACAATAAGAAACAAAACCATAAATCATTCATATTTTTATTAATAATAACTAGATAACACATTCAATAAAAATTTTCATCTACAAAATTGTACGTTAAGGGTCAATTATTCATTCATTCATCCTCTGATCACTTTAGTACGTATATGATTTTAAAACTGAATTAATACCACCCCTCGTTTAATCGATATGCAGAACTCTAGATTAAGAGTTAATTAGAACTGGAAATACTAGTGTAATCTCCACTCCGATCTAACATAATCTAATTTACCTATATATCAATTGAAATATTCCTCCTTTCTACGACTCTAAAAAAATCCAAACCTGATATTTGTGAAATAATGAAATTGTGTTTCTAAGCAGTAGAAGAAAGATTGTCAAAAATATTGTTTTCAAATTCCGAGCAAGAGCATTTTATATACTAAAATTTGAGTAATGCTATTGACAGGACAAAATTATTATTATCAGAGCAAGATCGTGATTTCTAAGACAATTTGGTAGCTCTTTTTGTTTGTAAGCCATAGCATTATTCTGTCAATAACAACTCCGTAAAATTTAATTATAATTTTATTTTATTTTAACAACGAATTACCATTTTCCTACCTTTTAGAAAGCAGAACAGTAGATTCTAGTTTGAATCACAAGTACTTTTACATATGGGTCCAAAAATATTCTTTTCTTTTCTTTTTTTACTCCAAAATTGTGCAGCCTAACTTGTTGGGTCAAATTCTCAATGTTGGGCCAAATTTGTAGCAGGCCCATCTCTTTACTGTGAATGAATCCAACAGAGCGTTTTGGGCCTCAATTATAGGCCCACCAGTAGCGTGGTTATATATTCAATTAACATTATATAATTTTTCATGGTGCCTGGCCAACGGGTGAGCCGGCCCGGCCCAACTAGTTTGGGCCAACCCCCAGGCCCGCCCACTCCCTCCCGGGGGCTTTTGCCCCTGATGGTTAGTCTAACTTAGTGCCTGTTTAGACACTATAACTTATATTATAATTATATTTTTTTATTTATATTATTAACAATTATTTTTAATAAAATATAGTATATTTTATTTTATAAAATATATTTGTAATTTTATAGTATATGTTATAGTATTTATATATAATACTTCAAAAAAAAAGAGGGTTAGGCCTCTCACCGGGCCCTATGCCAGGCCCGGCCCAGACCGTGGCCACCTCTTGTGCCGTTGTTGTTGATTAAAAAAAAAATTAATAAAATTCATGGTATTCAGCCACCTATTAAATAAGCTGAGTCGAGAAGAGTGTCCCAATATTTGAACTCAAGTCCTATAAGCCTCATTGAGCTTAATTTCAGAGTGATCTCTTATTGAGTGTCAAATCTTTGTTTGAGCATAGTTTTATACGATTTTAACGTGTTTAATACTTAGCTTAGCTTGTTAGCTTAATCAGACTGGTTCGAGCATGTTACGAGTCCAACTGAGCTCAGTATCGAGTCGAATAGAGCTGGTAAATGAGTCATGTTTGATATACAGTCGAGCTTACTAATGCAAATTTTAACAAGCAATTAATGAGCTTTTAACACATCCTTAATAATGGGTTTTAACAAATCATTAGCAAAACGTTTGCAAACGTTAAGAAACATGCACTCTCTCGATCGAAATTCAACTCGAATTTAGCTCGATGACCTATCTAGTTCCCACAACAAACACAAATAAGCTATAATTGATTTCAAATACAAAGTAATTAGTCAAACGTTTCGTTCATTTACACCACTATGACTCTAATTCATAAGCATTCATTGATCAAATTATGCGAATCAGTGTTATGGCTTTTTTTTTTTTTTTTGTATTTTCTGGATAATAATATACCCAGATTATCTTCTATTAATAAAATCTCAATTATCAAAAAAAAAAAAAAAATGATTTATACTTTCTTTATAATCAAGGAGTGAGCCTCGCAAGTACAAAGAGGGCGCACCCGTCGGAGCGGAGCAGAACACATTTACACCTCTACCTCTACAGCTCTAATTTGGACATGACAACATACTATATGTAAAAGTTGGATGCTTAATTTCCTTAGTCATCAAGTAGTTTTCTCCCTTTTCAAGTCAATTATACACATTATTAAAGATGACGTCTTAGCTAGATCTTGCCCAAAAAGGGCTCCTATCAGTTAAACAAAGTCATCGCTGTTAAAGAGTAGGAACTTTACATGTAAGTAAAAATGTCAATCCCACATTAAAGTTGTTAGAAAGAAGAGACCAACTTATAAGCCTAGTGGGTTACCTCATCTATTGCTGATTGGTTTTAGAATGGAACCTCACTTGGACTTATATGTAGGTCTCGTGAGTGCCAACTCCGTGGGCACAGTGAAATTTAATAATTAGTAATAGAGCTAGAACTTAAAGTAAGCGGGACCGGCTGATACTTTTTTTTCTATCGTAAGAAAATAATGTTATTAAAAATGCGTTAGTACGGGTTTTATTGAAATTGTTGTAGTTACAATTTGCCATATTTTATGAGCAGAGAATTAAATTGTAGATCGGTTGACAACATCGGGTCGTTTCTTCAAAGGAAGAAGAGTAGTTCAAGGCAAAATCAAGGACTCCTAACATGATTCGGAGATAATACTTTGTGACAATATGTGCATCGATAATGCGTCTAGTGTTACACTACCACCACGAAGAAATAAAAAGAAAATCTCTAATAATAAAAAACATTGCATAAAAATTATTGATAGTCGAGTTACTAAATCAAAATGATTAATTGATTAACTCCATTTTCCGCTAACAACAACACTGCCTCGCTAATATAAAAATAATCCGAACTGTTCTATCACAATAATCGATAAAATAGCAAATAATGCTACATTTACCCACAAATTGTATCCAATTTAAGCATTCAGTAAATATAATAAATCATTAAATGATCATCGAAGACAATCATTTAACATTGCCTTTTTTCTTACGATGTAATAAATTTTTATCCATAATCAAATACTCAAATCAAAAACACAAACTATTTTTCTATAACATCAACATAAATTGCAACAACACAAACCCGACAAGACCCATAAACCCGAAACCCGAAACTCGGAACCCACCCGAGGTATAACCCGGGTCGGCCACGTACACATTCCCAGGGGATCCTGTTATGTACACGAGCCGTGGTGGCGGTGGTGGTTGTGGCAGTTCACCCCTGCACGGACTACAAGACGGCACCTCTGGCGCCGGTGGTGGAGGTGGCGGTGGACAGGCTACCGGCGGTGGAGGCGGTGGCGGTTGTGGACACGTGTCGCATTTAATGGTCGGATCAGGGATGGTATTGTCTGAAAGAATTGGATTAATATCGGACATGAACATCAATATTAGGGTAAAGATTGAAACTTTTTGTGTTATTGAGAGCATTTTTGTTGATGATTATTTTGATTTAGTGTAGAAAATTATGCACAAAGATTGAATTTATATATAGAGAGAGAGAGAGAGAGAGAGAGAAGTCTTTGCTTCTAAGTCAATGGTGGGTGCATGGGAAGGGGACTCAGAGGTATATATATGGTCGTTTGAATGCTTATTTTTGGCTTTTTTTCCGGGGGAGTTGTTGTTTCTTTTGTTTTTTCCGATCAGTAACGAGAAAAACTCGAGATATAACAGAAGCAAAATAGAAAAGAGAAGTAAAAGATAACCTTGGCTGCATATGCATCATGGTCAAAGTCAGACTGAAGTGTCTTATCTACTGACTATGTGCAGAAGAATTAAGGGGCATTATGCACAACGAATCTCGATCTGAGTCTGATTCTAGGCTTTTTTATGTATGTACTTTTGCTCCGATTCTGATATTTTTGGAGCTTTAAGTGAATATTTCAAATGGGGCATTTTATATTTAATAAACTTTATGTTAATAACATAATGCTAAATATAAAAAAATATAAGAGTTTTGGTCATAAAACTGACTAATATCAATAACTAAGACTACAAAACCCAAATTCCTAAAATTTGAGACATTGAAATTTTGAAAGCTTCGAACAGTTACTTAGTTTACTTTGATTATGTTCGACCCTTTATATATTGAATCATGTATATAATTGTATGGTATATATTTTATTTGTGTTCCCAAAAAAAAATTGTCATCTCATAAAAATTTAGTAATTTCACTTTTTATTATATTTTATTACTTTAGTATATACTTTTAAATTGAATAAATATAATATTTTCCTTTTGTTTTCCATGCATGGTTTTTACGTGGGAAACTGCTTTGATGGCGAAGGCCATGTGGAGGTTGAAAACGGGCCGGACCCACCACTAGATTTCGATATTATATTTTGCCCGTCATATCAATTTAGTTATTCTATTTTCTATTGTATTAATTTAATTCATATATAAACTATATTGTATCAAATTTTGAGTAAAATTTAGCAATAAAATATCTCATGGTCACTAGTTTATTTAGGGTATATATTAGGTTACTTAAATCAAACATAATTATACTGTTAATAGTTACGATTAGAATTGACTGTGCATTTGACTTAATTTGATCAGTTTTTTTAACGGGTCTTGAGGTGGCTCATGATAAAATATAATACATCTACATTGATTAAATTTTTTGATAGATTGACTCATTATTATCGGATATTGTATCTTTTTTTTTCCGATAAATAAAGAGCAGCAGCTCACAATACAGAATAGGGCCACTTACGGAAAGTAGAGCCCGAAACTAATATATATTTTGATTAGAGGATATTACATATATTTAATAAAAAGTAGATAAATATTATATTTATTATATCTTATTATATATACTTTGAATACCTATTAGAAAAACCGTAATTTAATATTATAAAGGTGGTAGTTTATTAATGGAGGTGGAGAGAGTTATGTAGACATAGTCATGTCCCAGTTAACTGCACGTATATTATGAAATCATTTATGGAAGTTATACTTACGTATAGGAAAAGTCATTGCTTTTTTAGCATTTTTATTATGGTCGTGTTTCGTAATCAACTTTTTGTAGCATTTTTTATAACGTTTAGTATTTTAACTAGTTACCAAAGAGGACACCAACACACCGTCACCGGATCCCATTAGAACTCCGAAGTTAAGCGTGCTTGGGCGAGAATAGTATCAGAATGGGTGACCTCCTGGAAAGTCCTCACCCTCAAGTTGGGGGCACTGGGAAACAGTCTCTTTTCAGGTTGACACCCTGAAGAGGAAAGGTTGCGTACATCCGCCCCCCCAGACCCTGAGTAGGCGGGAGCCCTTGAGGCACTGGGTATGTTCCTTTTTTCTTTTATTTTAACTAGTTATAAAAATTTTATTGTTACCATTTTTTATACTATTTAACTTTTAAAATACAGTTTTTTAAAATCCGAACAATTTAGATTTTAGTTTTTTAAATGTTATATAACTAAATTTCATTAATCATTTTGCCCCTTCTTTTATTTTAATTTACTATATATATTAACCATCAACTAGCAGCTAACGGCTAAATGCTACAGCCAAATATAGCTTATGTGTATATTATTTAATTTAAATTTAGAAATTGATTGGAAAATTATTGTGAAAAAAAAAAGCATGTGAATTGATTCCTCTCAATTATTCATCATGGTCGGTTACCCATTAAGAACCGACTCCCTTCTTTTTTTTTTTAATTTATAATTTAGTTATTTTAAAATTTGAGCATTTATTATTTAAATAGTTAATATATAAATAAAATAAAATATTCAAAAATCATCAGTTGGAAAGTAAATTTCTATAAATCTAATGAATATTTGTTAGAAAATATTGACTTATATTGGGTGAACTCTGGAAAGCATATGTATGCTAAACATACATCATGTAATATACATTATTAACGACGAACTCTCGAAACCTAACTCCATTTACAAAAGCGGCCAATCAAGAAAGAAACTTATGTCAAATTTCACTGGGTTTTAAGCTCAACGTACGGAGTTGACATATATGAGATCTAATTATTGGTCCAAGTGAGTTTCTTCAGAGAACCAAGTGACTTTAGGTACGATAATTCACCAGATTTATATGTTGTTGATCTATTCTTATGTAAAATTCTTACTAAACTTATATATGAAGTCTTTAACAGTGTACTCATACTTTAAAAAAAGCAACATACCCAATACTCCAAGGGCTCCCGCCTAAGCAAGGTCTGAGGGGTGGATGTATGCAGCCTTCCCCCTTCAGGGTATTACTCCTGAAAAGAGGCCGTTTTCAAGAGCCCCCAACCTGAGGGTAAGGACTTCCCAGGAGGTCACCCATCCTGGTACTGCTCTCGCCCAAGCATGCTTAACTTGAGAGTTCTAATGGAATCCCGTGACGGCATGTTGGAACCCTCTTTAGTTAGTGGACTCATACTTTGTTGTACCAATATCCTTAGACAGCGTGGGATTTGAAGATATTTGCTCAACAGTTATTTTTTTGAATAAACAAAGAGATTATATGGAATCTATCCTTCTATTTGTTTTACACCATATCTTAAAATAAAGTAATGATAATTTATGTTATAAATCTTTCGACTCTGTCTACTGTGTCAATTACTCATTTTCTTTTTAGTTGTCTTAATTTAATCCCTATATAATTTAAATTATTGTGTCAATTTAGTTCTAGGTTGAAATTGAAGTTAAGTTAACAACATAATTTTTAATGGCTTGATGATGGTTGATACCATTAACAGCGCTAACCTTGATATGAAAGTTATGCACGAACATAATGCTCATAGCTTCCCTCTAGACCTAGCAGCTATGAAAGCTTTTTCTACGAAAGGATAAGATTCGAGTGTAATGCAAATCCACCAATTGATCCTATAAAACCAATCATACACATTCATTCATCAGTTTAAGCTTTTTAAAAAACTCCTTGGACAGAGTATCAAAGCTTTTTTGACCAAAAAGTCATGAGTTCGAATCTCAATATAGCCCTCTTTTAATATTAACATAATTTAAGCACAATAAGGTATGAGGTAGATCTGTGCAATATCCACGTTTTAAACCAAATGAACATTTGCGTCAAGGGCATGTTAGAACAAGCACTAATGTGAACCAATGACCAAAACCAGGCAATAAATAAATGGTCCATCAATGTACCTATTATAAAATTATAAGAATTATATTAATATAATAGATAAAGTATATAAATTTAAAGCATTGTTAAAGAACCAATTTTTTCAAAAGCTTAAGCTGATGGAAGAAGACTTAAGATTAGTTTTATACTCTAATATGCCCCCTCACGCAATGAGCTTGAAACGTGAATATTACAAAGGCCCACCTCATACTTTATACTCAAATTGTTTTTAATTAAATTGAAAGATATTGGGATTCGAACTGGTAACCTCTTAGTAAACTAGGCTCTAACATCCCAAAAGCTTAAGTTAATAAGTAAATATTCATGATTGATTTTATACTCTAACATGCATAAATAACCCATATGCTTGAGGCTGGCATTGTTCCTTCTTGACTTACTTTATACCAATTATTGGACCCCCCCAATATTATCAAATTTAGGGTTATTTATATTTTACTATCCCAATATTTTTGATAATTATAAAAAGAATTCTGATGTTTTGCAATTATTAAAAAAGACCTTGAGGTTTTGTCTTATTAATAAAAAGGACCCTCTCCGGCAAATAAGGGTAAATGACTTACCTTTCAAAATAGGGAAAATCATAATTCTGAGTGGCCCAAAAACCTTCACAATAATTATCATGCAAATCCAGATCGAATCAAAATAAACCAGATAACCCAAAAACCTTTAAAAATGAAGTCAGATGGCCGGAGAGGGTCCTTTTTATTAAAATGATAAAACCTCGGGATCTTTTTTAATAATTTTAAAACATTAGGGTCCTTTTTTTATAATTACCAAAAAAGTCAAGGTAGTAAAATGTAAATAACCCTCAAATTTATCAATAATAATTACCACTAAAACAAATTCATACAATTATAATAAAATATTTTTGATCCTCATGATAATAATGTGCATTAGATTATTAATATTTTTTTAAAAACATCATTGAAAGTCAATGCCAAAACTTTCCTAAGAAGGAATCGTTTTCTGTTAAATTAGACACAAAATTATTCTGTTTCAAAAATATTGAACGAGCAAAAATAAATATGATATAATTTAATATAAGGTGAATTTGTGTATTATTTATGTTTTTAATTAAATTAAAGAAAATTTGAATGAGAAAATCTCGAAACTGAGGGTACTATACGGTTTCGCTTGCTATTTGGAGGCTTCGACATCTCTTTTCGCCATTTTTTGGAGGACTCGCCAAACAATATTACTGATTTAATAGACCATCAAAAAGAACGAAAAATGAACCCCCTTAAAATTAAAGGTGTGTTCGGTATCGTTTACTATTTGTAGTTTTTAGTTCTTTTTAAAACTAAGGAGAATATTTTGAAAATAAGATTTTTTTGGTTATTAAATTTTTTTCCTAATTTGACTGAAAACTAAAAGTAAAAAGTACAAAACTTTAGAAAACTATTCCAAAAATCGAATTTAGTTTTTTAAAATCAAAAATTACATATAAAAAAGATCATTTTATTGAACATGCCCTAAAATTACATTTGATTTTACTTAACAACATTGACATTATATATATATATATATATATATATATATATATATTGAAATCGTAAATAAAAAAAATTACAATTTTAAAAGTAATTAATTTAGGATAAAAAAAAAATTTATCAAATCAAAATTATTAATATACATGAATATATATAACTAACTGTTATTGAATCTCAATATTTTTCTAAAAATAACAATTTTTTGTTATAACAAACGAAACCCTTAATGTAATATACAAAGTTTATAATGTAAGAATTTTTATAACATTAATAATTTTTGTTACAACAAACAGACTCCCTTAAACTTCTATCTAAGAAATTTTTAACTTAATTAACTCTTATGATATATCCAGACCTTACTGATGCGGGAGCCCTTTGAGGCACTGGGCTGTTGTTGTTGTTGTTATTGTAACTCTTATGATATATAAATCTCGACATTAATCAAGATTTATCGAATAACCGTTTTCTCATTCGAAAAAAAAGGACAGCCTTAATGCTATAAATGTAAGTGCATTTGAATGTATGCTTTAGGAAAAAGCAAAGGGGGAGAAACTTACGGTATAAGGAAATTGCTTCGGTTTCACATTGGCGTGGTTCCTACGTCAACCCCAACCGCTGACTCTCACCTCCGTTCCTGACTTTTTTTTTTAATCCTAGTTTGATTATTTATTGTTTAGATATTTTTTATATTTTAATATATATAATAATATATTTTATAGTTTGAATATTTTATTATTAAGTTACATTGTGTTGGAAATTAATAAAATATATAATTACGGCTATATATATAAGTAATGTCAATATTTTCGTAAAAAATTTAGCATATAGTGATAAAATATTCGGTGAATATTAATATAAATTATTTAAAATTTTTTTGGTAGGTCAGGGGGAGGGGGGGAGGATATACACCTTAAAATCTTCATAAAGGGGAGTTACAAATACCATAGTAGAGATTTGATCCCGAGTGGCGTGTATGGCAATAGGTGTTCTTTGTCACTAAGCTATGTCCCGGGTGGCAGAATTATTTAAATGTTGCCAAAATCATATGTTATATTAGCATTTTTTGCAAAAAAAATATCAAATTCTAATAAAGATATTCATATATTGTCTGAATTATGTTCAATTTTAATATTCTCCAACAAAAATCTATGCAATTTCGACAAAAAAGTTTCTAATGGATAAATTTTATAACTTCACGATACCTAAGTGATAAAATATATGAATCTCAAGGTACCCTATTGTATATTCTGAAATATTAGAATATTTAAGTGATAAATATCAAACTTCAGAATATCTAAGTGATAATTTTCCTTTTTTTTAAATAATATTATAATATTGTAATCTATATATGGAGTTGTTACTAAATAATTACAAATAAAGAGAGCCAAAAAATTATCTTTGTAATTACGATTTTAGTATGGCAACAACAATTTTGTGCTTACAATAACATTACCTTTTATATATTAAAAAAAATATTTGAATAAAAATGATAATTATTGGTATGTAAAAACATTTCTGAAAATTTGTGTTGAAATAATCTCTTGGTTTTATTTTGTAATTACAGGTAGAATAATTAAGGATGAATTGCAGGATTCAATGTGATGTATTTAGTATAGGCTTTGTTATTTTTACAAAACTAGAGACATATTATACTCAACAGAATAAGAATAAAAATACAAATTCAAATATAATTAAAAAAAATAGCAAGTATTTTATTCCAGAACTCGATAACTAGATAAAGTTTTCTTTCTTTTTAAATATTTAACTCAATTTTTCTATGTTCATCTCATATCCACACCCACACACTTAGTTCCAATTTATACACATATTTACAAGTGATTAGTGACCAAAGCGGGCACCAACACCCCATTACCGGATCTCATTAGAACTCCGAAGTTAAGCGTGCTTGGGCGAGGGTAGTACCAGGATGGGTGACCTCCTGGGAAGTCCTCACCCTCAGGTTGGAGGCACTCGGAAACAGCCTCTCTTCAGGTTAACACCCTGAAGGGGGAAGGCTGAGTACATCCGCCCCTCAAATCCTGCGTAGGCAGGAGCCCTTAAGACACTGGATATGTTCCTTTTTTATTTACAAGTGATTAGTGGCATGTAAACTCATGGAATAATGCCACCTCAAGGCACATCTAGTATATAGTGAAATATTTAGGATGTGTCTAAATTGAAAAGAACGCTTCGATTACGAAAAAGGATCCACCGACTAAAAATTATGTTGGGCACTTGCCAAATCAAAAAGAATTTGAATTTACACGGTAGTGCACCGGGCCCTCACATAACGGGCCAAGGCCCAAATTTTTTTATTGACCCGTAAAAAAAGAAAAGTATTAAACCATTAAAAGATTTGGGCCAAGGCCCGCTAGTGTGCTTGGTCTATTACTTATAGGCTAATACAAAAACAACGACAACAGTCACCCGAGTCTCAAGGGGTCCGCATATACAGGGTTTGGAAGGGGTACGATATATGCAGCATTACCCCCTCAGGTTGTTTCCGAGGATTCCTAACTTGATAATATTACTTATAGGCTAATGATAGGAAAAAAAATTACAGTATCGTTAAATCAAAGAGCAATTTTTGTTATTGTCAGAGTACATTTAACTAAAACTTAGAGCGTGTAATATTCTGGGTGCCTGACAGTAATAAAAATTATTCTGATATGACACAAAGCGATGGTGAATTAAGTGATATGATAGAAAATGTAATTCATTTTTTTTTTTAAAGCTTAAGTTATTATACGAAGGTTTAATAATAGTTTTATATTTTAAGATGTCTTCATATGGGAATGGCTATTGGGGTATAAATCAAAGATAATAACACAGGATTACCTCACATTTTGTACTTCTGTTATATTAAGGAGATTGTTGAGATTCAAACTTTTCATATCTCGGTCAATAAGACTCTAATATTATGTCAAGAATTCATCCTTCCCAACTACTTAAGTTGTTAGGTGAAAAGCCGAGAACAGTTTTATACTCTAACAAAACAACAACAACAACAATAACAACAAACCCGGTGCCTCAAGGACTCCCACAAAAGCGAGGTCTAGGAGGGTTGATGTACGCAGCCTTCCCCCTTCAGGGTATGAAGCTAAAGAGAGGCTGTTTCCGATGACCCCCAACCTTTTTTTTTTTTTTTTTAATAGATAGCAAAAAATCGCAATACATAAACCGGCATTCCACATGAGCGGAACCCGCGCCATAAAGGCAGAGTACAAGTCAAACCCGAGCCAAAAAAGAAAGAAAGGTACATTAGAAATCAGCCACCCAAAAAACAACCTCTGCAGTAATCTAAACCCAAGAACTGCTGCCCTACAGCAAACTGGAATACTACATTTGTTTCCGAGGACCTCCAACCTGATTATGTCATCTTCGTGTCATGTTGATCTGTGAGCAAAAGGGTATCAAAACAGAAGAGTAAGCTATAGCATAAAACAAGCAATACAAAACATAACGCCCTAGAGGAGATATCGAGGCAAAACCTTCCATACCAAAAAAAAATATAATAAAATAAAAAAAAATAAAGCTTTCTAATTGCACACTTGACATAGTATAAGGGAAATTGAAAATCTTTACATATATTATTACAAAGTTGCTTTGACCCCAAAGTCCTCCATTTCATATTCTTATTCATCTCATGAGTCCACTATTCAACTTCACTTTTAAATTAAGGCCTTGTTTGGTATCAGTAAGTAAACGCAGAAAATAGAAAATCATAAGAAGTATGAATTTTTACTCTTGTTTGGTTGTCAGGAAGTAAACAGAATGCCAGAATTCCTTCAGAACACATGAAATAACTTACCTAGCTCCCCTGGTAAATTCTAATTCCTTCGTTTTAACTATCCTCCCCAAGAAAATTTTATTTTTCATCCTGACAACCAAACGTGTTTTACCTACTTCATGGAAAGTCGACACATGAATTAAATTCTCATAAAATATAACTTTCCTCAAAAATTCAATTCATGTGGCAACCAAAAAAAGCCTAAGTGTATTAAAACCTATTTAATTTCATAAAATCACAATGAGAACCTTTGAAAATAAAAAATTATTTTATTACTAATGGTTGAAGTTTGAAATAATGCCAACATGTCGATATGACATATTTGATTTTTTTTTTAAATGTAAATATTCTCTGTGAATCGCACGAGATTACACTAATTTTAACTTTATTAAAGTATGAATCATTTTTTTTTTCTACTTTTATATTTACTATATTTTCGAAGGCTATAACACAAAGCAAAGCAAAGTAACATTCCCAGTGTCCCAAGGCTCTCGCCGAAGCAAGGTTGGCTGGGGTGGATGTAGGCAGCCTTCCCTTTTTAAGGTGCCACGGGAGGCTGATTCCGAGAACCCCAACCTGAGAGGTGCACACTACAACAAAAAGGGTAATTCTCGGCGCTTTTTTTTGGAATTCTCGGCGCAAAAAAGCGCCGAGAAAGAAAATGCCGAAAAATAAAAGCGCCGAGAATACCGGCGCTTATAAACGCCGAGAATCTCGGCGGTTATGAGTGCCGATATTTTTCGGCGTTTTTTATTGTCGAGATTTTTCGAGTTTTTTAAATACCCTATTTTTACTTCTTAACATGAACATTTTACAAACAGCCTGTATTGTCTATTTATTTGTGCATATTTTTCACACACACACACACACACACACACATATATATATATATACAAAATTACTTAATAAAAAAATATCAACTAAACTGATAAATTTTTCATAAAATTCCGAATTCGACAATCAAAATATTACATCATTTTCAATGTACTTTGATAGTTCAATACAAAATTTGAGATTTTTTTCACTCCAAATATCAACATAATTAATCTAATAACCAAAAAAAAAATATATACAATGCTAACTTAGTCAAGTACATTCTTCACAAATATATCAATCAACCGAATCAGCTTGACGTGCTTGGAGATGCAAAAAAATTTGAGGGTTCACCGTCACCTGATCCCGATTCATCTCTACCCTGTATAGACAACACAATAATAACATTACTTATGTACAAAATATCAATCTACCAGTTTACTATCACATAAATCAATAACAATGAGCACATGAAATCATTTATCGGAACCCGTCAACCCTCAAGTGTCCACAATCCCTTTTGGAAGGGAAGTAGGAGTAGATAGAGGGAGGCCTAGGTTGTGCTGCATCTCATGACTTTCATATCATGTGATTGCCACATATTTAGCTTGCCCTCCATTCTCATTTCTATCTATTATGTGCTTGAAGCAAATGAAGAGTCTGCAACATCTTAAGGCGACAATATAGCACATGAGATTCCATTCTCTGCCACATCTTGCAAAGCACAACACACATGATTCAAATTATATCTTGTTGTCTAAAGTTAGGCTATTCCTCATATGGGAAAAATTGAAAGAGGATTATCAATGAAGATATTAGAGAAAAGATTTAGTAGAAGAAGTGTCAAAACATCCAAAAACCAAACCATCTTATCAAGCAGCAAGACAAGCATATCTGATCCAAAATTTTGCTTCACATGGTAAATTCATATAGTTTCCCAAAAGTACCAACCCCAATGCCACCTTTTGTCTCAATCATTCACATCATCAATTTCATTATTTACAAAGGATTATAAAGGCAATTATTTGCATTATAGTACAAACAAATAGAAATTAAATAGATTATCTTACCGTATCAGCAACCGCAGTAATAATTGCTCGACCTTCTGCTATCATTTCATATGATGCTTGGCCAGAAGAAACAGCATCATAGATGGGTAGGAGCCTTCTTATTTGCTGCTTTACATTGGCCAATTCTATTTTCATATTTTGTAATTCGACATGATCACCCGTATGGTCGAGTCCCTTTTTCTTTAGTTTACCCCTGACTCCGTATATATCACTCCTCTTCACGCCAAATCCATAGCCTACCGCTCGATAGCCCGGATTTTCCTGTTCATACATTAGCTCTGCAAATACTTCCTCTTCGATTTCTGATCGAGGTCTGGAAGAAGATCCAAGTCGAGCCTCAACTATTTCTCTAGCTGTATCCTACGAAGAAGAGAAAAAGACATTAAATACATTGAAATTAAAAGAAATGTGAGATAATAATAAAATCTACCATAAATTCTTGTGAAACCGTGTTCTCAAAAAAGCCACCACTTTTCCTGGTATGAGTTTCCTGGTATAACTCTATACTGGTGGGCTTCCTCCCTTTATTAATTTCCTACAATCAACACGTCAACATAAGTCTTAACTAATTTAACAGGTAGATAGTAATAATACACTAAACATATACTGAAGTCCTTACAAAACTATCTCTTTTATTGGCATAACTTGTTGAACCAGTCGTGTGAAACTGATTCTGCTTGGCACGTGCTTCTTTGCCGCATTTACTCTTCTCCTGACATTGGAAATCAACATCAATCCAAGAAAAACTTTACATTCATAATTAATATCAATCTGCTTCCCCCTTTTTGACCAATCAAAAATTACTTAAAAAGAAATTATTTTACCTTGCCTTGTGGAGAAAACCAAAAATGTACCAAAGTTATCCATTGGTCATGATTAACTCCTCGTGGCACTGTTGCAATAACTTCAGCCTCAGTTTTGTTCCCTTGGCAATATTACGCTTTCAAGCTCGTCTTATAACCCCTCCACATTTTGCCAAGATGCTGTAGTATTGATTTATCAATCAAAACATCACTGGGCATTGAAAATTTCCCCTAAAACATAAAATCCAACAATAATGCCACAAAAAAGTAAGGGAATAGTAAGAAGGCATAAAGCAGTAGTTGTACTAGTAAGAGAGCAACCACATTTCAGTGCTATATCCAAATTTCACTCGAACAGTAAAATTTGATAGAAGAACCTATTGCCAATTATACTATTGAATTAAATTAACACAATTAAGAGTATAAAACCTTAATTAATACAATGATAAAGTTCAAAAACTTCAGACATACATATTATATCATATATATAAAGTAAACTTCAGACATAAATAATACTTACTCGGATAACCTCAATAGCTTCTGCTTTGTATTGGTCATTCATCGTACGCCAATCTCTTACTCCGAGCGGACAAAACCGTCCCGTTTTTGCAACCTCTCCAATAAACCGGATCAACAAATTGCCACCCTTTCTAATTGGTTGGCGTAGGTCATTGAACCGCACAATAATTCTTACACCTTCAGGAAGATGCCATACTTTCTTAACTGGTATCGTCCTTAAGGTACTCAAGTTACCTTGGCCATCTATTAACGATTAAGATATACCATTACTTTTCTAATTGATTGGAAAATTATTACCATAATTAATGCTATAAAATTGAAAACATTTACCGATAAGTTGAAGTAGCTCCCTCTCATCAAATGGCACGTCAGTGGACCAAACACCAGCTTCCCTGACTGGTCCCTCTGCTTCAGATGTTGACGGTCTTGGCTGACTGTCATCACCTCCTTCATGTTCCGGTGTTGCTGTTGAGGACTGCACTGATTTGCTACTTCTAAAAAACCTCCTCATTGTGAATCCACGCTTTTCCAAAAATAAAAGAATTAGTAGATGTATAATATAACGTACAAAAATAAAATGAGAAGCAAATATGTTCCGTAAAACAAATAATCAATAATGAAACAAAGATCATGGACAAAATTAAATAACACGTACAAAAGAAAACTAACATACATGGACAAAATAAAACAACACGTACAAAAGAAATGACAATTTGGAGAATGCGCTACAGCCTGGATATAGTTCTTCATTAGAAGCTTCCAATATCTTCTTATACTTGGCTTTCTCCTCAGGAGATTGGTTGGGTTGTTCAAGAGGAACTTGGTCCGACCAATCATGTTCATGAGACAAATGGGGTTGACTTGTGGAGGGAGGAATATCAACTCCGATACTTTCTCGTAGTAATCCACCAACATCATCTCGACCTATGGCCCTTCCCTCATTATTATTGGTAGATGTTTGACTATTGCATCTCAATTGTTGAACAATATCTTCTTTTTCATGAAAAATCCATTTCTTATACTTTGGCCAAAAACCCTTAAAAAAGATATGATATTCCACATCTTCTAATGAGAACCATTTGGCTACTTTGCATTTATTACATGGACATCGAGTTTTTCCTTCTATAAGGTTTTCTTTAGCCAACTTAATGAATTCAATGACACCATCAATATAAGCTTGACTAATCCTTGGTTGCGTGATCCAACTCGTATCCATATCTCTAAATATTAAGTAGTGCAATCAAATTACCTAAAAATTAAAAAAAGATAGAGTTCATAAGACAAATATTTAATCAACCAATCAAAATATATACAAATACAAAATAAATAATTAATGGGACTTAGGAGAAGTTAGAAATTAAAGTAAGATACATGAGTTCCTTATAATCAATTTTAATCCTCTAATGTGAAGGATCCATCTAAACAAGGGATACAGCAACAAAGTTTTATTTTTCCAAATTTAAAAATTATGAAATCGATATCTAATCTCCCTGATATTAACAAATTGAACTCACAAGCGCCACCAACACATAATTTTAAACATCAATCAAACACAGTAACACAAGAATTTCGTCAAAACAACATTTTTTTGTATTAATCAATTCAAATGATGAGATGCAACGATAGAATCATTCGAACCATAGAATTAAGGATGCGCATGAAGCAGGGAAAAGTGTGAAACGGCGATAATACAAAACTATAATAAAACTACTTCAACCAACTCAAATGATATAACACTTGTAGAAGAATAAGCAGTCCAATAAAAATAAAAACCGAAACTAGGGCAAGGACATCACATACTAACAGCAAAGCAAGAGCAACTGTGAAATCGGAAGGTGAGGGTGAGAGACGAACGCTGGCGGAGACGGTGAGAGGCGAACCCGGGCGGCGACGGTGAGATAAGAACGCCGGCGGCGACGGTGAGAGGCGACGCGGTTGAAAATCGGGTGGTGAGGGTGAGAGATGAACGTGCTTTGCGAGGTTGAGGGTGAGAGACGAGGGTTAGGGTTTGCGGGAGGTGAGGGTGAGAGACGACAGTGAGAGCGCGAGAAATGAGGGTTAGGGTTTGTTCGGGGTATATATATACCCGGCGAGAATCTCGGTGCTTATAAGCGCCGATATTTTTTGCGTCGTTTAAAACCGCCGAGAATTTTTGAAGCTTTGTCTCGACGCATTTAAACGCCGAGATTTTTCGACGTTTGTATAAACGTCGATAATTATGCACCGAGAGTTGCCCTTTTTTGTTGTAGTGGCAACACGAGGACTTCACAGGAGGCTACCCATTTTGGTACCACTCTCGTCCAAGCACACTTAACTTTAAAGTTTTAATGGGATTCGATGATTGCATGTTGATACCTTTTTAGGTTCTCGAAAGCTATGGAAGGGATAAAAAAGAGAGAGAGAAATATCTTGAGGGAAAAGTGAACCCTTTTTTTATGTGGGGTCATTTTCCTAGGTTTGAGTGAACTAAAAGTCAGTTCCAAGATATTAATTTCCCATGAAAATAAAAATAATGAAATAAATAATAATTATTAATTAATTAATTAATTAATTGGCATCAACCGTATGGTAATATCTTGAAAACATCGCTTCTATGTTTAAACCTGACATTCAAACTTACCATTTTAAATTCATTATTTTTCCTTTTTTTGTTTTTTCAATAATTTAAATACAAGTATTAGACGACACAATAGCGCAGAGTAGGGTTAAAAGACAAACAGCAAAAACACCAAATGCCCGAGGCAAAAGATTGCTTGAAACCTGGACTCCAATACAAAAAACGCTAAATTAAGGGCTAGGACAGCACTTACGCGACTATCATTATGATCAAAACCCTAAAACAACTGTGTATCATGCCATTTGATCAATTCGTCCAAAAGGCTTCATCACCAATTCGATGGGATCAATTGTTTTGGATAATGATTTGCTAGAGTATAGAATCATCCTCGGACTTTTACCCATAAGCTTAACCTTTGAGATGGCCGGTTCCTTAAAAAAGTCAACATTACTAAGCTTGCCTAAGCTCATAAAGCTCACAGTACTTGTCGTCTAGTTATCTGCCAAGTCGAGTATATTGCTTTTAAAGGTCTCTCTGTGCCCTATCTTTTTATAAGTACTTCTCAAACACAGATTGCTAATTTGAGTATTAAAGATTGTCTTATGATTATGTCTTATATATTCATGTAGAACAAGAAACTGAAGAGTTTATTGAAATATTGGACAATTATAGAAGTTCAAAAACATCAAGCCGAAAGCATTTAACAGTAGTTGTGACTTAAATGGGAATAACTTTTGATCTATTTTCACATATAGGTCAACACTTTTCATCGGTTAATATTTAATCTTCTTTATTTCGCTTACCAAATCACAAAAAAGAGGACTAGCTTTTACGAAAGTAACTTACCCGTTTTAATCCCATATCAAACTCAGTCTGAGGGTAATTTGATGCCAAGCGAACTTTTTTTTTTTTTTTTTTTTGATAATTAAAAGGAAGAGATTCTCATAAGCGTGCAGAAGAAAATCCTCCAATTAATACAAGAATCAAAAGAAACAAAGAAAAAAACAAGAGAAAAGGGTCAATACTAACCCTAACCTAACTGCACAATTTTTAAAGCCTAACAAAAGTCACCCAAATTTACCTATGGTCCGCAATAGAAGGCGATGCCTAGGAATAACTATAGAGCATGCGGTATGACAAATCTGGATCTGAAGATGGTATTCGAAATCAAATCTGCAAGGGTTTTCCATACATGTGATAGATAGATATATCTGTCCAACCCACTAGAGCTTGAAACCAATTGACGACCCTCAATTTTATAGTATCAATGATACAGGCCAATCAGGAGTAGCAGATTTCCGAAAGACGAAGTCGTTTCTTATTTCTCAAATTGCACTGACTACAGCAAAGAAAGACATCAGCCAAACCTAAGAGGATACTAACACATAAGCACCAGATCCCATTAGAACACCAAGATGGGTGAGCTCCTGGGACGTATTGCACCCCTCAAGTTGGGATTTTTCGAAAACAGCCTCCCTTCAGGGCACCTTAAAGGGGGAAGGCTACGTACATCCACCCCCAGATCCTGCTTAGCCGGGAGCTTTTGGAACACTAAAAATTTTACATTTTATACATTTTTAGCAAATAGATATTTAGAGGGGAAGGTGGATACTAGTGAAATATATTTTTGTTGCACTTCAAGTTCTTGTAAGCTTCAACTAAAAGTCATATTACTTCATTATTTTTATTTTCTTCTTCTTTTTGGGGATAAAAATGGAAATATGGCCGTTGAGAATTCAAATATTTGCGTGATATAGTAAATTTAAAATTAATGCATTCCCAGAATAAAAAAAATTAATTAATTTGCATTCCACATAGTTATAAATCTCTTTCCCAATAAATGTGCTATGGTCATAAGAAAAGTATTTTCCTCAAACTTGTCACCCATGCAATAACTATGAAAAAAAAATGGCCATATTTAATACATAATTCTAGAAGGTAGAGTAGTCTTGCCAATTTTTGATTTTTCGAGTAATGCTACACGACACGAGAAGGGGCACACGAAAATATCACGACTAGGTAATAGTTTGTCGTTAACAATAAATTTGTTTCTAAGCACCTGTTTCTCGTGATATTTTCATTGCCTTTTTTTGTTGCTACATAAAACATGATTTTAATTTGATAGAATATATATAAAAAAAAAAAAAGGAAGCAAAAAAGCATCATTCCTAGTGCCCCAAGGGCTCCCGCCTAAGCAGGGTCGGGAAGGTGTATGTACGCAGCCTTCTCCCTTCAGAGTGATAGAATATTAAAAAAAAAAAAGGCAAAAAAGCGTCATTCCTAGTGCTCCAAGGGCTCCCGCCTAAGTAGGGTCGGGAGGGTGGATGTACGCAGCCTTCTCCCTTCAAGGTGCTACCCTGAAGAGAGGTTGTTTCCGAGAACTCCCAGCATGAGGGGTGCAACACAAAGGACTTTCCAGGAGGTCACCCATCTTGGTACTACTCTTGTCCAAGCACGGTTAAATTCGGAGTTTTAATGGGATCCAGTGCCTGCGTGTTAGTACTCTCTTAGGTAGAATATAAAAAGTGTACTATTATTGTTAGGACAAGATTGTTATTATCAGAGCAGGCAATTTTGTGGCTGTTATTGTTTGTGAGTCACACCATTTCTCTAAAAATAACAATTTTTGTCATGCAAACAACTCCCTATAAAAAATTACAATAGTAATTATATGTAAAAATAATATGTTATTAGGGTTTTTCCCCTGTGGGCTCAGCTCCACTTCGGTGAATGTGCCGGCTTGTATTGAGAATTTTTCTTCTAATTATCGAAAAAAATATATTATTCAGGTTATTAACATAAAGAGAATAGCTCTGATAATATATGTTATTATGTTAATTTAATTCTTATATTTTTAATTGTTTTACTTTAGTCCATATATAATTGATATTATATCAATTTGATATTCAGAGAATAGCTCTTTTTATTTGAAATAATATGAAAACTACAATTGTAATTAAAGGTGTAAATAAAATAATATATTTTTACTTCAAAGGATCAAATAGAGCTTAGAAAATAGAATTAATGTATATAAAAGGATTATTCATTTTTCATCTTGTGAGCCTTAAGAATAATTTTATACTCTAATATATTTTTTTACATAAAGACTCATTTTATATTTTATGCTAAAATTATTATTAATGTTAAATATAAAGATTGTTAGGATTTGAATTTATAATATCTTGGTTAATAAGATTCTGATATTATAAGTTTAAGCAGTTAGAGCAAGGTACAAACGTAATTTTGTACTGTAATAAAATTTAAGAAATAAAAATATTCACAGAGCTTAAATAATTTATAATAATTGAATTGAACTAGTTTTTATTTAGGATTTTTTTACTAAAAGTCACATAAATTTTAGGTGAGATTTTAAAAAATCACCTAATTTTTCTAATTTTTTAATGCAATACCTAAATATTTTAAAATTTTTTAATGTCATATCTTAATGTGAGATTGCTAAAATCCGTTAGTTTTTGTTGGCATGATATTTTGAAAAAAAAATTTAGTATAGTTTTTGTTGGCATGGTATTTTGAAAAAAAAAAATTTAGTATAAAAATTATTTTTTAAAATATTATAATTTTAAGATTTTTAAAATTTTTAAATATTTTTAAATTACTTTAAACGAAATTCGAATTTTTTTTCAAATATTATCCAATTTTTTTTCAAATGCCATGTCAACAAAAACTACAGAGTTTAATGGTATTAAAATTAAGGTATGACATTAAAATTTTTTAAATTTTAGGTGTGATACTAAAAAATTAAAAAATATAGGTAATTTTTTAAAAAACCACCTAAAGTTTAGGTAATTTTTAGTAAAAAACCCGTTTATTTTAAGTAAACTAGCGAAAGATTTTTTTTCAATAATTAGCGACAAGGTTGCCATTCAAGATAGGCTACTCGACTAAAGTGAGGCCTAGGATACCTATAAAGAAACGGGGACCAGAAAAGGACAAGCACAAACAGCAGGCCAAAACCGAGAAAACAGGAATGCAAAACGAAATACAAAATACAAAGAGGGCCAACAAACGCTTGAAAACTGTAGACGCTTAAAATAAAACAGGGAGTGCCAGGATCAAGTTGGGAGATTAAAGCACAACATCAAAGCTTGGAAAGAAGGTAGGTACTCAAGTCAAAAATTACCTTAGTCCATCTGTTAAAGTATAAAACTATTTCTGAGCGTTCACCCATAAGCTTAAGCTTTTGGAGAGATGGTTCTTTAACATGATATCATAGCCATGTTGACCAAGAGGTTACAAGTTCGAATCTCAGCAACTCCCATTTTCAATATCAAAACAATTTGAGCACAACGTATGATGTGCGTATGTGCATTATCCACGCTTCAAACTCAATTGACATTTGGATGAGGGGACATATTGGAGTATAAAACTATTATTGAGCTTTTATCTATCAGCTTAAACTTTTGAAAAAAATAGTTCTTTGTTACCATTAATACAAATCGCTTGATCATATATACAAAACACCGGGGTAAGAAAATAAAGGAGGAAAATAATGAAGCCAGCCAACTACAGTTACAACTTCGATTGGGACAGAGCGTTGTAGAAGAATTGTTTTTTGGGTGAAAATATCTAATAAATTAAATAATTTATCCCAAAAAAAAAAAAAATTCATCCAAAAAACCAAAAATGCGTATCAAATGGAACATATAAATGCTGGGGGGTCCAAAATATATTATCATATAATCTGATAGTGTCAGTTTATACATGGTGATGGTCACTTTCGTGTTCGCAAAAATTGACATCTTTTTTACGCTCTTTTTCGAGTTAGGTATCCTGAGATTTGACCATTTATTATTTGGGTACTTTAGGGTTCATTTACCATATTAGAACTTCGGAGTTAAGCGTGCTTGAATGAGAGTAGTAACAGGATGGGTGACCTCCTGGGAAGTCCTCGTGTTGCCAACCCTATAAGGTTAGAAGTCATGGGAAATAGCCCCTCGGCAGGGTTACACCCTGAAGGAGTAAGGCTGGGTACATCCACCCCTCCTAGACCCCGCTTATGCGGGAGCCCTTGGGGCACTGGGTCTGTTGTTGTTACTGTTGTTGTTGTATCATTTAGGTACTTTGATGCTTCAAAATATACAATGGGGTACCTCGAGGTTTAAGAATTTTTTCATTTAGATATCTTAAAGTTTTTAAAATTTCATCGATCGGGAACCCTTCTTTTAAAATGCAATAGATTTTCTTTGAAAATGGTCAAAGTAAAATAAGATTCCAGCAATATATAAGTATATTTATTAGAATTCGACAATTTTTTACCAAAAAATGTTGATATGACGCATGATTTGGGCACTATAACAGCAATTTATATACAAACTAAGTGAACAATTTTATCGTAATTCGTTAAATTTTGTTAAAAACATTAGAATGACTTGTATATATACCATAATAATGCACTATATTAGCATATTTTGTATAAAATTAGTCTAACTATCATAAGAACTCAAAGTGATAAAAGTTTCAAAACATGAAGTACTTTATTGTATATATTGAAATGTCATGGTGCCAGCGTACCTGATTGATAATTTCTTAAATCTTCAATATTGGAATTTGGGGTAGTGTACTTCAATTTTGCTTATCTTGTGTTTTGCGTCTATCCCACATAAGAAGAGTAGTGAAGGAAAAACTAGTTTATGTATACCCTTCCACTTGGTAAAGTCTTAAGGGGCCTAAATTGGGTTTTGTTTACCACACGAGTGCGCGGACTTTTTCTAACCCGGGCATTATATTTTACTTGTCGTAAACAAATTCCAAAGGAGTTCTAGGACTAATCTCGAGCTCAAGGTCCTCTTGTGCTCAACCTTGAGGCTGTTATGTTTGAGTATTTGTCCGTTAGTCCAGGTTCGAGTTCAAGACTGTCGGGTACACGTTTTGACCATGTATCTACCCACTTCGTTCCATAATCATTTTTGCCATAATTGTGCCCGGATTTTACGCCCTTTCATATCCGCCACTTTCCTAATTATGGACACATTTTGCCCACAATCCTTAACAAATTCATGCTTGCACGCTAAGTATTTTTGCCAATAAATACCAAGCTTTAGGGCGATGTTTAACACCAGAAAAAATACAGAAATTCTTCTTCTTCTTCCCTCTGAAATTCTCTCTATTCTTACTCTGGTTACTCAACAAGTTGGGGCATACTCCAACCCATCAAACAAGAGTACACTCCTGTGTTGGGTGACGTGTTAACCCTAGCAGTTAGAGTGCTTGACGATCCCGTTTGTACCATAGCGGGCGCATAAACGACTTAGAGCAGTGAAGAACTCTACGGTACTGTAACTTCCTTTAGTTCATTCTTCTTCTCTGAATCTTTTAATTTCAGTCGTATAGTTATCATATCCCAAGTCAAATTGGTGTAATAAGAGGTTTATTGAGTTCAGCTTTGTCGTTGTGTCGTTTAAGTTTTATTTGCCCCCATCTCGAGTTAGTCTAGGTGCCTCAAATTTGAGAATTTGGTTGCTCATTTGCCCATATTTTCTAACATGTAATCCCAATTCTAAATGTCATGCAAGTGAAGAGTCCAGAGCTGACAGGGAAAGTAGAGAAAATAATGGAAAATTTATTCTGCTTGAATCAAAGTATTCCCCAATATTGAATTTGGAGGAGAAAAAGGGCAAATTATGTTGTATGCCAACCTAAGAAAAATTAATTTATCCCATAAATTTGTATGAAATTTGCGTTTGGAGAATTAATTTGAGTGTGAGATGAAATCTGTTTCAATAGCAGCAATTATTTCTTAAAGGCTTGACTAATAAAGCGTGGTTCATGTCCTTCTTCGCTGTAGTCAACACAAATTGGAGGAGCAAGGAATGTTTGTATCTTCCACAATACTTCTTCTGGTTGGGCATATGTATCATCGACACTGTTAAATTGAGTGATTCCAGGATATTGTGCGTTACCCGTATGTATCCATCCACTGGCGCATGGAAGACCCTCGCAAATTATGTCACTTCTCTACGCCTAGCGCCAGATCTGGAAAGGCAAGTTCAGATGTTACATAGTTTACACGACCGCCGCTACCACCACCCTAGGCTACGTCTCCAGTTGCGGATCATGCACAATGGTTGATGTTAGTCTAACTTTGATTATGTTACGCCAGCTCCGACATCCCCCCCCCCCCCTCTCTCCTTTTGTACTCTTTCCCCTTTACTTCTTGTATCTTTGAAAGAATGATTTCTATTCTTCAATGAGGAATTTTTCCTCTTAACTATCAAAAAAAATTGAGGGTGAGCTGAATTATAATAAGGGGCTTTGAAGAAAAATATTTTACTTTTGAAAAAAATTCCTTCTATGTCGTTAAGGTCCTATTTAGTACATGGAACTGAAGCCTAGAATTGGAGCTAAGACTAGAATTCCAATTATATTGTTTGGTTCACTTGCTAGAATTAGAATTACAATTTCACTGCTCAATTCCATAATTAGGTTTTAACTGAAAATCATACATTCCAATTCCTTAGGGATAGCAGTAAAGAATTGTAATTCTATATCAACTCCACTGACTAAAGCCCAAAATGACCTCACTTGCTCAACTGAAACCCAAGATGGCTTAAAACCGAAAGACTTAGACATAACCTAAATTTGACTTGATCCTTGAAATCACCTAGCTCATATGACTTGAACTTGAAATGACCCCAATCAACATACCTCAAAGTCCAACGTGACCAACCCTATTGACCTGAAGCCCATATGACTCATCCTAAAAATGAAACTACTCAACTTGAATGTTACGTAATCAAGCTGAGTCAAAGCCGAAATGACCGGAGCAAATTGACCAAAAACCTACTTTGACCTAAACCTACAATGACCCTACCCATCTCAGCTTCAACCTAAAAATTTGATCTAATCCGAGATAATCGGAAATTTAAAATGATATAAGCCGGTTGACATAAAAGTAAAATGACTCGAGCTCGAAATGACCAAAATCAACTCAAATCAACCCAATTACAGCCCGAATCTCGAATATACTTTAGTTGATTAAATGAAAAGCCAAGATGTCTTGAACTTAAAATGATCCAACGCGACTAAAACGCGACCGGATTTTAGTCGAAATTATACAAAAATCAAACTTTAGTTGATTAAACTTAAAATACTCTACCTCAATTAACAAAAAACCTGTAACGACTCGAATCATTATGGAATTATAATCCTGACTTTCAATTCATTTGACTAATCAAACAATGGAATTCCAATTTCATCAGAAATTGAATTGAAATTACCATTCCACAATGCGATTTCAATTCTATGTTTCAAATAGAGCGTAAGGAGAAACTGATACAGGATAAATATAGTACTATTGGTAGAAAGTTTCATATTAATAATAATATAGGTATTATTAGGCAATTACGATAAGATTAGTGTTAGTATTAGTTATCCCCATTCCCTTCTATAAATAGAGGCCTTGGGCCTTGTATTAGGATCATCACAAATCAATCAATGGAAATCCTATCTTCTCTTCTCCCTCTAAACTCTATCTCTTCTCCCTCAATGTCTATTTCTCTTCTCCCTTAACCTTCTATTTCTGGTCACTATTATCCTAGTTATTAATTGTTACTATCAGTTTGGTTTTTACCGTAACAGAAACCAAGTTTCTCGGTTATCCGTATAATTTTGCGATTCATAATAATTGAAACTCTTTTTTCGATAATTAAAATTACAAAATCCAATCCAAGACAAGGTTTGAGTAGAATACATCAGCAAGCAAAGAAAAGATAATTGAAACCCTAATGACGTGAGAACATTATTTTATACGTAGTTGAACATGTATGGCATGGGGTTAAAATTTTGGGGGTAATCATTCCTAATGCAAACATTAATGGGGTAATTACTAATCCCTGAAAGAATTTTATTTTCACTTTATTTGGTTTAAGGATAATTGTTAACCTGTAAATCTTTACTTATGTTTGGTATGAATGCAATACCATCTTTTGAATACCGGTGGAGCAGATGAGTTATTGGATACTGGTGGTAGTGGTGGCGGTTCGACGGTGGAGCAGCCCTATTCTGGGTCGTTGGGGTGGTGCTCCATGGCAGAGTGTTGGTGGGGAAGGAACCACGGTTTTTGTGGATAACTTGGCCATGACGCGTGATGAAGCTTGACAAGTATTCTCACAGTGTAGGGTGACGGTTAGGGTCACGGCAGCTACAAGCTATGGCAGCAGACAGTGGACGGTGGTGGATGGCAGCGGGCTGTTAGGGTGTGGAGGTTAGGGTTTGAGACAACTTTTTATATCTGAAATTTTTTTTAGAAATTAATAGTATGGGCTTTGCTCTACTCCCCTAGTGCAAAAGTTTTAACCGAGTATGGGCGTAAAAATTTTTATGGTGCAAATTTTGACCCCAAACCAAATAAGGATAAAAGAGGTTTAATGGTTAATGGGGTAACCATTAATCCATTTTACCCTCAAACCAAACCTGACCTATATATAAAATTAACTAAATCATTATTCGACCGAACTATTGAATATGCACTGACTCATATGGAGAATTCATTTTTCTTCTCAATGAATTGATTGATTGATTTTCCATTCTTCATCTACCAATCGGTTACTCCAATGTGGAACATGTAACTGATCATTATTAGAGCAAATAAATTAAGGATATTGTCGTAAAAAACTTACTATTATCAGAGCAAAATTATTAATCTTCAAAACCCATATAATTACACTGATAATAATATTTTTTGCTCAAGTAATAACAAGCAAAATCCAAAAAAAATAAATAAATAAAAAGACTTTTGTGGTGACTAAAACTTGATCAATTAAATTAAGAATTAGCTATACATTCATAGAAGCCATAAAAAAATATATATTAGAAGGAAAAATAACATTAATTGGGTAGTGGGTAACTAACAATTCCCCTAATTACTTAATTTAATTCTACATAAAATATCAATATTAATTACATGAATAATTGCATTTTTTTCTAGGATATCCTTCCTTCTACATTGCAAACTAATTTGCCCTTTTTATTTCCTCTAGGGCATATGTATTTTATAAATATGAGTAATGAAAAGTTGATCGGGGATTTGTCCGACGAAGAACATTATGTTTAAGAAAAGAACTAAGAAAGGCAAAATATTTGTATGCGCAAGAATGGTAACATGCTTCGAGAAAAACTGCAAAACAGGCAACATATTTTGGAAAATTTACGAGAAGGGCATCGGCTGATGTGGCATCTAGAAGATGACTTGGCACGCATATGATGCGGCAATTAGAAAGATGATACTACAGATTTTTGTTTCGATTTTCAAAACTTGATGCCTCCTTGTATATCTTATTCAATATGCGCTGTTCTTTTTATAGTATGTTTGCTAATTGAAAAGACGAAGAGTAGGTGAAGCGTCTATTTCCCTATTAGGGGTACGGGTCGTCCGAGGTTCATTCTTCAACACTTTGTTCTCCAAGAGTGTCTTATTAGAATTAGGTAAAGGAAAAGCAATGGTAAGATCAAGGTTCAAGTCGAACCCATGCGACGTGATTTCTTGCTCGATGCAACTAATTGCATTGTCAGACAATCTGTCGTTGATGTCACCCAAGGATTTGTCGGATGGCTTGAACGTGTTGATATTGTTGTTATTAGTGTTCTTCCTTGACTCAGACGACAGAATGGTAGGAGCAGGATCTGAGATTTGAGGGCGTGGAAGGTGTTGGAGTTTGTGGTTATTGGGGTCAATTCCCATACGAATCAGCTTCTTTCTTATGTGAGAGTTCCAATAGTTTTTCACTTCGTTATCTGTCCTTCCAGGCAATCTTCCAGCTATCAACGACCACCTATAACGACAATACCCATAAAAACTATGTTAAGCATACTTCAACAAATAATTCACATACTGATATAATAACTAAAAGAGGCAAACTTAGCCATATTTTCATGATCATATAAGCCAAAAAAATTAGAATTATATATTTTAGATTAAAACATCTATCTTTATAAAAATTAGAATTACATATAAGATTAAACTCTTATGACAAATGAATTCTTTTTGTTTTCTTTTTGTGTAATAGGTACGTGAGTTTAGGGATAATTAAACTCTTTTCCGCATACAATATTATGTGTTTAATTAAAGTCGATCCCACATTCTTTGTCAGTCGAAATTTCACTAGGGTTTCACGAAGGAAAGGGGCAAGTAATAATCACCTACTTATGTTTTTCTCATAAGTAAGCAAGGTTTCACGAAAGAAAATTTTTTTTTTTTTTTTTCAAAACTAGTGAGAGAAACTCGCGATACAAAAGACTGCACTCCCGAGGAGAGCCCGAAGAAGCCCAAAAACATGTGGGGCAAAAACGAATTTGATGAAAGAGATGGAAATTTGAAACTATAAAATATTTTTTAACACTCAACCAATACCATATCTGCAAGAATATCAGATATTATAGTAAAACCGTACAGTCATGTGAGATTATTTGTTGCTTGCTAATAAGAAACCAACTGGTACAAAAATTTAAACTGATTAATAAAGACTCATAAATGATTTTATACTTTGATACGTGAAAATGAGAAAAGGGGTGGTTCTAACCTATTACCAAGAAGAGCATGCAGCTTGATGATGAGGTCCTCCTCATCTTGCAAAAAATTCCCGCGCTTAATATCTGGCCTCAGATAATTTATCCATCTCAGTCTGCAACTTTTACCGCATCTGTCCAACCCTAAGTATTCCATTTGCACCAAAGGGAAATAAATTTAGACGAAGAAAAAAAAATATATACAGACATACATATATATATATATATACACACACACGGGAATCATCATATGTATAATTCAATGTACCGGCAGCCTTAGGGAGGGAACGCCAGCAACCTTCGCCGTGAGCCTTGATGTAATCGATAAGTTTCTTATCTTCCTGCTTCGACCAAGCACCCTTGTTCGTTCCTTCTTTGTCGCAGCATGGCTTTCTCATTATAATTCGCTTTTACTAACTTATATTACACGTTTGATGTACAAAGTTATGTATGTTTCAGCCGATAAAAATGAAGTAGTTGAAAGGAAAAATAGAGGAGCGAATGGAGAGTGAGGAAAAAGGGAGAGAGAGAGAGATCAAACCCCCACAAAAGGGTGAGCCCTAAATATAAAAGGAAAAGTAGAGAGAGAAAGAGAAGAAGGAGAGAGAAAGTTGACTTGGACTGGCGGGTTTGGGGTGGGTGGGCTCGCAAGTCTCTCTCTCTCTCCTCTCTCTCTCTCTCACTTTGGTTTGCATGGGAACTACATTTTTTCATGAAGAACGCGCGTTCTGACCTTTTGTTTTTCCCTCGTCTTCTTCAATTTTAGTATTATTTTTTGGATGTTTACGGTATTATATTAAGGTGTGATATTAAAAAAATTTACCAGGATAAGAACTACATTTATAGGGTTCATTTACCAGGTACTAATATACTAGATCCTGTTAGAATTTCGAAATTAAGCGTGCTTAAGTGAGAGTAGTACTAGGATGAACGACCTCTTGGGAAGTCCTCGTGTTGCCAACCCTATAAGGTTGGGGGGCCTCGGAAACATCCTTTCAGCAGGATTACACCCTAAAGGGATAAGGTTGCGTATATCCATCCCCGACCCCGTTTAGGCGGGAGCCCTTGAGACACTGGGTCTGTTGTTGTTGTTTTTAAAACGTAGGTGTGGTACTAAAAAATTAGAAATCTAGGTATTTTTTTAAAACTGGACCTAAAATTTAGGCGGTTTTCAATATTTATTATGTTTAATGACTTTTACATAAGTAATATTAAGGAAATTTATTCAGGTACGTCAGATTTGGCATTTTATTATTTAGTTATTCATATATTTTAATATATATAATAAAATATTTTGAGGTTTTAGATTTTATAAGATATTGTTCATGAATGTTTACCAGAAAATGCATGCTAACTAAGGCTATTAATTTTAACAATATATATTTTGAACATTATTTTAAAAATATATATAGGTGCCAGCTTTATCACAATTTGGAGAATGCTAACCTGTCGCTTAGGTTTTTCCGGTAATTAGCAGCAGAGTCGTGATACATAGGAGGTAATTCGAATAAACGAGCCATGAGTCAACCCTATAAAAACGGGGATCAAAACAACAGAAACAGTGCAATATAGGAATAGAGGCAAAAGCAGACAAACACCAAGACACCCAATGCGGTAGGATGCCGACAATCCAAAACGTCAAGCCACCTAAACATACCTGATAACCGAATTTTGGTAGATGATATCAAAGTTATAAGATTTTGGAACTTTCAGATAACTTGTTGTATATATTAAGATGTCATAATACCTGAATGTAAAAATGCTTAAACTTAAAGGTATCTAAGTAATAAATATAAAATTAAGGATGTGTTCGAGGTACTTCCCGTCTTTATTTTTTTTTTCTTTTCTTCGTCTTGGCTATTCGTCTCGTATAACTTTCGGAGTACTTCCCTCCCAATTAACTATCAAAAAAGGACATATTTGAGGTTATACCGAGAGTTTTTCCTCTAATTATTGAAAAAAATGACGAGTTTGAATTTATACTGAGTTTTCATTTAAGAATTGTGTAAAACAAGAACCATTTATGGTTTTAAATTTTTAGAAATAGTTTTCAAATTTCTATCTCTTTTTTTAACAAAATTTTTATATCCCAATGAGCAGTACTATAGCTATACAATAATTATTCATAACTTGAATATCTAATCTTACAAAAAACAGGTCGTCGGAAATAGTCTTCTTTCAAGATAGCACCCTAAAGGAAGAAAGCTGTATACATTCATCCCCAAATCCTACTTATGTGGGAGTCTTTGTGGCACTAAGACTGTTGTTGTACTGTTGTAATCTAACAAATGGCAGCCATCACGTTATTGCGTCATAAAAATGGTAATTATATTTATTTTATATTATTTTAATACAGTCTAATAATTTTTATATATTAACATCATATATAGTCAAATTATATATCGTTATCTTATACTTTTTTAGTCTTATCGGTATTAGTTTTTTTGTACAAGTTAATAATAATTAGTGGCGGATCCAAAAAATATTTTCAACGGGACCAAAAAATGAACAATAAATCATACATCCATACCAACGAGGGAAAAGAACGAGTTTTAGGTACCTTTAATTAGTAAAAATTTTCGAATACCAAAATAATATTATCTAATATCAACGCAATAAATCATGAAAATAAGATAGAAAGCTAGTTTTTTTTTTTTAATAAATAACGAGCAAAGCTCGGGATACAAAATACGGCGCCCCATAGTAGGGCCCAAAGAAAGAGAAACCGAGAATAACAAGCAATTTTGTAAAAGATTTTACCCTCTTATTTTGAATTTGTATACTAAAAACTCGACAAATTAAATGTAAAATCTAGTATATATTTATTCGTAAAATAGAGACGAGGGAGCCGAGTAACTGAGGGCAATTTTACTTTTATATAAATAAATATACTAAATATAACATTCAATATACATCTATCCGAAACTTATCGGGAGCACTTGCACCTAACGCTTTCAAGTTGGTTCCAACTTTGATAGCAATCACTACTGATATGAAAAATATTTCTATCATTTAAGGGCTCGATTTGATTTTCCTTCAAGAAAAGAGAGAGAAACAATCACACGTTATATACATCACTTTAGACTCAACTTGGTGTAGGTATAGACGTCTCAAGTTTTTCGGGAATGCTGTCATACTTTAGTAGTTGGCGTATTGATAGGCATTTAAGGATTGGGGTTTGTTGTTTTGTTTTATTTTTTTCTCGCTCCTATATGCTTCCTCAAGATATGATTCAGTAGCTACACCGGTTCTATACTGAAAGTTATTTCTCTAATTATCCCAAATGATATATCATTTAACCTCGACTTGGACAGTATGATAAAAAAAAAGCGACATTTTCAATGCCCCAAGGGCTCCCGTCTAAATAGGGTCTGGGGGGTGGATGTATGCAATCGTTCCCCTTGAAGAGAAACTATTTCCAAGAACCTCCAACCTGAGGAGTGTAACACGATAACTTCCCGGGAGGTCATTTATCTTGGTACTACTCTCTTCCAAGCACGCTTAACTTCAAAGTTCTAATAGGATTCGGTGCTTGCGTATTGGTAACCTCTTAGATAGAAAATAAATTATTTTCTTAAGTAGAAAATTAATTTTTTAAAATATTTTTGAGCCTAGACTGGTTGAGAGAGAAACAGTTGACTAGTTGTTTACCAGTGGGTTTACCGTTGAATACGTCTTTATCCATTTTTTTGAGCATTTTTTTCGCATTTATTTTCAGTTCATATCTGCATAATAATTGCATTTTTTTTTTTTTTAATTCTTAGATATATCACATTTTAAGTCATGAAAAACATGTAATAAACATATACATACATCGACTTCAACTGTACTAAAAAAAAGTGATATAAAAAGATGGATCAACGAAAATTCTCAAATGAATAGTAGGTGACAGAGTCTACATAATGGTAAGGCTTTATTTTATCTCGTTTTTCATTTATACATTTAGATTTTTGATAAGCTAAAAATTGGGTTTTGAAAATAAAATTTTCTTGTTTTTGGTTTTTCACTTTTTAATTTTCACTCAAAATAAAAAAAATTAAAAAGAAAACAAAAGATGATGAGAACTTCTTTCCAAATTATAATTTTTAGTTTCTCAAAAATTAAAAATTATAATCAATAAGACGATATCAAACAAGCCGTAAGCAAATATTTAGGATTGAAGTTTTCTTCGTCTCAAGGAAATGAAAAGAAATATTTTTTTTCCCCTTCATAATCACATAATCATGTATATGTTATGTGCACTTTGTTTTTAAAGGCCCAGAGTGAGGCAGACAACCAAAGAGGGTACTAACAGGCAAGCACTGAATCCCATTAGAATCCCGAAGTTAAGTGTGCTAGAGTGAGAGTACTACCAGAATGGATAACCTCCTGAGAAGACCTCACCCCTCAATTTGGGAGTACTCGAAAATAGCCTCTCTTCAGGCAGGAGTAGCACCCTGAAGGAGGAAAGCTGCACACAACCACCCCCTCCTCCGACCCTACTTAGATGGGAGCCCATGGGAGACTGGAAATGTTGTTTTAGAGAGAAGTAGAGAAGGTCTTGCTTCAACCGTAATAATATTAGGGTAATGTTATTAATAGCGCAAAATTATTAAGTAAAATCATAGTTTTTTCGATAATTATCGGCATATCAGAAGAACAAACATGCATCTCGACAAAGCGAGTCCTAGACCGCCCCGTATACGGGGGTGGGTACAAAAGAAAAGGACAAAGCAAACAGGGACCAGATAACTGGGGCAAATAGGAACACCGGGAACAGGACAGGCACAACAGGGACAAAAAGGGACAGGCCCCAAAAAACCAAGACCATGAAAAAAATTACAGAAAAACCAAAAACTGAAAAACCTGAACTACACGGACATCGGACAAAGCCGGAGCACAAACACCCTCAAGATCATAGTTATAAGGGCAGTTTTATAACTTTCACTATTTGTAAAGCGCATCATTCCTCTAACAATAATAATAACTTTGTAATATTATCCAAACAAATAAGCACAAACAAAAAGGGGGCCGTCATTCTCCTTTGGGCAAGTTTGAGTAAGACTGGCAAAATCTGACACAACACGATAACACAACATAAACATGATACGAAGATAGCGGGTTTGGATCTGGGGTTTTGAAACCAGGTTGAATTTTGGTTGACCAGTTTAAACCGTTTAAGTAATTGGGTTGAATTTAGGTTTGACCCGTGTAACCTGTTTTCTACACGATTGACCCGTTTATATAGTTATGCTAGACATTTAAGTAATACGTTATTTTTTTTTTTTTTTTAGTTAAGATAATTTGAACTATATTTAGTCATATTAATTAGATAATTTATTTTAATAGTTACAAATATAACAAATATTTATTAGTATTATCAACCATGAAGTGCATTATTAATATGTTTATAAGTCAAAAAAACTAGCATTTAATAAAAAAAAGTCACCGATATAATTAAATAGATAACTCATTTAATAATTGGGTTGGGTAATAGTTAAAAGTTCCTAACCTATATAATAAAAGGGTCGGGTTAGGGTTGACCCTATTTTTAAAACCCCTCGCATAGCACGAACACAAACACGATACGATATCACACGACATACTTGCCACTCTAAGTTTGAGTACAATGCATCAAAAAGCTTACAAAGTTGAGAAATGAGAGTACAATTTCAATTCAATCTACGTGGAATTGATTCATCCATGTGCCAGCAAATGGAAATAAAAACCAGATAAAAACAATTTTTGTTAATAATTTGAATATGAGAAGAATTTAAAAGTCTCTTTAGTCGCCCCGATATTAACAAAAAATATTCTAACAGTAACACTAATTAAAAATAAGAAAAGATAATTTTTAAAACCTAATTTTTTGCTTTCAGAAACCAAAACTACAAATACAAGACGCTCTTATGAGACTAAAATATATAAGAATATTTCCTCATTGAAAAAAAAATATTATTATAATAGTAAATAGCCTATTTTCAGTAGCTAGGGAAACCACTCTCATTTTATTTCTACTATAACAACAGTCTCAGTGCCTCAAAAGCTCTCGTATAAGCGAGGTCTAGGAAGGGTGGATGTACGCAGCCTTACCCCTTCAGAGTGCAACCCTGCCGTGAGGCTGTTTCCGAAGACCCCCAACCTTATAGGGTTGGCAACACGAAAATTTCCCAGAAGATCACCCATCCTGGTACTACTCTTGCCCAAACACGTTTAATTTCGGAGTTCTAATAAAATCTGGTACCCTAGTACCTGATAAATAAGCCCTTCTCATTTTATTTCTAATATTTTTATTATTTTTTATGTGAATAATTAACAACGGTAAAGAAAGAAAATCTTTTCCGCTGCAAAAAAGAAATTCACTTCACAAAGAAGAGAAATGCGTCTTTTTCACTTGAGACTCCATTTGGTTTGGACAGAACATTTTTTGTTCGGAGAATATTACTCCCAGGAAAAATTTTAACAACAAACAAAGTGCCTCAAGAGCTTCCGCATAACAGGGTCTGAGGAGGGTAGGATATATGCAGCCTTACCCCTTCGAGATATTACCCAACAGAGAGACTATGACCGAGGACCCCAACCTGAAAAGTATGGAAGCATAAAAGCATAAAGTATAAGGGGAAAAACATAGCACAAAACAAGCAAAACGAATATAAAGCAACAAAAGACAAATAATAGGCAAATAGACAAATAAAACAGCTCTCATCCATATTAAGTACAACAAAGACGCAGTCATGTATACTTATTCACAAAAGAGACTTATTAAAATAGTACGAAAAATGATTTCGGTCAACTCAAACACAAGCTTAAAAGAAACCTATTTTGTCCAAGATCCTAATATCATATTTTCAATCTCATCTGGACTCAAGTATGAACTTCATATAAATTTACATTATGAAATTAAATTTCTATACCATACAAAAGAAACTTCTAAAGCAAAAAATAATTTTCAACAAATTCAACATAGGGCACCGAGGTAATAAATACTCAAATCTCAAGATACCTAAACAATAATTTCCCTGCTTTAATTGTGCACATTTCCCAACCCTAAGAGGTAAAAAAGCCCACAGATTCTTTTGCTGAATTCATGTTGAGTTTGACGCCCGCAAGACTGTTTGATGGGGTAACCAATCAGCTTCCAGAATACACACATCTGATCTGACGGCAGAATCCAATCCAACGGCTAGTAATATTTTGACCTGCATCATATATTATACATATTATATATATAATATAGATAGATAAATAAGATAAAATGGTGGACCAAATTTGTCCCAAAAAAAAAAAAGATAAAATGGTGGACCAACAGGTGCTATAGAGATGGATAAGGTAGGCAAAGATAGTATATATGAACCAGTAATATGAAAACATTGTATAGTAGGATGCTGTTGCATTCAACTGTCAACCTATAATGAGCATTGACAAGTAGATATATGAGGTTTCATTTCATAATACCTTTTTTCTTCGGTCACTTGTCATTTACTCATGAATCTTTTTGTTCAACTTTACTCCAAACATTCTTCTTTTTTTTTATACTGGTAAGAAGATTATAGGTTTTCTGAACGAGACAATAACTAGGATGAAGTCGGATCGGGGAGTTCTGATCTTGGGACTAAGCTGAAAGGGGACGGGAATTTTAATCACCAAGTCATCCCAGAAAGTTTGAATATTCCCTAAACATCGCTCTTTTTTTTTTAGCTTTTTTATATTAGTAAGGAGATTACAAATTTCCTAAATGAGACAACTAGGGGAGAGCCGGATTGGTGAGTTCTGATCTTGGAACTAATCTGAAAGGGGGCAGGGATTTTTAACCACCAATTCAACCCAGAAAGCTCGAACATTCCCTAAACATTGCTCTTTTTTTTATATTGGTAAGGAGATTACAACTTCTCTAAACTGGGATAACAGCTGGGAAAAGGGAAATTGGCGAGTTTTGTTACTGGAATCAAGCTAAAAGGGGCGGGAATTCTAACCATCAAATCAACCCAAAAAAACTCAAATCTTTCCATACATTTCCCTTTTTTATACTAGTAAGGGGGATTACGAATTCCCTAAACAGAGACAACTTGGAGAAAGTGAGATTAGTAAGTTTTGATCTCAGAATCAATTCAAGAGAGAGTAAGGATTTTAACCACTAAGTCGACCCAAAAAAGCCCGAGGATTTCCTAAACATTGCTCCCTTTTTATACTAGTAAGAAGATTACAAATCGCTTGAACAAGGATAAAAACTTAAGCAATGGGGGATTAGTGAGTTTCAATGTCAATCCCTAGCTGAAAGAGAACATAAATTTTAACCAACCAACCAGATCAAGATGCTTGAACATTGCCCATTTGCCACAACTCAATAACTCCCCAAATCTTCCTCCTAGCATTGCTAATGCCAACAAGAACTACCTACTCAAGAGTACATGTTTGCTACTTTTCCTTCATATTTTAAGGCAATTATTAATTCGATTTAATTAAATTATTCACACAACACACCACGATTGTGACCCCCAAAGACAATAGAAACTGTGATTCAAACCCACGACCTTTTATCCTAAAGCTTCAACCTTGGCAATAATCCTAGCTTTCCCTTACTTACAACGAAAAACAACCAGAAACATTAAGGACTTGTTCGGTATCTTTTTCATTTGCAATTTTCGGTTTTTAATAAACTAAAATCGGATTTTGAAACAGATTTTTTCTTATTTTCAATTTTTTGTTTTCAATTTTGACTCAAACTAGTATGAACAAACTACAACAACAAACCCAATTTCCAAACACAAGGGCCCCCCCATATGCACTAAAAACACAAAACCAAAAACCTAAAATATCATTTCCATAAGCTAGTTTTCAATTTCTTAAAAACCAAAAACCGTAACCTCTATGCATTCACTATTTGCTGCAATGAAAGAAACCAAGCACATCCAAGAAAAGAGCAACCAACAAATGACTGCACTCAACAGCTTTTTCACATTCTAAACAAATCTATTAATCTGACAAATCCCCAGATTATGTCCAAATCCACCACTGGGTTATGACAGCTTCTTAGTGAATGTGTGACTGGGTCTTCCCTAGATTTTCATTGGAATGGTAGTTCACTGACCTTTGAAAGCTGCTATTGCCTTCATTTGAGAGAGAATTCTTGATGTAATACAGTTTTATTTAGTTTAATATTTGTCTTATTTTATTTTACGAGAAGTAGTTTCTTATTTGAGTTAGTATTTGTCTTATCGAGTATTATTTTAGGGATTAATCTTTTCCTATAGATATAGCCTTATAATTTATCGTTCTTAGTTCAGTAGAAATAATATTGAGTTCTATTAAGTTTTGTTTTTAGATGGTAAGTTGTGCTACATAAGTCCATCCTCTAGAATAACACGCAACAACAACAACAGACCCAATGCCTCAAGGGCTCCCCCGTAAGCAAGGTCTAGGATGGGTGGGATGTACGTAGGCTTACCCCTTCAAAGTGATACTTTAATGAGAGGCTGTTTCCGAGTTCCTCTAGAATAACGCCTTCCCTCTAAATGCAAGTACTATGAGAATTTGCATGCAAGATTGGTCAAGACCCTAAGCAGTTGAAGCAGTTGATTATGAGTTTGTTTCTATTGTAATGTCACAAATTCATTATCGGAGAAATAAAGACTGATGCAATAATATCATAATTGTATATAATATAAAGTGAATTATCCAAGGTTCCTCATTCACCAGAAAAGAGCCCATAGATCAAACTTGCTTTAGACCCCCAAAATCACAAGACTGGCCCAGCTTGAAAGAAGCAGGAGCAAGGAATAGGAATGGTGGGAGAGCCAGTAACCATACAAGTTTCTGAGGTCAAGAGAGGCGCTTTTACATCATAGTACATCAGATATTTTGAGAAAATTACTGAAACTTTATTAATTGAACTATTGAAGCATAAAATTTTAATATAAAGTCACTACCTAGCACTCAAAAAGAATCACAAAACAAAAACTTCAACAACCTTGGACCTAACTTCATGTAAAAGCATGTTCATATCTTTAAAGTCATTTAAAATCATCATTATGAGAGTTCCACACTACTACCAAGGCCCGTTCGTTTTGACCAATTTTATTATTTAATTGCATAACTTTTCTACAATAATCTCACGTCATACGCCCCCCTTCTATTCTCAAAAGTGGATAAAGCTCCATTTGTTTTGAGATAAAATCTTTTCCGTATAAATTTTATCCTTTACTTGTATAACTTCATAGTAATAATCACAACTATGTAAAATGCTTTTCTCCATTGAGGGGAAATTGACTTACACCCAACAATAAGGGAAAATATTTTCCTTCATGGAAGGAATAACATTTCCCGCGGTAATCTCACATTATATGCCTCACTTCAACCTCGATCTAGCATAAGCACTGAAATTGAGGAAGATGAAGAACTACCTTGGGGGTTTTGACCAGCAGGTGGCAGCCAACCAGTCTTAACAATACATATTCTCACCAGGAACAGTCACTTCTCTCTAACATTCAAATCTCCAGGAAGAAGCCCAGGCATCCTGCTTCATAGCCCAAAGAATAGAGAAATCCGAGGGTCATTAGAATAATCATGCCGAAGTGGAAACAAAATTATTGACATTCGATTAGGGCTGGCAAATGCGCTATTTCGTGTCATGTTTGTGTCTGTGTCCTTGTAATATAAGGGGTTGACTGGAACCCAACCTACGGGTTACCCGGTTAATTATAAGGGTGAGCCTTTTTCGTTACATGCTTGTTCGCCAACTTACAAATATGACAACAAGGTGCTCTTACCGTCGATGTTAACAATGCATACATGGTATATTTATGATTGTTAAAAGAAATTATCAAATTAAGATGTCCAAATTAGTTTGCATTATCTCATGAGAAAAGTTAGAAAAATATGTGTAACAACAGTAGTATACAACTCAAACAACATAACATAACTATATAATCGAGTTATTGTGTTGAAAACAGGTTGACCCAATCAAAACACAAATTCAACCCAATCATTTAAACAAGTTAAACGTGTCAACCCAAATTCAACCAAGCTTCAAAAACCCTAACCCAAACCTATAATCCTATATTTATGCCGTATTATCTTGTCATGTCAAATTTTGTCAGCCCTAATACATATCCACATGCTTCCTCTACCAAAATACAACCACCTTGATGTCATCTTTACCCACTATAAAACCATGGAATCAAATCATCGTGGTGTTATAGTAATAGTTGCAATGTTGCAAAGCATGATACTGCATTTTTTATGTGACAAATCACAAATAGCATGTCAATTTTTAAAGAAATATAAATTGCTTTTAAGCCTTATATTTACAGAAGTTTAAATAAATAGCTATACATCATCAAATTTTATAACCACTTGATAGTTTTTTGACATCTAATTACAATATATATGCAAAAAAATATTATAACAAACTAGTTCTCCGTAAGCAGATAAAAATGTTCAGGAAGAATATTCAATGTGATAAAAATGGTATTTTCTCAAAAAAAGAAAAAATTATTTCCAAAACTTAGTATTAGTTCTCCAGAAACTAAAAACTAAAAGCATACCAAATAGGCTCTAAGATAATAATTTCTAACATCCATGAGACCAAGTGATCAACTGTCATTCATGATACAGAAAGCATTCACCAAAGCATATCTTAATTTTTTTCATGAGGTCAACAAAATTCTCGGACACAGCTTAGCACCTTAAAGGGGTAAGGCTGCGTACATCTCATCCCGCAGACCCTGCATCAGAGGGAGTTCTTGAGACACTGGGTTTGTTGGTGGTGGTTGTTGTAGGTCAACAAAATTCTATGTACTCATTTTTCGGAAGGTATGCAGGCTTATATCTTTGAACTTAAAACCTCTTATCTCAAGCCTCAACCTCACTAAGGTTCTTAGACTCATTGCGAGGTTTCCAATGCGGTCAACAAAAATTCTCTATATTCCATGGCGAGGGCATTTTGACTTACCCTTCCACACCATTAACATACATCCAACATCATAAGATTCCTTATACATCCAACATCATAAGATTCCTTCCACAATTTTAATGTATCTAACTTAGAACTAGGACCACTTCTTTTTAGTAGATAAGCGGTATCGGAGATATGAACTTAGACCACCTTGAGTTAAGACCTCAACTAGGTTCGATGATCCATGCTCAAAATCGGTTTCATTTTTAGTTGATAAGGAGGTACAACAATGTTCTAATAGGGAGATGAACTTCGAACCCAAAACCTTGTGTTTGGAGAGTGGCTAGCATAACCACTAAACCTAAACCAAAACCAACATAGATAAAAATAAAATTGTTCAATTGAATGAACATTTTGACTGACATAAGAGTTCATATATATGATATATGCAGTAGTTAGAGAGTAGAGCTAAACTTGAATTTTCTAACAATATTCCAGCTCACACCGCAGACCTAACGCCCATCATAGACACTAGATGAAACGAATCCATTACATTTTTCTCTGTGGCTGGGACCACCACACCATGTCCTCAACTAGATTTTACATCCACGATACCCCAAATTAGGTGTAAATTAGAATTCCCCTCCATGCAGGGAAGACAACATGATGGGGATTGCACAAAGGGAAGGAAAAAAAGGGGTAAAGCAATACTGTGCCTGATATGTATCCTTTTTACATGCCTTTTACCTTCACTCACAATGTTATTTTCGGTGATTACATGTATATCTTGACCTGAATTTTGCGTTAACAGGGCGCGAACGAGTTGGGATGGAGCAAATTGGAAAAGAGTTAGCAGAACTCACAAACTAAGAATTTTTTGAGATCTCGCATAAGAAAACCGTTAACGTGTGCGGAAAGAACAGATCCAAGATTTGATCCAAGAATTTTTGGAGATCTCGCATAAGAAAACCAATCAAGTCAAGATTTGATCCATCGGGATTGGAAGAACAGATCCACGATGTTGTCCTAGCCGATCAATCGGACGGTGTCCCTCACTAAGCAGCCATGTTCTTAGCTTAAACAGTCATGTGCTTAGAGAAAATAGAAGGTGAAACAATACTATTAATCTAAATATGTCAATCTGCATTAACTACAATGATATGCATACAAAATAAAAGCTAAAGTTAGATTCAACAAAGGACTCCTGATCTAGTAAAAACCTACCATCCTACAACAACAATGAATCTAGTGCCTCAGAGGGGGTTCCATCAAGGCAAGGTTTGGAAAGGGTAAGATGTATGCAGCCTTACCCCTACATGATGCTATCCTATAGAGAGGTTGTTTCTGAAGGACCTCCAATCCTAAAAAGCAAAGACATAATATAACAACTAGATAATGAGAAAGGTTCCAGATAGAGTCAAATCCTAAATGACGTCAAAATCCATTGAAGTATTTTTATTTCTACGGGCGTGATATTTTGAAACCCTTCTAGGATCTCTATCACAAAATTAGTTGAAAGTGAAACATTCAATCCAAAAGATTTTGGGGTTGGAAGATAAGATGAGCTGACTCCCCTACTAACATGTGCCCCCTCACCTAATCATCCTTTTGCCATACACAGGCAAAATCTAGGAATCAAATAAATGTAGCAGTTTGAGTCGCACTTTGCAATTATGTTAAAATGTATAAGAGTAATTTTGTGAACCAAAATTCACGACACTAGTTCAATCAAAAAAAAAAAAAAAATCACAACATTAGTTGGAACTGCCAAATGCTGAGGGGGAGCAACATTTGACAAATGCTACTTTTATCTAAAATGCTATTACCACAACCAAAACCTACACCCTACTTTGGCAGGAGCCTTTCAGACACTGGATTTGTTGTTGTTGTACTTACATGCAAAAAATTGTTAAAAGGGATATAATATTAATGATCACTATTAATTCAACTTTTTTTTTTCTAAATTAGTTGATAGATTAAAATTAACTGTCTAATGTATTCAAAGAATACATAAAACACGCCTACAATCCGATGAGTATGGAGATGATCCTTCTGCTTGGCCATCGACCAATAAACGTGACACGCAGTTGTGCTTAGAACATCATATTTTCTTTTTCCTTAACATAATTTCTTCTATTATAAAACGAAAGTCGAGCCTATATGTCATAAACATGCAAACTGAATTACAGTTCCTATTTCAATTAACTAAATCACTATCAAAAAGTAAACTCTTAAAAAGTATACATCTAGAACATCAAGTTCTTGGATCTGAAACTTTTGTAAGGTACCCTTTTTTCTTGGTTAAGCAAAAGGATTTTAGTTGAAACCTAAGACCCAGTCTAAACCGATTCTATAAAGCGCCTATTTAATTAGAAGTTCTACAATTGAAACTCCAAAAGAAGGGATAGAAAACATGATTTTTTGGTTAGAAATCGTTAGACTATTTGATAGGATTAGCATAGAATATATTTTTTTAGTCAATATCATAGTTTAGTTGTCTTCATTTAAGGTAATAGGATAATATAATTACTTCTATTTAATTTAGTATCTATCTCCTTACTTATCCAATAGGGATTAGTTATACCTATAAATATAGTTTTGTAATTTATTATTTTTAGTTTTGAGAAACATTATTAAGTTTTATTTTGGCCTTTGCTCGTACTTCTGAAGAGAGTTACTTGAATAAAAAATGTTGAAACCTTGGTTCACTAAAAGCTTAGTAGATTGATGTGCAGAGTTCATCTGTGGAAACTTGCTGGAAAAAACACAGATACATTGTCACACTAGTTGATAGTTATAGATCAATATTTTATTTTTTATTTTTTTTGGGTAGCAAAAGATATCAAATTAAAAATAGAAAACATGTACAAAAAGTTAAGGGCAAGATATCCTAAGAGATGAAAAGAAATACAGAAACATAAAACTAACAAAGTAAAGCACTTCAGCTTCTCTAGGAATCAACAAAGGGGGTGCCTAAAAAACCTCCAAAACTTTGTTCCCCAAAGTGAGCCTAAAAAAATCACCTTCTCCCATAAAAAATTAAACGCAGTGGATTTGGCTTTGAAAGTTTTGTCTTTTCTTTCCAACCAAGTACGTCAAAGAATGATCGCCCTATATACATCAATATCCTCGCCTTCTACTTGGATTTGTCTCAGTATCTGAGATCCTTTCACCGTCAAAGCATCACAGATGTGCTTCTAAACATTCAGTTAGTTATTATTGTTTATTATCCTCCTTATAAGTAAATCTCCTAAGACGCATAGTTCCAAATAATTATTAGCCTATACAGCTTCTTAAAGCCAGAAAACTATTACACATAATCAACTAACTGATGAATTAGCTAACTGGCTCTACTTTTGCTCTACATATCACAAGCTATGTAAACTAACAAAATTCTTCTATAGCCACACACAGACCAAAAAAATGAGAACAAGTCTAGAACAACATTTCATGTTTGCACTTTTTTGTTTTTTGAGAAATTGAACACGTTTTGAAAACAATTTTTTTCTTGTTTTAGGTTTCATGTTTTTAGTTTTTCAAACAAACTAGGAAAAACAGAAAATAACAAGGAAAAAATAGAAAAAATCGATTCCAAAATATGGTTTTGTGATTTCCATAAAACTAATAAGCTAGAAATAGAGAAGGATACAGCCTCTCTTTAGGTTAACACCCTAAAGGGGAAAGGCTTCGTACATCCGCCCCCCAGACCCTGCGTAGGCGGGAGCCCTTGAGGCACTGGGTATGTTCCTTTTTTCCTTTTAGAGAAGGATACCAAAAAGGACCTAAGGAATTCGTATTTCAAAAGACGTGAAGACAGAAAGAAGAAGAAAACAGAAGGGGCAGAGTTGTGAAGTGGACAACGGCTCGCAAAAATATGCTAAGATATGCGTAATACCTTCATAAATTCATATGTAGTGCCCAAACTTCAGAGCCCGGAGTCTTTCAGTGCAATGTTCAAGATGCAAACTATCTGCACGTTCATACATAGAAGACATACTAAGCTCCGTTTGTTGGGGTACCTACGAGACAAAAGCTGTAAGGAACTAAAGAAAACAAGTTAAGGAAATATAAGAAATGCGTTACATTAAAATCCCGCTCCGCAAAAGTTACTAAGGCTCCGTTTATTTTGACAGAAAACCTTTTTCGGTCTCAATTCCATTGTTTCTTAGCATAACTCCACAGCAACAACCACAAAATGCGGAAAATGTTCTCCTCCGTTTAGGGGAATTGTTTTCCTCTTAATGAAAAACACATTTTCTTTCACAAAGGGAAAACGCTTTCCATCGTAATTTCACAACATCTATGTCCCTTCAATTTCAAGTTGGGAGTCCTGGGACATAACCTTCCTTTAGGATAGCACCCTGAAGGAGTAAGGCTGCATACACCTCACTCCCCCCCCCCCCCCCCCCCCCCGACCCTGTATTGGCGGGAACCCTTGAGACACTGGGTTTGTTGTTGTTGTTATGTATGTCCCTTCAACCTCAACTTGGAAAAGTGTGAGCCTCATACAAATTCATAAATAAAATGATTTTCTTTAGCTAGAAACCAAATTTCAAGAAAGAATATTCTTAACTGAAAATATTTTGTGAAACGATACAGCATGCAAAACCTTACCAGCCTTTGACATCTGAACAACAAAACCTGTCCTTATTTTCCACAAGAAGAATGTTTTCCGTTCAATCAAACAAGGCCTAAATGTTGCTCTTCAAAGAGAGACGGATGCATCTCTAGGATTACCAGTTCAACCTTCAGTATATGCATTTCCAACTCATTTACAAATAAGAGGATGAAAGCAACTATACAGAAGCCATGCTTACGTGGACAAATACACGGGAGAGAACATATCCATTTAAAGGAAGTCGTGGAACAAGCTGAAAAACCTTGTATAATATCTATCTACTGAGCTAGTAAGAACCTGATCCTCAACCTTTACATTTACTTACACGAAAAACTTCTTTCCGAAACCTCAAGATGGTTTGTTCTAACAATGAGAGAAAACCAAATAATTTGAAATATTCCGATCATAAGATAGCAAGCTTCAGCTTCACGGTTATCAGCAGTCTTATTAACAATTTTGAGACTCAGGGTAACCTAGCAACAAGTTTTTAGAAAGAAAATATCTCTTGGGAAAAGGTTACATCTTATAAGGTTTATGATGGGACAACTTACCAAAAAAAGGTTTATCATGGGACAGCAAGTTTTTTCTTTACTAGTCATGGAAACCGGATTGTTCCGTCTTTGCTTTCTAGGGATTGGGTTCTTCAGAAACAGCCTCGCTACAAGGTGCTGTCCTATAGGAGTAGCGCTGCGTACATCTCACCCTCTACAAACCCTGCCTTGGCAGGAGCCTCTTTCAGTTACTGAGGTTGTTGTTGTTGTTATTCATGGAAGCCGGTAATTTTGATGTGGTTTTCTAAGTTTTTTCATCTATCTCATATATCATTTTCAAGAACTATACATTTTCAAAATAGATAGCTCTGCATGCCTTCAACACTCCTTTCGATCATTACCAATCACCAAAATGTTAGATTATAAAACTATTCTTACACCTTCATCCATCAACTTAACCTTTTAGAATAGTTAATTCCTAAACATGGTATCACGGTCTTGTTGACTGAAAGATCATGATTTCCAATCCCACCAGTCCGCACGCTCAATCTTAATCAATCTCATTACAAGGTATGAAGTGGGTCTACAGATAACCCAAACTTCAAGCCATTGGAAATTCACATGAAAGGGCATTTCCAACGACCCCCAATCCGAACTTTCAAGGACATTCTGACCAATATCTGTAATCACTTTCAGCATGATATGTATGCCAGCATTCATTACATAATTTCTCTACTAGCATTAGTCTTATTTCCTGAATTTAGTTGTCTGCTGTTGGAAGTTGATTCCATTTTAATTCTCTTAAGAAATTTGCGGAAGTAACAGGATAATTTCTTTAACATACCTATCATGAAAGTATGAAATAAAAAATGCATAACTCCATTCAGAATCATCATCTGAAGCCGCACAAAAACACAATATCAAAGCACCAAAGATGAAACAGCAGTAGAATAGTAATTACTTTCAAGAAACTTGCAACAGCTAAACATCAGCGGGTCAAATGAATAACAAGTCCGGAAGACTTGTAGGAGTACACACTATAAACCAAGGCTGATTTAGAGTTTCAATAACTTTTCCGATAAAAACCATTCTTCACAGTGAATCCAATGTCGAAGATAACAAAAACTACGGGAATTTATCGCTTATGCACCCTTAAATTTAAGCATTTATGACCTAGATATCCTGGCATTTAAATATATATAATGAAGTACCCTTCAACAACAACAACCGACCCAATGCCTTAAGGGCTCCCGCATATGCAGAGTCGTGGGGGGGGGGGGGGGGGGAATGTACACATCCTTACCCCTTCAAGGCATTACCCTTAAGGGAAGCTGAGTCCGAGGACATATAATGAAGTACCCTAAAGTTTAAAAATTTTAGCACTTAAGTATCCAGACATTTAAAACATTTTATCAATCAAATATCCTCCACATATATTCGATGGATTTTTGGTGAAAAATATTGAAGTAGTCATAATTCTAAGTATCAGAATTTGATGACGTTTGTCCGAGAATACTAACATAAAACATGATTCAGGCAATATATAAAGTATCTTCTATCAAAATCTGGTGAATTTTTTCATAATCCGCTTGATTTTAACTAAAAACACTAACTCCAAGTCATACATATTATTGTAATCATATACCACATCAGCATATCCTGATTAAAATTGTCCATATTCCAACAAAAATTCACTATATTTCAACATAGGGTACCCTGGCAAAGTGACAAAACTTTCCAAACATCATGGCACCTTATTATATTTATTGAAATGTCGTGGTACACAAGTTATAAATACATAAGCCTTAGGGTATCTAAGCAATTATTTCCCATAAACTAAATTCAACAAAGACAAGCAACGGCAGAGATAAGGATATAGAGGTCTACATTACAATTCACAAGAACTCTGAAGGTGTATTTGGATCAGGCTTCCCATTATCAGCCAAGCTCCCTTGTCCGGAATGCTGCAAATTCTGCAACATCTGAGTGGGCATGGCACCCAACGCACCGCCTAAACCGTCACTAGCAGACCCGAAAAACTGACATACAAGACGCGCCATTATACCAAGAACTTGCATTTGGTTATGGCAAGTGTCAGCATACATTTGCATCATTTGTTTTTCGTGCTCGATTTGCATACCCAGCATTCTCTCTTTCAACTCCATCTCCTCCTCCTCTCTCTTCTCCTCCATCCTCATCCTCCACCGCCTCTCCTCATCAAACTCTCTCTCCAAACGTGTCTGCTTATCAAACGTCCTCTTTAATGATCGAAATTGCATCTCTTCCAACTCCAATTCCCTAACCTCAACCCTCCCATCTCCATCCCTTCGCCTCCCCTCCTTCAAAATCTCATTCTCCCTCCTGGATTCCTCTTTCGCCATCCACCCGTCTTCCCTCACAACCTCCCTCTCTCTCCTCCTCTCCCCTCTCCGAAGAACAAAATCCCTCAACTGCAACACTTGACCACCCAACAACCCAACCCGCCCCCCCTTCAATCTCTTCCCCTGAATCGAACCCGAATCCCCAGTCCCCTCCCTCTCCCTGCCACCACCGCTGCCGCTACAACTCGAACCCTCCTCACCCCCATCAAACCCTAGCTCATACCCATCATCGCTCTCAAACAACCCAACCCCAGAACCCCAATGATCCCCCCTTTTCTCCTTCAAATCAAGCTCCAAATCCCCAAACACCTCCTTATACATCAAGAAATTCTCCCAATGATTCTCCCCATCACTCCAATTGAACTCCCCATCTGGGTTCTTAATCTTCTGCTTGACACCCAAGTACTGGTGCCGCATGTTCTGCACCTTAATCGACACATCCCGCCATGTCCACTTGAATGGGAAGCTCACGGGGTCGCGCAAATGGTGGAGGGCATTGACATGGTCGGCGATTGGGCGAAATTTTTTCTCTCGAGTCTTGAGCTTGGCTAGGGCTCCTGAGTTGCGGAGGTCGGAGTACTTGGTTATTAGGGTTCGTTCTTCGAGTTCGGACCATTTCTTGCGCTTCATTGAAGCGAGATTTGCTCAATTTTTTTAGGGTTTTGAAGAAAGAATTGATTTGAATGTAGGAGGAGGTGGGTTTGTGGAGATTTTGTCGTCTCTCTCTCTCCAGAGTGAATGTTGTCGAGAAAAACATGGAACTCTTGCATCACGACTGTTATTTTGCACATTGGTCTTCATACTTTTAAATTAGTTTAAAATTTATTGTTATTATATGATAAAACTATTATTATCTTAATGATATTATAGTTTAAAAGTGTCGACGTTTGGAATGATAAGTGGCTCCCGAGTACCCCCAATTTTAAAATCCAAAACCTGCGTCCTTTGGCTCCCGCTCCGTCAGAAGTCGCTTATCTCATGTGCCACTATGCTCATAGATGGGACGACCATAAAATTGATGCATTTTTCACTGGAATTAAAGCTGACCATATCCGAACCATCCCCGTTGGGGACGTTCTCCTCGAAGACTCCCTCATTTGGCATTTCATGACACAGGTTATTTACACGGTTAAGTCGAGCTATGCTCTTTGGAACTCATTACTCACTTCTTCTTTTGCCAATCCGAACTCGTCTTGCTCGCATGCAAACCAAGATTTTGGTTTCTCTCGCATTTCGTCACTTAATGTCCCTCTGAAAGTAAAGCGTTTCATGCGGCGGGCCCTTTCAAATGCCCTTGCCACCAACGAATATCTTTACTCTATAAGGCTTATTAATGACTTGCTTTGCCTGAGATGCGATATTCACCCTGAGACTATCGAGCATATCCTCCTTTTTTGCTCCTTCATGAGAGCCGCTTGGTTTGCTTCGAATTTGAGTTATAAGCCTAACCCATTTGGCTTTAGAATCCTCTCCCATTGGTGGACTTCTGTTCAAAGAGCGCTCAAAGACTCCTCGGAGGCTCTTGACTTGATTGCTATCCTTTGTTGGGAAATTTGGAAGGCTAGAAATTCATATATCACGAAGAGATCATCCCCCAATCTTCCATTGGATGCACGGAATGCTAAATGCAGCCTTCGACAGTTCCATGTTGCTTCAATTGAATGCAAGGACCCGGCCACCACCTATTCTCGTTTTCCAAGCTCCATTTTTCACTGGATCTACCCGCCCCATAAACTCAATCAAAATCAGCGTGGATGCTGCTGTCCACCCTCATTCAGGAAGGGCAAGTTTGGCGATCATTGCTAGGAACCATTTGGGGCATATTTATTGGAGGCTGGTGTTCTTCTTGCTCCTTCCGGGTACCTCTGGTGTGTGATGCTATGGCAGCATGCTTCTTGGCCCGCTCCTCGGGCTGGTCCCACGTTATCGTTGAATTAAACTGCAAGACCGCTATTAAAGCCTTCAAGAACCCAAAGTCCGCCCTTTGGGAAATCTCTGCCATTGTTGATGATGTCGTTTCATTTTCTGATGTCTTTATTGTTTTATCTTTCTCTTTGATTCCTAGATCATGTAGCAAGGCAGCTCATTGGGCTGCTAGTTTGCACCTTCATGGTTGCTACACTCGTGACCGGTGGGCTAATGTTCCACCACCCTCGTACTCTATCATCTTATATGATGCAATCGTAATATAGTCTCCCTCTCGGGCTTTTTAGTGTCAAATAAATGATATTATAGTTCTTACAATAATCAATTTATAAGTAATTTAAAATATCTTAATATATTGAGAAGTAACACAACTCCAACTTTTATATCAAAAAATAATCAAATTTTAAAATTTTGCTTTAAAAATAAAAATGAACCAGTGGTTAAGTGTGGCGCGTGGTATAACGCTCCGACAATATTTTTTTTTCTACGTATTTTGTGTTTGCCTGGGTTTCTTTTCCCACCTAGCCAATAAAAAAATATATATAAGAAAAATATATTGTCAGAACATCATATACACGCGGCATACTCTGATGCTGTTGAATTAGGAAGGATCTATACCCTTTAGAATTCAATGTAAATCCTGTAGAGAGAGATTGGGGGAGAGAAAGAATCAGAAATAAAGGGAGAAAGAGATATTAGTATTGTCTATATTCATCTATGTTTACAATTAACTTTCAATCCTCTATTTATACAACACACACTTACCTAACAACTTTAAAAACTCAACCCAACTAACTAATTCTTGTCAAACTAATAGAACTAACAATTATTCGCTTTAAAACTATAATTATGTCATATGATAAGCCTGCTTAGTTCCAAATCTTCAATTATCATGCATCACACTCAACCACCAATTCATTGTTTTTTGAAATCAAATGTTTAGAGTTTGTTTTTTTTCTTTTTAAAGAAGAGTTAGAGTTGTGTTATTTTATAGTTAGAAAATACAGTTGAGTTATTTTTTATTAGGAGATGTAGTTGGGTTATTTTGAAATATAGTTATGTTACTTTTAGATTAATTGTTATAATTTTTAAGATAATTTTATACTTCTTATTGTTTGCAAGTCATATTATTACTCTGACAATAATAATTTTTGCATTGGTAAAAACAATTCCATTTCAAATTGGTTTAAATTAGTATTTAATTTTATTTTAAATGATCTTTGATATCTATAGCTTCTTTTTTTTTTTTTGGAATGATCCATAATGTTTTATTTTAAAGGTCTTAGAAAAAAGAAATCATAAAATATAAAACTACAAAATTGTCGTTATACTATTATAAAATACAAAAATAACTAAAAAACACAATTAGAGGCAAAATTTGGGAGGAAAAAGCAGAGTAAGCGGCGAAGCAGCTAGCAGGGGCGAACAAAATTTGGTCCGAACTGGTTTAGCTGATCAAATTAGTCGTTTCAATTAAGGACCAAATCAAACCAACCATATATTAGCTTAGTCTTCGGCCCTACTATTATGGGCATAATTGGTGTTCGACCCAATCACGTCCAACACAAGGAAACCTGAAAACCGAATCAAAGACCAATTAACATTAGTTTCATATTAAATATTTTGGGTATATAATTACAATATAATTACTATCTACTATACTTATATACAAATATTAACTATTATAAAACAAATATTTATTTTTTAATTGTATAATAATTATATATACATTCTGTACCCTTATTCCTAAATTAATTATATATATATATATATATATGTTGTGCATGATATATCATTATCATTATTTTAAGTTTGTAACTTCCGGATGAATTTATTATTATTTTTTTTATAATTGCACTTGCTAGGTTAAAAACCGGTCCATATCCGTTAGTCTGGTCTGATTTCAACTAGTTTCTAACCAGTCTTGAACCTCATCGATCCAGTTTAATCAGTCTAGTCCAAGTCTCTTGATTTGATGTAGTTCGGTCTTCACTCTGGTATTGGGCCAATGTGCACCGCAAGCAACTAGAGTTGCACAATTCGACCAAAAGTTTCAATTTCATACATAATTTGCCTCGTAACTCCTTACAGATCAAAAATCACGTCCGTTTAAAGTTGCTAGTGTTAATCAGTGTTTCTAACACATCCGTTTGAATTTATAACAATTCAATTGTTACATAAAGTCTCCGACTACTCATGTTATGCGATATAACTTTTGACTTATTAGCTTTGACTTGGGTCAACTTGTGGAGGGTCTCCTAGATGCCTTTGACTTCCCCCATATTGATTGATAGGAAGATTGAAAGTCTCTTTCCTGCTTGCTTCCCCTGCGATTGCGACAACCCATTCGTAAGACATGACGCTAAATCGCTGATCTCATTAATTGCAGTATACCTTCGTTTTTGCATCAATATGTAAGAATTACGTGCGATGTGGAGCAACGAGCTTTGAATCCAATACCACATAAGAGATAGTTTTACTGTCAGCAGACTTCTGATATATATTCACTATCTGTTATGTATGCGCATTTGTGTGCCGCTATAATAATTATCTATATTCGTCCAAGTGCAACAAAACAAAATCACTCTTGTAATCCAATTATAAATTCATATTATTCACAGATAAATTATCTTTTTATTTTTAAATTAATTAAATACAAACAGCGACACAAGGTGGATATGTGGCGGATATGACAAATATGGGATGAATAAGGGCGGATATAGCATTAATACTCATACTTGCCCCGGTTGTACCTTATGCCCATCCTACTTGCTCATATATTCATCCTAAACAAGATGTGGACAAGTAAATGACCGATAGAACATAAAACAATTCCTAAATCATCACCCATCAACTTAATATTTTAAGATACTTGATTCTTTAATACATTATTAGATATTTATTGACCAAGATGTCACGAATTCAAGTCTCAACAGCACTCATGTTAAATATCAATATATTTTAAGTACAATATATAACAATTTTATATACTATCTACACTTTAAATCTAATAAATAGTTATATAAAAAAAAGAGTATGAAACCATTTATAAACCTTATATAATATTTTTTTATTATTATTATTTTTTTTATGATAGTAAAACCACGGGGAGGGGGGAGGGGATAAACCCCTTAAAGTCCACATTAAAGAGGACACCACTTTGAGCTTTGTGGGATTTGATCCCGGGTCACCTTGTTGACACCCGACGATCACGATCGCTCGGCTATGTCCGTAAGGGAATTCTAAACCTTATATAAATGCTTCTTATGAACCTCCCTTTAGTCCAATTGAGAAAACAATGACAGAATCTTCGCCCCCGCACGTACTCCTCCTTCCCTTCCCTTCATCGGGCCACGTCATCCCCCTCCTGAACCTCACCCGCCGGTTACTCACCCGCGGCCTTACCATCACCCTATTGGTCACTCCCCCTTCTCTTTCTCTCTTCCACTCTATTCTCTCTTCCTCCCCTCCCTCTCTCCAAACCCTAATTCTCTCTCCTCCCACCCCCTCCTCACCCTCACTCGCCTCCGAGATCCGTGCACTCCACGCGCTCTACCATCCCATTCTCTCCTGGTTCGAATCCCACCCCTCCCCTCCCACCGCCATTATCTCGGACGTCTTCCTCGGCTGGACCCACCGCCTCGCCGCTGAACTCGGCGTCCCGCGCGTGGTGTTCTCCCCCTCCGGCGCGTTTGGCACCGCCGTGTATTATTCCCTGTGGGGTGACGCGCCGGAGAATGGGGATCCTTCGGGTGATTGGGGATTCGAAGTGGGGTTCGGGAAGATTCCGAGCTCGCCTTCGTACAAATGGTGGGAGATCTCTCATGTGTATAGAAATGGGAAAAGGGGAGATCCAGATTGGGAGTTCTTCAGAGAAGGTTTTGTTGATGCACTTCATATTGTTCTCTTTGATGTTTAATTAGACTTTAGGATATTTATATTATTCGACTTAGTTTGGAATAATAAAAATGACCCTTATAATTTTAAATTAATAAAAATGCTCTAAATATTTTTATTATATTAATAAGAAGACCTTCGAGCATTAGTGACGTCATTTTCCGCATTTTTCGTCCACAGAGTTGATGTGACAAATGCTTTTCTATTCATGCTACGATAAAATGATAAATATAACTTTCAATATTCTTATTCTACGAAATTAAAAGCGTTGTGTTATTAGAAACTATCCGTTTATTTAAAAATATGGTTATTGAAAAGTATTTGGCTACGTCAAAAAATGACGTCTTTACACCGGAGAAAGTCTTTTTATCAACATGACAAAAATTTAGGGACATTTTTTATTAACATGACAAAAACATAGAGATTTTTCCGCTAATTCAAAAAATAAATGTCTTTTTTATTATTTTAAAAAATATAATGTACTAAAATATAAACAATCGTGTATTTTAATATCAACGATGGTGGAGATTTCTTATGGATGATCCAAGCTATAATTAGGGATATTCTTAGACTTACAGAGGTTTTTGATTGTGGATTGGTGTGGTTTCTGTACGCATAGGACACCAGAATGTCGAACCATGAACGAAAAAAGGCCTCGTGATTGTAATCGAGCGGCTCATATATTAAAAAAAAAAAAAAAGGAAACACTGTATGTGATTAATTTAATTTTTCTTGCAACAGGTATGTTGAGCAATATGGCGAGCTGGGGTACCGTGTTGAACTCGTTTACCGAGTTGGAAGGGACCCACATTGACTTTCTGAAGAAGGAAATGGGCCACGACCGGGTTTGGGCCGTTGGCCCATTATTGTCTCTAGACGAGGAGTCTATTGGGCCGGCCCAACGGGGTGGGCTCGCCTCGGGTCCAGCCCAACAGGTGCTGACGTGGCTAGACGGAAGACCAGACGGGTCCGTCCTCTACGTCTGCTTTGGTAGTCGCACTTCACTAACGGAGAAGCAGGCGGCGGTTCTAGGGGCAGCTCTAGAGTGTAGCGGGGTGCATTTTGTATGGTGTGTCCGTGAAGGGGATGAATGCCACGTGGACACGAGGTACTGAGAAATTTCATAGAGTCTTAGGTTTGATCCGAAGTTAAGCATATTTGGGCAAGAGTAGTACCAGAATGGATAACTGCCTGGGAAGTCCTCACCTCTCAGATTGGAGGTATTTGGAAATAGTCTCTTTTTAGGATACCACCTTGAAGGGAAAATGCTGCGTACTTCCACCCCCGACTCTGCTTAGACAGGAGCCCTTTGGGCATCTAAAATTTTGCTTTTTTATGTACGTCTAAATTAGAATTTTAGCATAAAATTAATTGATCTTAGATGGAGTGATCCACTAAATTTATATGTGGAGTTCTCTATACTCCCCTCACAGTTGAGTCTGAGGAACAAAAGTCCCTCTTCTCAAAAATAAGGTACGGCAAATTAGGGCTTGAAATCATCAGCTTATTAGAAACCATGGAAACATCTGTTGAGTCTTACGTGCGACCTGTAGAATTGGCATATATACAGTTGACATGTATAAATCTATTATAAAACTAATTGGTGATGGAGTCGTCCAATAAACTTATGTTAATTTATACTTACATGTGAAATTTTTAACAGCTATGAAGATCGTGTGGCTGGGAGAGGGTTTATCGTAAAAGGGTGGGCCCCACAAGTGGAGATTTTGTGCCACCGTGCAGTGGCAGCGTTTTTGACACATTGCGGATGGAACTCGGTGGTGGAGGCAGTGACAGCGGCAGTGGTGATGGTGGCATGGCCAATGGGGGCGGACCAGTTCTCCGACGCCCAGTTGGTGGTGGACCAGTTGGGTGTGGCGATGCGGGTCCAATGTGATGGGCCTGAGAACGTCCCGGACTCGGAAGAGTTGGGTCGGGTGTTGAGTGAGTCAGTGAACAAGGGCGGGCCCAAGAGGGAGCGGGTGGTGCAGTTGCGCAAGGCGGCGCTAGAGGCAGGGAAGGATGGCGGTAGCTCGGGTCGAGATTTGGATGAGCTAGTCAAGTGTTTAAGCGAGGTGGCGAAGTGAATTTGTAGATACAGAGGATTTTACGCAAATGGAACTCAATTGTTTTCTAAATAAAAGTACGAGAAAGTATAATAATGCAGGGTAGGGTTTAACGGCCAATAGAACTCAAATGTATTTGACGTAATTGTACTATGTATTCAAAGTAGACAACGGTCTTCTTGTATGTTGACCTGTATAAGAACTGTTCTTTAGAAGTGTAATTTATATTAGAAGATTCAGGGTCTGATTGACGAAGTTTTGAAAAAAAATGTTCTTTTTAAGGATTTTTTAACATGCGGGCATGTGTTAAGGAACATTAATTGCACTAAATTCTTATATTTTATTAGTCCATACAAAAATAAAAATATTTTTCGTTTTCAATATTTCGATGATTTAGTAAAAATTCAATACTTAAAAGTGCAATGTTAGAAGATCCGTTTTTTTAATGATGGGTGTGTGCGATATTTACTAGACTGTCATGTGCACACTACGTGATGCAAAGGTGTTTGGAAATTTTAAACTTACTGTATGAGGGACTCCATATTTAAGGGTGACTTGTCTTGAACTCGAGTTTCAAATATATTTAACAAAATTACTATCTTAATTTTCTCTCGAATTTTTTTGTTAAAGCCTGCTAATCTCTCGAAATGGAATACATAAAAAATGAAATCTACATTTGTAGATCGTCTACCATGTCTTTTGCCAATCTGAAAGCTTGCTAATTCTCTCTTGAGTTTTTTTTTTAAAGCTTATAAGTCGTGGAGTCTTTATTTTGATAAAGATTAATATATTTATTTACAGTAAGCCATCATAACATAAAAAAGGAGGAGATTTTCTCTTTTCTCTCCACATGGAAGATAATCTCAAAGGTTTCTTGCACGAGATTATGAAGCCATTTTTTTCGATCATTAGAAGAGTTGGTAGCCCATTGAATGAACCAATCGTGCTACATTTTTGGCCAATAGAACTGAGGTATCCAGTGTTTTCAAGTTTTAGTCTTCATCACTGGCAAAAACCTTAAAAAAAATGTAAGGGCAAAGTAACATTAGGACCGTCAATGATAGACAGGAAAACCCAAGGCATCAACTCTGAAGACAGAGGAGATGGCTCTGTCCAATAATTACTGCCATATTAAAAGGCCCGACCCTCTAGAATCCAATTCTCTAACCAATTTGATGATCTATTTGTCTCCTTAAAACAATCTCTAAAAGTGACCCAAACACACTACCAACTGATAAGATGAATATTATGTACGATAATTAAAATATCTGTTGTAATCGCATACGTACACATCAACTTTAATCACAACTTTATTATAGCCTTGAAGAATAATCTTATAGAGCTCAAGACATATAGCATGATCCAAAACATCGATAGAGACTTATTTTTAATACATCAGGTCTCCCACATCGAGCTTCATAAAAAAAGGAGTGTAATCATTAACAAAACTTAGAATACTAAAATATAAATTAAAAAAGTTATTTATTATTTTTATTTTTTACAATAATTAATTTAAAAATAATCAAACTATATCCCAATATATAAAAAAATAACTCAACTAAAATAAAAAACCTAATTATAACTTTCCAATCAAAAAATTACCCAACTATATTCTCTAATAAAAAATAACATAACTTTAACCTTTCTTCAAAAAAAAAAATCAAACTCTAAGAGTTTGATTTAAACAAATATTAAATTGGTGATTGAATGTGGTGTGTGATGTAATGCTCTAGTTATTTTTTTGTAGAAAAGTTAAAGTGATGTTCTTTTTAGCTAGGCAACAAAATTTGTTATTTTTTGGTAAAAAAATTAGAGCTGTATAATTAAATTATTTTTTAATATATTAAGATATTTTTGGATTATTTTTAAATTATTTTTTTAAACTCAAATTATTTTTATTTTCATAAATGTCCAGTTATTAAAAAATTAAATAACGAACTAAAAAGGGCCAAAACTAGGCTCAATTTGAGAACCCAGGTCTCCAGCGTGTTCTAGTTCCACAGTCTTCTTCTTCACCGGAAGTGTCTCTCCGCCATCACCCGAGTCGACAGCAGCTACGGTGGGCTACCTCCGCCAACCCCGTCCCAATTTCAATCGAGCCAGCTAACGGGTGAAGGTCCATGAATTGTTTTATACCCTAGAAAGTGGAATTGTAGAGGAAGAATCGAAGAGAACAAAAATGGACCCAGAGAAAGCGCTTGAGTTGGTAAAACATGGGTCTACTCTTCTACTTCTTGACATCCCTCAGTTTACCCTCCTTGGGATTGATACTCAGGTATACTTTCCTCAGTTTAAGTTGATCTGTGAAGGTCCCGGAATGGTTTTATAATCTAATATGGTCCCCAGGGGAATGTTCAATGGGCTTGAAGCGCGGGCATTAAACCGGACCCATTGCGGACCGTTTTGATTAAATTATGTTAATATTCAAAGCGGGGATATTAGGATTTTAAGTTGTGACCTCATGGTTAACGAAATTCTGTACCGTATTAAATGGACCTATTGTCCTAAAGGCTTAAGTTATCTAGTGAAGTTTTAGGAATAATTTTATAATCTAATATGTTCCCCATGGGAATGCCCATTGGGCTTGAAGGGTGGGTATTGCACCGGACCCATGTCTGACCTTTTGATGAAATTATGTTAATATTGAAAGTGTGGATGTTAAGATTCGACGTCATGACCTGTTGGTTAGCGGAGCTTTGATATCATATTAAAGGAACTAATTGTCTTAAAAGCTTAAGCTATTGGGTGAAGTCTCATCAAATTGTTTTATAATATAATATGCCTTATCACGCAAATGTACATTGGGCCTTAAGCTTTGAATATTACACTAAACTCATCTCGTACCTTTTGATTAAATTATGTTAATATTGAAAATGAGGATGTTGGGATCCAAAGTTGTAACGTCTTGATTAATGAGGCTTTGATACCATATTAAAGGAACCAATAAAAGCTTTTGGAGTATGTGGTTCCTTACAAACACAAGGCTAGCTTGGGCCCCAATTTGTTAAAAGCTCCAATTGAAAATTAATTATATTATGAGTTTCTTTGTACTGTATGTTACTATTCATAATTGGAGAAATCACAATGTGTGTATGATACATTATAAATATATACATATAAAATATAAATGATACACATTGTAGCTGGTACTATGATAGTATTCAATGTGTGATTAAGCTGACTTAAACGCCTCTGCGGACGCGGATGAACCCTTGCTTTCAGCCCTTAAATCTTAGAACCGGCATGACGATTAGTGGGTCAAAAACACAGGGCTGTGGGCAACTGGTGACCAGGCGGTTTTGGCACCATGAAGGTCAAAGTGTGGTCATTTTTCATACATGGTTCTTGTTCTTTGCTAGAATTGACTATAATAATAGTGAATTTGATCATTATTCTTTGTTCTCACAGACTTAGGCTTAACCGAACTACATAAATCTTGTGACCCATTCTCTCCTTTTGCGTGTGTTTTGTTTACTTTTTTGTGGGTTTAGTACAACACTTCTATTTTGTTAGTGTCTCAGAAAATGAGGGAATTTTCAATTGGATTCTGTGGGGTTCATCATTGAAGTGGATGAGGAAATGACTCTTCACTACTCATCTGGAGAAGGGGAAATGAGCAGAATGTCGCTTATTCTGATCTTGTATCTAATTAACCTTCAATTATGACCAATTGAGCTGGTGATTTATGAGTACAATGACTTTATGGTTGAGTTGGGATCACACAATTGTTTAAGGTTCAATGCTGAATGGCTGATGTTGTGTTGTGTCTCGAATTTGTCTCTGGATTTAGAAAGAGAGATCTGCGGTGGCAGCGGATAGGGCCAAAGGAACCTTCCGCTAGGATTTTCATCTTTCTGATTATATATATATTTAGCATGTGTGCAATCTCAGTTGTATTTCTCCTTCAGATTAGTGGATTGCTTTCTTCTCGACCCATGGTTCACTCAATTGGAGGGTTTTCCATGTGAATTTGTACATTATTGTTTTCTATTTTTGTCGTTTCTTCTCAATTTCTTTCATATTTGTTCTTTCGCATCTAAATCATGCCTATTTTTGGATATTTGCCTAACAATTGATGATCTTTTTATTTCTATTTAGGTTTTTTCAGCAGGGCCTACTTTCAAGGGTATCAAGATGATTCCTCCGGGCATCCATTTCATATTCTACAGCTCATCAAATAGGTTCTTCTATTCTTTCCTTTCACCCAACTATAATTTTTGGAATACATTTATGATTTATTACCAGGACATAAACACTATTACATTGCTTTAGCTCATGTTCATTGAAATTCCTTTGCAGACGGCCCTTTTTTTTTTTTTTTTGGGTATTGTATTCATCTTCATCCCATTTCCAAGGTGTTGTAACTTCAGTATATGGATACTAAATAGGTTGGTTCCATTTAGTTAGTTTTGTCTTCCAACATTCCTTTTTTTTTTATTTTTAATTAACTTCTATTAGAGTATAAAACTTTCTTGAGCCTTCACCTATTGGTTTAAGCTTTTAGGAAATTTGGTTTCTTGTTATGGTATCGGAGCTTCATTCAACAAGAGGCCACAAGCTCGAATTTTAACAACCCCACACTCTCAATATTAATAAAATTTTAGCACAAGGTATGAGGTGAAGCCCTGCATGATCCACGGTTAAGCCCAATTACATTTGCAGGAGGGGGCATGTTAAAGTATAAAATCATTCCCGGGCCTTTCTCCGTCGGCTTAGACTTTTGAAGTAGCGAGTTACTTTTTTTTTTTTTTCCCCAACCAAGAAGTAGTGGGTTGCTTGATAGGTTCTTTGAATAGTCTGTCTGTTTTCATCCTGCATCACAGCATTTGTAAATTTAGTGTATATACTTTTGTTTCTCTTCCAGAGAAGGCAAGGAGTTCTCTCCGGTCATCGGTTTCTTCATTGAGACTTCCCCATCACAGGTTTGATTCTCATCTTGATTCCTTGACAAAGATGGTTCTTTGCTTTGTATCATATGGAAAGTGAAGTTGTAATGCTATGATTTTAAATTTTCTTCACTCAATAATGTTTTAGAGTACAAGGACTAGCGTTCATTGTGTTTCTTTGTAACAGGTGGTTGTTCGCAGGTGGAATCCACAAGAAGAGCGATTAGTCAAAGTCTCCGAGGAGGAGGTGAGCATTTCTTGTGATTGTACAGTGGTGGGTTATGTGATTGTCAAGCTGCATTTGGACTACGGGTGTAAACAAATCAAAAGTTTGATGAATTACTTGTTTTATAATTCGCTGAGGCCTCATTCGTGCTTCTTTCTGGGAGCTTGATAGCTTATCGAGCTTGCTCAATAAGCTTAAGCTGAGCTTGCTCAGTGCATCGGTCCACAAGTTACATGAAAGTAGTATTTATTTCTGTGTTGAAGCTGATGCGTGGTTCTTTACAGGAGGAGAGATATTCTCAAGCAGTGAAAAGCTTGGAGTTTGACAGACAACTTGGGCCTTATGCATTGAGTGAGCATGCAGATTGGAAGCGACTATCAAACTATATCACAAAGGAAATTATTGAGCGAATTGGTACTCGCTTTTTTTTTGTTGTATCATAGGTGCCTGAAGCGGAAGTGGGAGCGAAGGGGAAAGCGGGCAATCATAGAAGTTTCTAGAGTTAGGGAGCTTGGATGGAGATTTTATATTGTTGTGTATTAGATATAAAAGAAATGCTATTAATCTAACCATTAAAGTATAATATATCTGAACAAAGTCAATACTAGCAATAACCAAGAAAATTGAGTACTCCAGCATGTCCCATGATTTAATCATTCTTTGAATCAAGTGACATAATTGGCCAACAAATCATATGCTTACTGGCTTCTTATCAAAATGATTCAATAATTGTTCAACCATTGAGTTTGATACGTGTTTGAAACGCAGATCACATTTCTGAGCATGAAACATTAGCATTTTAGGAGTTTCTTGCATCTATTCTCTGATATGTTTACATGCCTCCTTAAGTTGAATCTAAGCAATTCCTAACCCTTTTATTTGAATTCTTTTGCTCATACAGAACCCATTGGAGGAGAAATCACTGTCGCATCTGAATCAAGATTAGTTGATAATATTCCTAAAACATCCATGGAGAAAGCATTGGCTGAACAGTTGAAGAATAGCAAATTCTCTCAATCTGACGAAAAGTCTGAAAGGAAAGGATGTTACTATACTCCTATTCCTCGCATTATCAAGCAAAAAGGAATGTCCGGGGAAGAGCTTACCTCATTGAATCTTGACAAGGTGGTTTCTAGATGTTAGTTTTTGAAAGTGGTAAAATTTCTTTATTACATAGCTGTTGTGTTGTATCTCAAACTTATGTCTCAATTTAGAACAGAGGTGTGTGATGGGGTGGTGGAGAACCTGGGATTTATTTCTAGAGTCGGCCCAGTAGACCTATCTTATCTAGGAATCGGTCCGCACACTCTTTCTATTATTGTTTCTTATCTCTCTTTACTTCTGTTATCAATTTCTTTCAGTTCTACTTATGGCATCTAAATTGACCCCGGTTCTTGGGTATTTTGCCTAACAATGGCTGCTTTACTTTTCCATTCAGACGCACATACTTGAGAGCTTATTGACGAAGGAATTTGAAGGCAGTGAAGAAAGGCTTCTCGGCGAGCTGCAATTTGCATTCATTGCATTTTTGGTATGGCTAGGAACACTTGGACATCCTGGTTGGGATTCTATACCTAATCTATTGATATTTTCAAATCTTAACTGTGTTTGGCATTTTTCTTTTGCAGATGGGGCAGTCACTTGAAGCATTTCTACAGTGGAAGTCTTTAGTTAGCGTTCTTTTTGGCTGTACTGAAGCTGTAAGTATTGTTGATTCACAATTTTAGAATCTATGGCATTTATCACTTAAGTACCCGAGGTTTGAACTTTTATTACCTAGGTACTCGGACATTTAAATAAATATATTGAGGTACTTTAAGGTTTAAAAATTTTATCACTCAGGCACCATGAAGTTATAAATTTTATCAATGAAATAACCTTTGTGAAATTTGTTAGATTTTGGTTGGAAAATGTTGATGCTAAACATGATTCCATAATATATATAAGTATTATTTATCAAAATATGATGATTTTTGTAGTAGCTTTTGCAAAGAGTTTGATAGGGATTGGGTAAGAGCTTATTAAGGGCTCATCTCGGTAGCGAGCTCAAGTCTTTTATGAGCTTGACTCTACTGGATAACGAGCTTGAACCAACTCAATTAAGCTAACAAGTGGAGTCGAGTTGAGTATTAATTTAGCTAAATTTTCAAAATTCGGGTTCCAGGAAATCTTAAGGATTATTTCACAGCCTCTCTTTAGCATAGTATCCTGAAAGGGTAAAGCTGCGTACATCTCACTCCCCCTAGACCCTGTTTTGGCAGGAGTCCTTGTGGCACTGGGCTTCTTGTTGTCGTCGTTGTCGTTGTTTTTAGGATTATATCATCCCCTTCTTGCTCTTGTTTCATGATATTTTTCGTACTCGCTCAAATGCAGAACCGTGTATTAGTGGTTTTGTCCTGTGAATTATAAGTCTTCAATTTTATTTGATGATGATATGTATTTATAGAAGTGTCACTTAGAAGAGCATCTATTCTTGTCATTATAATTTTATCACAAGTTCTATTCAAGATTTCTGTGGCAAAGTACCTTACAAGTTTATTTGTCTGATATATGTTTCCTTCTTTGATGGCAGCCATTTCGGACAAGGAGTCAGCTATTCACTAAGGTAACTTTATATATTGATATATATCGCAATCCCATTATATTGTTTGTAGATTGATAGAGATTGAGCATCCCTGTGCCTAATCAAATGGGTTCCTAGGCATTCATGTGCATAGGAGGATGGCTGAACAGTCCTTTGTTCAGCTAAGTGTCCATGTGCTTGGATTTAAGCAACCTTTTACTTAAGGAGTAATAACTGAATTCATTCAAATAGTCTAATAATTTGCCATTAGGCTCTTGTTATGTTCGGTGTGTATAAGGAACAAACTAGATCCTAATTGAAAAGGAACTTTTAAACTAACAATAACAAAGTTCTAATAGATAATAACAAACAAAGCTAATAAAAGTCAAATTCTAATATAAAGTAGTCCTAACTAATAACATAACCTAAAGAGATAATTTACTACAATTCAAAGTATAGTAAATATCTTAAATCTAAATCTTGATTCTTTCTCCCGATCTCCATCATTAAGGGATAGAGAATTCAACTCAGAAAACATCAGAGACAGAGTTCTTCAAAGCACTCAAATTAAGGATGGCCTCGGATTTTTAATGCAATCATACCTTATCTTTTGTATGATAAGCAGAAGAAAAAAAGATACCTTTTTTTTTCCCTTCTGATTTTGAAAAGAAATACTTGCAGTTCATCAAAGTGATATACTATCAGCTGAAATATGGATTTCAAAAGGACCAGACTGGAAAGAGTGGAGTGGAGAAGGAATCTCCATTGCTGTTGGATGATTCATGGTTTTCTTCTGATAGCTTTCTTCACTGCCTTTGCAAGGTAAACCATTTGACAAAAGCATTACTCTTCTACTGTATTCATCTGTGTAGTGCTTTTGCATTCAAACCCTGAAAAATTGGGGCTCCATTTGTTTTGATGGAAAATCTTTTTTGAATCTTTTTTTTTTTTTTTCCCCGCGTAGTTTCATAACAACCACCTCAATTACGGTTTCTGCTGCATAGCCCCTGAAAATATTTATTGGGCCTTGGTTTGGGCCTAGGTCAAGGTTCAGGCCAGTGTTGGTGACTTCAGCTGAAAAAATAGGGTTTCTATTGTGCGCCTTTATAAACCTGGTTCTAGGGGTTTGAGAAAGTAGAGTGAGTTGAGAAAAATTCTTTGTAACAATTCCAAAGCAATAAAAATTATCCTTGCAAGTCCATGGATATAGGCAATTTTAGCCCAACCACGTAAATCTGTGCTTTTTGCTTTTATTTTCTCGTTGAATTTTCGTTGAGTTTAGTTGTTGCACTGCCTAAAATATAAGTGCCATGTTAGCATTTTCTAGCAAAATTTTGTTGAATTCCAACGTTGAGTCACCATACTTGGCGAAAGGTACACATATATTGTCTTAATTATATTCTATGTTAGCATTTTTTGGCAAAAATCCATTGGATGCCAGCATAAGACACATAGACATTGAAAAATTATGTTCTAAGTGAGCGTTTTTTGTCAAAAATTTCTAGCATTTTAGTAAAAGGTAGCTAGGTGATAAAGTTTTTAAATCTAGGTGTCCTTAAGTAATAAGATTTTAAACCTTTGGATACCTCATTGTATGTATTGAAACGTAAGGCTACATAGTTGAGAAAAAACTAAAACTTTAGGATACTAAGTAATAAATTCCCTAGTAATAAAGAGCCAGTTCCTACTGGGTGGAATAAGCTATACGGATCAAAATACTCAGATTGCACTGCATCATTAAGCATAGCTTTGTTTAGCTCAAATGAAACTAGATCATTTTTATGCGACTGTGTCACTGAGAAAATAATGAGAACGTCATTGACATCCTTTTTAGTTAACTTGTGACAGTTGGCCTTTAATCGAGTTCTCAAACCTTCGTTCGAATTTGGTTCATTAAAATATTAATGTGTTCAATACTCAGATTGATTTGGCTCGTTATCCTTATTCAGCAGAGTCCATCTTGTTATCGGGTTGAGTTGAGTTTATAATTAAGTTGAACTTGCTATTGAGTCGAGCTTGCAATTGATCCAAGCAATATTGGTTAATTTATTATTGAGCTGATATTGATCCCTTAACAATCCTTAGCAAGCTCTTAAAAAGTCCTTAATGAGCTTTTATGAAACTGTTTGCAAACATTAATGAGTCTAGCAACCACTTGGTCAAGCTTGGTTGTCAAGTTTATCGAGGATCTTGATCTTGTATCGAGCTCAGAAACTAACATGAATGAGCTTTAATCGATTTCGAGCACGAGAAGTTTATTAAACGTTTAATTTTGTTCCCCTTAATCTGTCTCTGCCAGAGTTCTAAGATGTTTGTCAACATGGTTTTGCAGGATTTCTTCTCCTTGATCAATAAAGCCTCAGTTGTTGACGGTGATCTTTTAACATGGGTGCGTTGCCTTGTGCTAACACGCACTGCTTTTATTATCTTGTTCCTTCCTCCAATTAGTACCACCGTATTCTTTTTTTTTATTTTTTTGTTTATCGCGTGTCCGATCTTCGAATATAGATTGCGTCTCTTCGTGTCTAATGCCATCTCTCCTTGGCAAGACAGAAAGCGTATTTGGTTATTATTATTTTGGGGGGGGCGGGGGGGGGGGGGGGAGTTGTTCTTGGAGGGCAGGTCTTGAGATTCTAGGGTCTTAAAGCACATTCTAAATGGTGGGTTTTTTTTAGTAATCGAGATTTCTAGACCAATTCAAGCACACTCTGTATAATACACTTTATGTTGTAATACTATCTAGTATATGTGTCATTTGTATTATGCATCTAAAAATGCATTTATAAAGTATCATTAGTCTGATTTTGATTCTTAAGATGTGATAATGCAAACTAATAGTATAACTGTGATTGTTTTTTCTATAAAACTTTATGTTTACCAAAGTCATTAGAATATTGTTTGTTTGAGGCTGTAGAACAAGATGTCCTATATTTGAATCCCCAAACCACTCACCGACCCAAAAAAATTAAGATAGCGGATATAAATAAGACCGAAAAGATACTTGTGATACATTTTAGATCAGTCAGGGTCTTTGGCTGATTGATGCGGACCAACTTTTTAGGCTGGGGGTCCTCGGAAACAGCCTCTCTTCAGGGTAGCCCCCTGAAGGGGGAAGGCTGCGTACACCTACCCTCCCCAGACCCTGCTTTTGCGGGAGCCTTTGGAGGCACTGGGTTTGTTGTTGTTGTCAGTTCATTTTTCTGGTGGAATACAAACTGAAATGCTTTGGCACCTGCTGAATTGTACTGTGGCTTGTGATTTCAAGCAGACGAGAAAACTGAAAGAGCTAATGGAGACCACATTGGGGTGGAATTTCGAGCAGAGGAGTGCAGTGGATGGCTCATATTACGAAGAGGATGATGAGGTTCGCCATGTTTTCTGGCATTATTTATGAAGTTCGAAGTGTTTATTTGAAGAAACATTGTTCCAAAAGTTCAGGCTTAACGAGTGAAGGCTCATGAATGGTTTTAATACTCAACACAGTTGGTTTACTTATTAATGTTTTGCAGTATGCACCCGTGGTGGAGATGATCGATGAGTCAAATTAGAGCCAAGTATTGTCATTCTTACGTCAGAGACATGACCGGATTCCAGTGAGAAATTCTGATAACATCATCGGCCCCTGGCTAACTGAATGAATCCTTCACTGCATTTTGACGAAAGATCATCTGGGCATGTTTCCAGTAGTGGGTGTTTAGAATTTTGCTTTTGTAAAAAAGGAGTGTAAATCAGTAGCCATGCTAATTTTGCTTTTAATCCCCGTCTATATACGAGTTGACTTAGGGCTCGTTTGTATGAGTTACTGTTGTATTGCGACATTGTCGCTAATTATCAGGGAAAAAAGGATTATATTGAGAAAGGACGGTGAGTTTTGAACATGTCATTGTATTGGGGTTGGAATTGCTCTGCTACTATGCCAGTCTCTTGTTGCTCTATCTCAATTCTACTAGTACATCTTTATCTATATAATTGTTAGAGTACGATGGCATGTAATAGCTTGGTCCCCGGTTTGTCCCCATAATTGAGGTGACAGTTGGACAATTCTGGAACGTGGATATCCCTCAGATGTTACCAACGTAAAAAAGAAAAAATGTAATAGCTTTGTACTTGTGTATTTCCCTTGGTGGTGGGTTAAAACATATACAACCTGGAGCTGTACATTTTATTTGGACTTATGCTTATGGTGCCACGAATCACTTCATTCCTTGAGACTTATTAGTGCTAGGGCTAAGCAGGTTGGGTACCCGACTCGAAAATCACGAAAATTATTGCTCATCGTGTAATCTAAGAAAGTCGAGTATCCAAATCAATCTAATACTCTAGAAGATAAAGGTAGGATCACATAAGGTTAGGTATTCATTTAATTATGAAATTGATTTTATAATAACCTCCTTTTATAGGAAGTATGATTATTTAGTTTGCTTAAGAGATAATTTAATCTTCTTCTTCTGATTGTGACCAACAGCTCTTTAACTCTTATTCAATACATTTTCCCTCATTATTGTTTATTTTTGATATGTTAGCCTTTTCGACTTTTATTTCTCATTATCTTGAAAATCATCACAAAGCTCCCACCTTGTTTCCTAAATACAAACCATCTTTCTTCTTCAAGCTCCTTTGACCCTCCACCATTCCAACTTGGCTACTATTTTTTCTTGCCTTCTTGAACTTATGGCATTCCATGGGTCTTATTTGAAGGATTCGAAGAATAATGCTCCCTACTACAGATTGCGTTTGAAAAGTCAAAGATAAGCAACGAGAGAAGAAAATTTGAAAGAATAAAAAAGAAGATGAGTTTATAGGTATATATTCTAGCATTGGAAAGGCAGGTGATACGAGATATAGGGAGATTTTTTACTCGCATTTTTTTCTAGGACTATGCCTATCGGTCTCATTGAGCTGTCTTATACATATGATATAATTTATATTTAGAAAATCGACAATCATAGCGAAAAATAATTCTACCAATTTTGAGCCTCGTTTTTGTTGTTAATTCCCCATGGTCATCTTATTGTCCAGTGGGAAATTTACGCAATAAAATTTGATTAATTAATTGATAATTGAAGAACTAAGAGCACAAATTGTTAAGAACATCAGTTATAGTACACAACAGCCCACATCGACAACCAAAACAAGAGAAGATACAAGGACAGGCTATAAAAGGATTCACGCAACATGAACATAAACATACCTTTCTCGGCCTTTTGGCTAAGATCAAGTGTAGTATCTGTTCTTATCAGTTTAATATCTGATATGTGGCCCAATCAGTCACACGATATTAAATTAATTTTTTGAGGGGAAGGGCCCACTACTGTGGCTTGCTACAGGGGTCCTCGTGCGTCGCCTGTGCGTCGCACTGCTGTACTGGCCTGGCGCGCCCCACCAAGACAAGTCCAAAATTTTAAAGAAGGTAGAGTTTCTGGCCCTTCTGGTTTATCGTCGATCGTCGTTTAGAAGTGTACTTAAATAAATTGTCAAGATTTTTAGGGTAAATTGTAAAATATTTTACTGTTTTCTGTTTTGAAAATAGGAAACTTTTCTCATAAATAAAGGCATTCACAAACCTTTACTTTTAAAAATTTATTACTTAACCTTAATGTAATTTATTTTTAATTATTTTGATTTTAATGCTTAATTTTATTTTCAAAAAAGGGTTTTATATTATTAGATAAAAATTAAATATTTTATATTTTTATATAAGTTCAGTATATATAAAAAATATTTTTAAAATTTTTAGAAAAAAAATATTATGAGATAAAATATAAATATTTTTTTGTTGAGGGGCAAAATGGTATAAAAAAAAAAAAAAGTTATTTGGAGGCAAAGTGAAAAATTTTCAAAAGTTAGAGGGTATAGTGAGGTGTTTTATTAGTAAGGGGGATTTTTTGTTATTGAAGCATAAGTTAGGGGAATTTTCTGTAATTTATCCAAATTTTTAATGTCATTTATTTCTTAAAGAGTCACATTGCTAATGTTTTGAGTGTGTAAAAGTAATGATAATAGAAAATATACAGACAATGTACTTCTATTCTAATATGTATGCATATTCATATTTGTTAGTTATGGGAAGTCTTTATCCTTAGGTAAGGATTGGGCGTACTGGGAAACAGCCTTTTTTAGGTCGACACCTTGAAAGAGGAAGGCTGCGTATATCTGCCTTCCTCAGACCCTGTATAGGCAGAAGCTTTTGAGACATTGGGTATGTTCCTTTTATGTTCCATTAAACTGAATTATACTTTAGCATCATAAGAGTTTAGCAAATTAATTTTTGGTATACAAATTATGGTAAAATAGTTTTATAATTCAACCGCTTATGTATCATCTAGCCAGAAATTATTGATTATGTGTTTTATTGTACACAAGAAAAAAAAAAAAAAAAACTAAAAACTGGCCAAAATGCGACACATTATTCGTAATCTTCCTTTGCTGTGACTTTGGCCAAAATGCGCCGCCCATGAATCTTTTTTCACCTCGCGCCCCATCTTTTCGACAACTATGTCATCAACTCCTCACGTCTAGCCACACCCTCCTTGATAGCCATGGCGTCGATAATCCATGGTGTCCACAGGCCATTCCGGTCTATCTTGGCTGCTTCCTCTCTCTCTCTCTCCTAGTAAGGGGTCCTTCTTTAGCTTTGCCATGCTGCCCACATTGCGCTCTCTCCCTCTCCCCCATTCCAACTCTGTCACCTGTCACGACCCTTGCCGTGACAAGATCCTACGCAGCAACCAAGGGCTCCAAGGACTAGGGTTTGGGTCTTAGGATCGGATGATAGAGGTTCACAGATGAGTTCAAGCCCTATCGCAGCCAGCGCATGTCATAACAAGGTCAGGACCGTGCCAACGCATGTCATGACAAGGTCAGGCCGCGCCAAGACCGAGCCAGCGATGTGTCCAGCAGGATCAAGGCTGTGCCTCCTAGCCGGTGGTGTCGGTACCCGGTTGCCTAACAGCCCAAGACCCCCCTAAGTGGGACCCGCTTCTATAATCTTCCCAACTACCCTTCCCGCTCTTATTTGAATTCAAATACTTTCCTGCCATTATATTTCCCGCCTTTTTCTCGGTTACTTATTTCCCTCCAAATATTTGAATAATTCCTTTTCCGCCAATATTTGAATAGGTAGTTGTTTCCCGCCATTTATTTGTATTTTCTAGATTTAGAAGTGTTCTTGGAGTTTCTAGATACTTCATTTAATTCTCTATAAATAGAAGAGCATTTGCAATGTAATAATCAATCAATAAAAATATGAATGAAATTCAAGAGTTTAACTCTTAATTCTCTCTCATCTCATACTCTCTATTCTTTCTCTCATCTAAGTCTAAATTCACCTTCTTTCTCATCCCATACTCTCTAAAACTCAATCAATTTTTAATATCAATCAAATCTCGAGCCACTAACTCGAGGTCACGAATCGAGGATCGTGACATCACCCTCCTCTCTCTCCCCCATTCCAACTGGCTTGTCGAGGGCGCGACAGTGGTTCAGCAAAGATGGGCGTGAGAGTTGGGGCCGGCTTTGGCGCCGGTGGGTATGGAGGTTGGAACTAGCACCAGCGTTAGTGACTGCATTAACAAAAATCGACACTATTCGTATCAATTTAACTCTTGTATAATTTTCATTGTATTATTTTAGTTTTATAGTAAAACTTGAGTTAATACCCGATCACATCGGATGCAAATGACTTAATATATACCCTCTTATTCACCCAATTATATCCACCTGTAATACAACCATTAAAATTCATGTCAACAAATCGATTCCAGTTTTACTTAGTTTTGGAATAAACCAACATAATATAAACTATATATAAATTAAATCAATACAATTAGAAGTATAATAACTAAATTAATACTATCAACAAAATAACCTATTTTATATTATTCTTTATAACATAATATTCTTTTAATATATTATAAGATACACAAATTAATTATTCCAAATAGATACATATACATTTCGCTTGCCCCTATTTGACAAAAGAGTGATAGGAGGCTAAAGAGAAGTAAGGGATGATTTGGTATGTGAGAATAAATTTGTGGGAGTAAGAGTGAGAATAAGGGAATAAAAATAATTTTTTGAGAACGGGAATAGATCAATTATTCTTACACTGTCGTTTGGTATATAGTGGAATGGAGATGGAAATGAGGTTGAAATAGTCATTCCTATGTCTGGTATGCACAAGTAGGAGTATATACAAAATAGTTTACCAAAATACCTTTCACTAGAATTTTTATAGTAGTAGTATTAATATTACAATAATAATAGTTCATTATTTTTATTATTAGTATTATAATATTGATAATATTAATAACAATAATAATAACAATAACAATAATAATAATAATAATAATATTATTATTATTATTATTATAATAATAATATAATTACAATAATAATACTAATATTGTTATAATATTAATAATATTAGTATTATTATTATTATAATAATAATAATAATAATAATAAAATAATATTTAAAAACTTGTTTAGATTTATTATTAAAGGGAATTTATATAAAATAAAAATTAGATTGTAATTAAAATAGTAAAAAAAAGGGACCCAAAAAAGTTTTTTCATTCTCATTCCGATATTTCCAAACCCAGGCCCTAGGTTTGGAAACGTGGGAACGGAAGTTCATTTTTATTCCCACCCTTTCTCACGTCCATCCCCCATTTTATTCCCACTTTTGCATACCAAACGGCCTAAAAGTAGGAATAAACTGTCTATTCCCACTCTCACCCCTCATTTCCACCAATCAAATAGCCCCTACAGATAATAAAATTTAAATTCTTACCCCAATTTGACAACTCTTTAAGAGGACTAAAACGGATAATAAGCGTTATAATTTACCCATATTATCCCTATTTTTATTTTTTAACCTCTATTCTGAGAATTAAAGAGATAAATGATAAATTCAAAAAGAATTTAAACAATTTCATCTTTATTTAATTATAACTATCTTTACTTCATTATCAAATAAAAACAATTTATTTACTCTTTTTCATTAGACATATTTAAAACAAAATATAATAATAATAATTATGTCCGTTTTTGTCATTATCCCTCTTTACCCGGTTGTCAAAACGAAACATAAAACGAGATTGTCCAGCCATAGAGGGAAGAGGGAGAAAGAAAATGAACACAACCCTGCTGCTCCGGCGCTGCAGCTACTGCGGCTTCAGCGCTTCTTCTTCTTCTTCCTCCTTCACCAACAAGAAGAAGAAAAAGCCTCTCGTCTTCTTGGGTTCCCCTCATGTCTCCGCCAAAGTTCTTGACGCCCTCTTCAATGCTTCCGAATCTCAACACTCTACTTTTCAGGTACCCTCTGCTTCAATCTGTTGGCTTTTTACTTCTAAAATTTTGCACTTTTTTGTAATGACTGAGTAAATTACAAGTTATTCAGCAGTACATTGCAAGTTTTGTGATTGCTGTGCGTTACGAACGAGGTTGTTTGATTGGAGAATTGTAGAGATTAGAGGGAGAGGGACAGAAATTAGGGCTAAAGTGGAAGAAAAATCAGAGAAAGGGAGAAAGTAATTGATATTTTAAGGGAGAAAGATGTGATTTTTTTTGTTAATTTTAGACAAATTAATTGGGTGGAATATGTACCTAAGAGGGTACCAACATGCAAGCACCGGATCCCATTAGAACTCCGAAGTTAAGCGTGCTTGGGTGAGAGTAGTACCAAGACGGGTGATCTCTTAGGAAGTACTCATGTTGCACCCCTCAGGTTGGGAGTTCTCGGAAATAGCCTTCTTTCAGGGTAGCACCCTGAAGGAGGAAGGCTGCATACATCCACCCCTCAGACCCTGCTTAGGCGGGAGCCCTTGGGGCAGTGGGAATGTTGCTTTGCTTATATACCTATTGTGTTCGACCAGGGTGGAACAAGACAGAAAAGTATCTAACAATAAAATGGATGGGCATGAATTGTCAATCGATTCTTGAAGCTTCAGGATAACATACATAGACCCTTGAGGATGCATGTCGAGATTAGGATATGGCTGGGAGTCAATATAGTAGCCCAGTACGAAATAGAGCACGCCTGGCTTGCCCAGTGGTGGAAAACAATTTGTATAAATAGACTCAATCATTTATTGGAAAGCAATCAATGAAAATGAAAGTCATCTTTAGCTTTTCTCCCGTAACTCTTTAATCTCAATATTTTACTGCTTTCATTTAGTTTGATTCTATTTACCATTTTAGATTGTATTAGAAAGAGATAGAAAGAGGCATGTGTGTGTATATATATTGTGTATAAGAAATTAAGGATTGAGCCTTTTTGTTGGGTTGGAATGAGAATTGACAATTTGTGGTTAAGTTGCAGGGTTGATTGATTAAAGGGTAAATATGATTGGTCATCATTCATTGTGATTTCTTGGTTTTGGAATTATAAGTTAGTATAAACTATGTTATTCAGCTGACAGCGATTGAGGGGTAAGGACTAAGCCCTATGATCCTGCATTGCTGATTGTTTGATGTTACTATGAATGGTATTTAACTTAGTGAACCTCCTCTTTAGTACAATGCCTAATAACGCATTGGGGTTATAGGAGTTTGTACAGCAGGAATATATTTATGGCATGGGCAAATGTTGTTACTGCAAAGATTGAGATTTGGGTGTCTAGGAAAATATATGTAATATTAAACGCATAATTTAACTTTACATCGATTGCGGAATTGGATCTGAACTTGTCTTACAACCTTTAATAGATCAACCGTATAGAGTAACTAAGAAGCGCTATCAAAGTCCTCTAGTTATTCATGTCACCAAAACCTAGAGTCGGAGATGGTGACTCAAGAGAGAGAGGGAGAGAGTGGAGTTTTTGGAAGACTGTTTATTTCTAATAAGATGAATGAATAATAAAAGGGGAGAAGGGACTTTATTTATAGGCACAAAACCTAGTCTACTATCCCGGTTAGATAATATCACAAAAAACCACCCACTAAATTAGTGAGATATCTCCTCTATTGTTTGAACATATAAGATAAGCACCATTGAGATAGTGGATGACTTGTTAATACCAGTTAACACCCAACAGAGACTTACCCAATAGGGCTGTGATGCAATGCATGTATAGACAAATACATTGATACAATGACAACTATGGCCTAATTCGAAAATATAGCTATGCATATATGCATCAAGAGTTGCTGATTGAAATTCTATTTATGTGACAAATATTTTTACAATTATGATGATTTAGGTGGCAGCGATTGTCACTCAACCACCCTCACAGAGAGATAGGGGGAGGAAGGTGATGCCCTCTCCTGTTGCTCAATATGCTTTTGACAGAGGCTTCCCTTCTGATCTGATTTTCACACCTGAGCGTGCTGGCGAGGTAAATGGAGGTTGCCTTTGCTCGTGGTGTTCTACTTTATGTCATACTTGTCACAAAGGATGCAGTTCTTTTGGGTGATAATCATAAATACTTCTACTCTCCAGGAATCGTTCTTGTCTAATTTACGAACCCTGCAACCTGAAGTATGCATCACAGCAGCATATGGGAATATTTTGCCTACCAAGTTTCTGAAGATTCCTACACAGGGTTAGCACTATAGTTTAATATGAACAGTCATGTTTATCACGACTCGCTTGTTTTCTAGCTGACGAATTACTTTCCTCGAATCCTAACTTATTAGAGGTTCTTAGAGCCGTGTTGATACGTCCAAGCAACAGGCACTGAGCTCAGATACTGCATGCTGATTTCTTACTTTTTAAGGACAGAACTCCCAGTCAAAAGGAAATTGTTATCCTGCTGCTTACTTATGTCAAATTTTAAGCTCATAAGAGCCATAATTTTCCTCCGCTTCCCCTTCCCCTTCCCCTTTTCTGTAATGACAAATGTTAATCTCATCTTTCACGGAGCTTTACTTGCCAAAAATTGGAGTAATATTGTTGGAATGATACAATATGATTCCAATTTATTTGGACCTCCAGTAATTAAGATCGATCAGATCTCATGGGGGTTGAATCTGCCAGGTTTAAGTAGTTGCTGTAACGAACCTTGATGTTCGTTACGAGCTCTGATACCCCTTTGTCACAAACCTCAGCATGTGACTTGGATAATTTTAGAAAAGGGGAGAACGAGAGAGAGAGAAGTGGAGAAGTTAGAAGAGACTGAGGAGAGAATTAGAAGAGTTAGAGGAGGAGTTAGAAGTAGTGGGTTAGAGAAGGGACGGAGGAGTAGAGAATTTAGAATTTTGAGAGGGGGAGGGGGACGGTTAGAGAGCAAGAGGGAAAGGAGAGAGATAATTTGGGATTTTCATTTTTAATTCATCCATGCCAAATTACAAGCTTACAAGCATATTTATAGAGTTTTCCCTAGGTACCTAATCCCTACTATTTAGCCCACATTTAATTAATACAATTACATCATTACAATTTTAAATTAACCCTTTGCCTCCTAATCTACCCCAACCGGTTCCCTCCTAAATTCAAATTCAAAATTTAAACTAATTAGTTTTACAATATTGTTTATTACATAACCAATACAAAAATAATAAAAGCGAAAAATAGCCGTTTGGTTCCTTGGCTTGTGAGAGTCACGGCTAGGGTCGTGACAAACCCTTCCCCTTGAAAACATCCTTGTCCTCAAGGATGAGTGGTACGCGCAACCTCCGTCCTTCGGTTCTCGTCTGCTTAGTATCTTCATTCTTATCCCTGGGTCATATGGATAAGTCTTGTCCTTAAGATCCTCTGGCCAAGGTTGAACTCGGTGGGTTGATCTCTTTGTGCCAATTCTGGTTCTAGGAAAATGTCCCCAAATCTGCACTTCCCCATTTTCTTTGTTCATGCCTCGGTTTGACCTCCTGCGCGCACCCTGCCGCTGCTGCTGCTGCTGCTGCTGCTGCGTGGGTCCCGGCTGCGCAAACTCACCACGCTGTTGCTGCGCTTCAGTTGGCTGTGTCCATGACATGTGCTGCGCCATGGAGTCCAAGCTTGGCGCATGGTGGGCGCCGGTATGTGGAGGTGATGCGCATCCCAATGCAAGTGGTGCGCACGGCTGCGCACCCTGAGTGAGCTCAGGTGCCTCTGGGCTTGATTCAGGCTGCTCCACTTGGTGCAAATGCATTGTCTTGTCCAACCCTTCCGGAGGTAAACGAGCCAAGTCATGGTTCTCATCCCCGGGTGATTTATCCGTCCTTTTGTTCCTGTTAGCTAGTACCTCGTTCAAACACATTGAGATTTTCCTGTAATTCCAGGGAAATCGAACTTCCATATTACAACAGTTGTCGTAGATGCACCTTTTGTTTAAGCTCTTGCGTGCGATGTCGGCCTCTTCCCTTGAGGTAAAGGTCACTAGAGCATCAACCTTATAGGTCGATGTCGAGTTAATCTTTATCTCTTCAAGGCGGCCATAGGGGGAGAACACTTGGTAGAGGACGTCTTCGGTAACGGGATAGAGGAGATCCCACACTCGGACAATAAGCGTAGATCCTTGAGGATCCATGAAAATTCGGTTGAGGGTGGAATAATTTTTTTTTTATTTTTTTTTTTTGGATTTCAGGACGCAGCGGAATTTTTTTTTTTTTTTTTAATTCGAAAATGAGACCCTCGATCTCAAGATGTTGAAAATGCAGCAGAAATTTTTTTTTTTTTTTTTTTGATTCGGTTTTAACCAAATGAGGGAAGTAAGGATAGGATATGCCCTTTTCGATCGGAAAATGGCTCTGATACCAAATGTAACGAACCTTGATGTTCGTTACGAGCTCTGATACCACTTTGTCACAAACCTCAGCATGTGACTTGGATAATTTTAGAAAAGGGGAGAACGAGAGAGAGAGAAGTGGAGAAGTTAGAAGAGACTGAGGAGAGAATTAGAAGAGTTAGAGGAGGAGTTAGAAGTAGAGGGTTAGAGAAGGGACGGAGGAGTAGAGAATTTAGAATTTTGAGAGGGGGAGGGGGACGGTTAGAGAGCAAGAGGGAAAGGAGAGAGATAATTTGGGATTTTCATTTTTAGTTCATCCATGCCAAATTACAAGCTTACAAGCATATTTATAGAGTTTTCCCTAGGTACCTAATCCCTACTATTTAGCCCACATTTAATTAATACAATTACATCATTATAATTTTAAATTAACCCTTTGCCTCCTAATCTACCCCAACCGGTTCCCTCCTAAATTCAAATTTAAAATTTAAACTAATTAGTTTTACAATATTGTTTATTACATAACCAATACAAAAATAATAAAAGCGAAAAATAGCCGTTTGGTTCCTTGGCTTGTGAGAGTCACGGCTAGGGTCGTGACAGTTGCTCAAGTATATTTGAGAGGGCGTGTTATAAGAAAAGTTGAAAGGAAGAACACATATTCCAATCGGAAACGATCAAACATCACAATGGGAAGGGTCAATCTTATTCCTGAGGAATGAGGGATTCTGCTAGACGGGAGAAATTTCGAGAAATTTTCTAGGAACTAGTGCTCTATTGACCTCCTACTATCCCATGTTGCCATAGCTCTTATCTACAAAATGCCCTGACCTTCAATTTCCTACTACACGTTTCTTTTATATGTTTCTTTCCCCTCTTCTTTCTTTGGCATATCATATTTCATGTCTTAACCCCTTCCCACCAACATGGTTAGGGACGGTGAATATACACCCAAGTTTGCTGCCTTTTTACCGTGGTGCTGCTCCCGTTCAAAGAGCATTGCAGGTTCATTGCAGCTTCAGTGTACTGATATTCACCATTGTGGATTGTCTATCTGCTGATCTTCATTTTTACTTGTGTGAAATGCTTGTAAGGATGGTGTGAAAGAAACGGGGGTATCATTAGCGTTCACTGTTCGAGCTCTGGATGCTGGGCCTGTCATTGCATATGACAAAGTTGATATTGATGATCAGATCAAGGTCTGCATGCTTGCATCCTTTAGTTAGCAATTTTAAGATATTTTGTCGGATGGTGATTCAAGCGTAAGCATGGGAAAGAAAGATTCAGAGGGGTTTGGAAACTTCATGGAGGAATTTATAGGGTTAAAGGAATGGACGAACTTTCAGCCTCCTTAGCTTAAAGGGGAATTTTTTTTTTTTTTTTTTTTCTGGTTTTTTAGAGAGGAGGGGGGGGGGGGGGGGGGGGGGGGGGGGGGGTGCGGCGCCGGTGTTGGAAAGTTCAGTTTCTTCTAGCATGATGACTGGTGAGCATTGCTCCCCTTAAGGGCAATTCTCAAATTTATTCAACTTGTCAGCTAGGTTACAGTTGGCCTGTGCTCCTTTGATTGACGTTTATAAAGTATTTTGAACCATATTTTATCGGATTTATCTGTTTTTTATCAAATATTAACAGGCATTTATGCAATCTCTGACACGTCTTTTCTTATTAATACACATGCAGGCACCAGATTTACTCGACTTGCTATTTGGCCTTGGTATGTCTGCTTTGATTTATGCATTTTGTTCCTTCTGATAGACATTTGGGAGTGTTACATAGTGTGATTCTTACATATGCTCTCTGTCCCAAAAATCTCGGGACTGGCCCTACACTATTGACAAGAATACTTGAACTTGATGCAGGATCTGAACTTCTAATACGTGAGCTTCCGTCAATACTTGATGGGTCAGCTGGGGCTAAGGCACAACCTCAGGATGACTCCAAAGCTACTTTGGCCCCAAAGGTACAGTTTACTGTTTCTGCACGTGTCAGAATTTGGACGCTTCAGTTGCTGTAAACTAATGCATGTTGAGCTTTCATGTAAGATGTCTCATATCTTGCCTTTACAGTGTCTCCTCGACATTAACCCATTTCTGCTCATTGATTTTAAATGTTTTTCAGTGTGAGCAAAAGGATGATCTTTGGTTGTTTTGCTTTGTGTTGTGATATTTGCTTGCAACAACAGTTTCCTTGATCAAAAGGATAATAATCTGGAACATAAGTATGATCTGCTTGTATGGAGCGAAAATAGGGTAATAGGTAGGTTGGAAAATGCTTGGAAAATTATAATTCACAGTTATTCTTGCTTGTGATATTTGTTGTTGTCTTGCTGCTGCAACTAGTTGCAAAGTAGACTTTTAATACAATTATATTCCAATTTTTCGGTGATGAGGACGCTTCAATGGGTGTATGGGCATATAAGAAAAGATACGATTAAAAATGCTTGCAGCTGAGATGAGGTGAACGTGGCATCTATTTGAGGATAGGATGAGAGAGACGTAAGGTCATGAGGTTGCTGTAGTGGTAACTACTCCATTCCCACTCGGTGGTGGCTTGGGTTCAAACCTTATCACTCTAGGGAGGTAATTCTTACCTTAAAGGGAAAAAAAAGAGACATGTTTGAGATTGTTTGTGTTTGTGAAGGGGATAGTTGGGTTAACTTGATGGATATTAGTCATGTCAATAAGGGAAGATGAAGAACCTAGAAAACATGATTAGGTTACATAGAGAAAGATTGTTCCATTGGAGTGTAATGACAACTATTTATGATGCAATGCAGTAGTTATTTTGCTCTATATAGTCGACTTCACTTTTTGGAAGAAACGCTTAGTCAATTGTAACTAACGTTCCGTTTTGTTTTGGCAGAAAAGGTTTCATCACATTTCTATAGTTTTAGTATACATATAAGTAGCAATGCTTGCTTTAATGGAAATTGTTTTCCTCCATATAGGGGAAGTTGATTTTCCCTCGAGCCGGAATGACATTTTCCTTCACTGAGCTGAAAATGTTTTTTGTCATAATACCACATCATATATCTTATTTCAATCTCAACTTGATTAAGCGTGAATTCCATATATACAGAGACAATGAAATTATTTTCTTTAGCTAGACATACAAGAAATTTAATAGAAGAATATTTATTAATGAAAATATTTAGAGAGAAGATCTTTTGAGGAAAATATTTTCCTTCAAACCAAAAGCCTAATGCATTCAAGTCCAGGAGAAAAGGCAGCCTATGCGCTATAAGGTGTGCTTTTCCTGTTCTGTCTGTTTCCAAGCTTCAATGAACTTAAGATTTCAACGTTTTGTGCAGATTGCGCCAGAAGAGTCATGGCTGTCCTTTGATCAAGAGGCTACCGTCCTGCATAATAAGGTCATATACTTGTTTCATCCTATAGGTTCAGAAAGCTCCATCATCGCTAATTGTTGTTTTATTCTGACTACATTAACAAGCGTTACATATTTTTTGATGGTAACACTGCCCAAAATAGGGCCACTAACATTCAGGTACGGGGGGTAGTCTAACCACTACACCAAATCCATCAGCACGTTAACAAGGTTACATGGCATCCAGGTTCGGGCATTTGCTGGGTGGCCAGGAACTCGAGCCAAAGTCCAACTTGTGGATGCAGTAAACAGCCGCCAGAGCATTCTGGAACTTAAGATCATCACGACAAGAGTTTCCGTTCATCGCAGCGCTCAGAATAATGAAGATGATGATGATGTGACTTTCAACAAGGACGTGCTGATATTCCCATGCCGTGGACACACTGCTCTAGAGGTTAGTTCTTCAGTTTCTATTTTATTCTAAAAATAATTATTCTCCTCTTTGGCAAAATGAATGAGCAATCCCTTTTTAACTTGGACAAAAGAAACTTCATAATGGGTTGGTGATGTTGCTCAGTCACATTTCACTGATAATGTATTTCGCTGCAAATTTGCGATAGTCTTTCCTCTGCTGTTGTTACATGTGTGGAACTAAGGGCTTGTTTGGTTATGGTTTTTTGTTTTGGATTTTGAAAAACTAGACCTACGTTTTGTAAATAACGTTTTTTTTTTTTTTTTTTTTTTCCTGTTTATTGGTTTTCTACTTTTGAGTTTTGTGTAGTTCAAGTAAAAAATGAAAACATAAAATAAAAACAATAAAAAATCATTTTCAAACTTGTTTTTCAGTTCCTCAAAAATCAAAAAATTGCAATTATGGAAATGAGGGCACGTGCCCCTGTCATTCGGAAAATTTTAAAGGATAATATTGATTTTTTCCTACTTGTCTTAGTACATAATAATTAATTTTTATGAATTTTTCTGTGAACAAAAAATATTTTGGATGCTTTGTACAAATTGTATTATAAATATACTTTTTTTGCGTTATTTCCTTACTGATCATATTGATAATGTTTCTTTCTATTTTTCATTTTTTTTGGTATGTACCCATTTTCTTAATTTTTTAGTTATCTTCATATAAATCTGCATATAATATGGAGCACCTTTTTTTGTAGTTTATTCTCACCACTAAAAAATTTCCCAATCCGCCATTGGCTAGGAAGAGAGAATATTATTGACCTACAAACTTTGATAGCCCCAATTTGTTTCTTACAACTAAACTTTCTCCTCCATGACATTTGTGGTAACATGATGAAGCAGGTTCTAGAAGTACAGCTTCCCGGCAAGAAAGTGGTGAGCGCGGCTGCCTTTTGGAATGGCTTGCGCGGTCAAAAGCTAAAGAAGTTGTAACATTCCGGATGAAGATATAGCTTCAACGGTTTTCATATCGTCCCATCGAGAATTTCGAGTTTTGGTACATTGATTCCTGAGAGGCTTGAGCAAGCAGGTTTCGTTTTATTTTCTTCGTTTTTATTCTCTCTCTCTCTCTCTCATTCCTTTCGTTTAAGGATCCTTGAATAATTATGATTCATTCAGTGATTTTGTTCAAAATGGTATTTGATTCATTACCGTCTACGTTTGAAATCTGAGATATATCTGACATGAGGGATAACAACAAGAACAGTCTTGGCCCTTTTCTTTTTTGATTGGCTACGTTTATTAAAGTACATCATTATACTTTGTCATCAATCATATCTTTGTTATGATGTATAAAGCATCTGATATGATTGATGGGAACAGAGAAATCTAGATTTAGTGACTGGTGGCGGTTTTTGAACCATCATAACCTCCTATCTGAAACTTGGAATCTTACAATTTTACGGTTCTAGAATTGACTATCAAACCCAATTCTTAGTAGAGTCTCAATTTGTTGAGATCCTTACCATCCTTAAGAATGAAGAAAAATCGAGGGTAGGATTATAGTACATGATCCTACCGAAAATCGTACCGATCCCTGCAGCAATCCTACTGTAGCCTTTAGTTACCAAATTCAAAAGTGTAAGTTGAAGTAACAAATTTACTTTCTTACTAGAACTTTCAAACAAAAGTTTGTCAATTATGTAACTCTTGATACATTGTTCTTAAAGCTACAATCAAGGTTAAAGACTAGAAACACATAACAAACTTGAAGATGGTCAATGGTTTGCAAATGTTTTAAAGTTCGGTTTAAGTTTTGGTGTTAGCGTATTGGTTGACGTAATTTTAGATGATACTTGGAAGATGTCTATAGTATTAGCTTGTATTGAGGATATACCGATGAGGCCTTAAACAACGAAGGTTGAGGCCCTACAACCAAGAAAGGTAGCCTCCGCCAATCTTGCTGAAAACGTTTTATCCTCCACCCTTGTCGCTTCTCTTATTTTTGTGTTAGGAAATGCACATCGAAATTACAACGAAAATTTCATCGAGAAAACCAAAAACACACATGATTTACACAGTTCGGCCAAATGTGCCTATGTCCAGGGAGTTGCAGTTCAGAGAGTTCCTTCTTTTTCTCACGCATTCTCTCAATCCTAAGCAGGGTTCTATAGGCACGCAAGAAACCTTAGCTGCCTCATATTAAACCTCCAAAATGGGCATGGGCCTATAACAAGGCACCAAACAACACAAAACGTGTCAATATGATCCTTTGCTCCACGAACTTGGCCTATAACAGTATACAAATTAGGCTCCACACAAGAAGCACAAAATTTGGGTTCAATGTGGGATATTTTCCAATGTAACTTGAATACATAATTATCAACCTGTCATTATATAGAAAATGAACATATAAAATGCAAGTAGAATTCTAGAAAAAATAGAACTGTTCTAGTAGAATTAGTATCCGATATTGCATTGCATGGCCAAATTCGTTGCCTATTATACAATGGAGAGTAATCATCAAATACAGAGACAAACACTTTTATCCTTGTGCTTGGAAAAGAGCAAAAAACACATGGGGAAGTTAAAAGGCACCCCCGCACAGGAAATGCAACATGGCTTTGAATCCCAAACGCCATCAGTACATGCATAAGAAGGAAAGCAACTACATGGAAAATGAACACCCAAGATCTTTTGCTGCTCGTTCACTATGTTTCTCTCTACTTTGTCATTCTTAACGCGGGATTTGATATTCCGAGCTCCCCGTTCTGCACAGAAAGCTGAGGAAGAAACAGAAAATCAACAAGAGAAAGAAAAAGGAAAAGATAAAGAAAGTGTCATCATGACATTATCCAACCCGGATGTGTTGGAATGCCCCATTTGTTTCCTCCCTTTGACCATCCGTGTCTTTCAGGTACCCCCATTTTACTATTCATTGTATCTTTGTGTTTTTAACGGATTTTGAGCAGGTTCAAGGAGCAATGTGTGCTTGCTTGGTGGCTTAGCTTGGATTAGATTGAATTGCTTTACCCTCAGCTGAGTATTTATCGGGAAGGAGAGAGAGGGTTAGGTGGCCATGGAGGACACTTGGTATCACTCTTAGTCTTTACTTATCACGCGGTACCTATGGTACGCTGTATTCTGGTCACAGCACGCTTGTTAGGCAAGTAGCAAGGAAAGAGAAAGTGGGCGAGTAGGGTGCTAGTATATGATTACCCCGTTTTGCATAGTGACGATTTATTTATACTTTTATCAGAACTTAGATGTCCTTATTATGTCGAATCTATATAAAAGCAAGCTCTGACATTCATTCTTGTTTGTTTGTCAATTCAGTGTACCAACGGACACATAGCATGTTCACTTTGTCTTGCTAAGATCAGTAGCATATGCCCGTTATGCTCGATAAGTATTGGTTCTATACGTTGTCGAGCCATTGAGAAAATACTCGAATCACTCAACATCTCCTGCGATAATGCAAAGTATGGCAGTAAAGAAACCTTCGTTTTCTCTAACAAATGCGACCATGAAAAGATATGCATTTACTCACCATTTTCATGCCCCTTTCCCCACTGCATTATCTTCCATGGCTCCTTGACGGAGCTCTCACAGCACATTTCCCTATACCATCGAAATGATATGGTACCCTTCAGTTATAACACTCTCTTTACTGTTTGTTTAACCGATGGTGACGAACTTCGTGTTCTGCGAGAGAGAGATGGTGCCTTGTTTATGTTCAGCTATTCAAAGCGCGCTTTAAGAATCCAGTGTTTTGAGCAATGCCCATTAAAGGGGAGGTTTGAATGTGATATTACCATTTGCAACGGGAGTAGCACTCGTAGATTTCAATCGTTCACTGCTAATACAATGGGACGAGTCAGTGATCATCTCGCAGAAGAATTCATTGCAATTCCTGATTCCACTGATCATAATCTGCTCGCCTTCTTGGATATCCGCATACTGGGTAAAGATACAAACTGAGGACCCTGATAACATATGCAGCCGTTTTGTATTCTTTGGGCTCCTTTTGATCCCAATACTGTCAGTCTTGGGGGGTATTGGCTAGTTTACGAATCGAATCCTCTATCTTCCATTGTCGAAAACAAACTCAGTCCTACCTGAAGCATTTTACCTTTGTAAGATGTAAGCAGAGCTTGAATTCAATCTGTTCTTCGGCTTTTTTATCTTTTTTGAATTGCCAGCCAATTTGGATCCTCATTGGAAGAGGAGATTTCAATGTATCATATTTGATTAGTTCTCTCAGAACTTCGAAGAGAAATATTGGACTGGATCAATATTTGACTGACGAAAAATTTTGATTTTGAAACTGTTATGTTGTGTATATGGTGATAAAGGTCCATCATTATTGCTTTACAATTTATATTCTTGTTTTTGCTTTTTTGAATCCAACAATTTGTATTCTTTGACACTTATTGGGGTTGAATATATATCATAAAAATGGCATATATTGATCTGTTATGCAAGATTGCTCCATTGGCATCCCCCTTTTTACTCCATTGAAAAGACGAGAGCACGAATGAATGTGTTAGGCGACTACTCAAGAATTGGATTTGATTTAAATGCAAAAGAACGTATTTGAAAGAAATTGAGAAGACCAAAAAAAAAAAAAGTGAAAACAATAGCAAGCAAATGTACGTGACCAACGCTTAAATGGAAATAAAAACCATGAGTAGAGTAGAAAACAATCCTATAAAATTTAAACGGAAAAGATGCAATTAGTTGCTACAAAAAACTACAGACACAACACAACACAACACAACAAAATGTAGGAGATTACTTACAAAGATTCAAATCATATTTATTGCAGAAGCAACTATAAATGTTAAAACAAAGCGTTAGCAACCCGAACGAACAACAGGGATGGTTAACGGATGCGTGCAAACCGAACAGGCCTACGCACTAGGGTCAATTGATATAACAGAGATAGTATCATCATCTTCTTGTTTCTTCATGCTTTCTTTCTCCTTTCTTGCTTTCCGCTCAAAATCTCAATAAGAGATTAAGCCTCGGTTTGTTCGATTCATTTTAGTTCGATTCAAATCCGCACGATAATTATTGCGAAGGATTTTGCGACACTTGGAATCATGACTTCTCTCATTTCACAAGGAAGTCATTTCCCCAAATTGATGGAAAACTTTTTCCGTCAAAAGTGTTTTCCGTGAGAGAATGTGCGACAAACGGAGGACAAGCAGAAACATGCTTCTAGAATCTAAATTTCTAGCCTAAAGGTCAGTCTTGTAGTTGTAGATGTCCTCCAACCATACCTTTATATATAGACTTGGTTGCGCTACGTAGATTTTTATTTTCAAAGTATGTCAATGCTCCTAGATCCTATGGGCATTCGGGTTTTCAAAGCCTTATTTCATTCCTATGCACCTGAAGAATCGCTTTCTTTCAAATAAGAACATCTGTAAAAGGATAGATTCTCTTTATGGTGAATAACCCGTAGAAGGCAAAAGTGACTTTAAAATAAGGCATCCAAAAAAGACGGACCTCCTTATTTTTGAAGACGTATGTCCAAGTGCACAGAGAGCACAATGTACTGTAATATAATATAATTGTCACGTGTATAGTTCTATGTGACGTTTTTCTATAAATAGGGCTTAGAGGAACTCTTTAGTTTCTCAAATTGTACATCATTCTTCCTCTTTTTTCTTTATATAATATTTCCGTTTTTATCTTTTGTGTTTAATGCACCTTAATGTGTCCACATAATGTGCACACATTAAAAAAATTAATTTTATTTAGTTATCCTACTTATCTTAATAAATAAATATTGGATTATAGTCCCATAAAATTCGCATATCCACTATAAGATGTAACTTAGATTCGTAAGTTCATCATTAATAAGATTGGAGCGTCATAAATAAAATAAAGCCAAAATTGTCTAAGAATTTTTATTCGGGAAATTAGAATATTGTTTGCCGGTTTTAGACACCCGTCTTGTTTAGGCTCGTTGGAGGAAAACATGGAAGATTATATTCTTATTTGGGGAATAGAAATTGTAGATGATTTTATTAATTTTGGAATTGGGTTTTAAATTGGGAATTTGTTTTAAATCGGTAATGATGTTTTGGAAATATCTCATAGTATTTTTAGGTAAAATAATATCTGCTTGTTTTAATTACCTGGTGGTTATTTCCCGTACCCGCTACTCGATGCCAGCTGTTCATGTGCTGTTAGATCGTGCCGCTTGTTGTTTTCTCTGCCTTTGGATGAGCTGCTTTGCCCTGTTGCTATAAACCCGTTTATGTGTTAGGGTTTCATTGAGTAGTAGCAGTCAAGAGCGCAAAAAGTGAGATATGGGGGGGAAGCCCATTTGGGTTTTCTGGTAAAAATGAGTCACAGGGAGAGAGAAAGTGAGATTGAGGGGAGAAAATGGCTTTCTAGGGATAAAGCTTGTGTTGATAAAAGAGATCGAAGCGGAGGTTGGTGAGCTGGTGAAGAAGAAGAAGATGATGAACCTATAGAGCTTGAGTGCACGGTTCTAAGGCAGAGACTCGAAGGTTTGGCCTCTGATGATGGTCTTCTTCAAGGATCTAACTAGGGTTTGAATCTCTAGATTGTTCTTCGCTCTTCTTTGTTCAGTTATGATTCTCTTGTTCTTTCTTGATTTCTTGATTTAATTTCTATAGTTTTTTTCATTTTCTTGATGCTCATCCGTGATTGTAACCCTAAATTATTAATAGTGAATTTGATTCCTATGAAAATGGATATTGATAGTGAATTTGATTCCTATGAAAATGGAAGCCTGTGGACTAAGACCTCATTTTGCGGTGTCAAACCACATATATCATATAGTTTATTTCTGCCACATATATCATATAGTTTATTATTTCTGCTTGGTTTCGATTGCCCAGTGCTTGAACAAGATCCTATATTTTTAAGATAAGTTAGGGTCAGATTTAGAACCTGAATTCACAAGTGGTACCGAACCAACAATAAATATATAATTAAAAATTGCTCTCACTCTAAATAATTATTATATAAGTTCTGCACTTAAGCAATTTGGAGGCATTGGCAACAAGCTTACCCAAATAAATTATTGAAATCAATAACCTGGAATAATTTATTCACATTTCCTAAACTATGACGAATAATAAATTATAAACCAAATGGGCCAGAAACTCTACCTTCATTAAAACTTTGGACTTGTCTTGGTGGGGCGCGCCAGGCCAGTACAGCAGTGCAACGCACAGGCGACGCACGAGGACCCCTGCAGCAAGCCACAGTAGTGGGCCCTCCCCCTAAAAAAAATTAATTTAATATCGTGTGACCCATTGGGCCACGTATCAGATATTAAACTGATAAGAACAGATACTACACTTGATCTTAGCCAAAAGGCCGAGAAAGGTATGCCTTGATTAGTCTCACAGAAGGCCTTTTATAATCCACCCTCATCTCTTTCCCATCCTGTGTCTCCGATGTGGGATATACTTCACTACCAACTGTCCATCTTTCTAGACTAGTTTATCATTTTCAATCAAATTTATTGGCTGCAATTGTCTTCCTGCACCGCAACATCGAATCAACCCTCAGAAAAATGGTTCAAATCTCCTGCAGTTATTTTGTCTTCAAAGACTTAAGGTATCTAAATATATAAATTATTTTTAAATGATGTTCTTTAATACGGAGAATCAGATTCAACTTGATGGATACTGAGTGAGATAGGCTATTTTTGTTGTTCTTTGCTTACTTTGAACGGACACCGAGGGGGGATTTATAGGATTTTTGTCATGCACGAGTTGAGGTGCCAAGATTCTTTATCAGTGAGACATTTTAAGGGCATGATAGATGTGGGTAAGTAGCTCAATCTTTGCGTATTGTCAAATGCGGCTGGTCTCCTATATTAGAGTTGTGAGACATGATATAACTCGTTCATAATGCTATTATTATATATTCAGTATTAGAAGTACATCGTTGGTTCACGAGTAGCCCATAGATGTTCTTACTTGGCTTTCCTTCTTGGTAGGATGCCAATTTATTCAAATGTAACTTATGTTTATCAAATAAGTCATACATACAATACTTTATATAACCATTTTGTTTACTTTTAAAAATGCTAGTTGAAGGTCTATGGAGCTTAGAGAAGAAGGATATTTGGTGTTCAAGTAATTGTCTCGTGTTCAAGGGACTAGACAGTTACTCTATAATGATCGAAAACAACGGAGTGTTCAAAGAGAGAAAACTAATTAGAGTTAATAAAGAAAAGAGTAAAGAATAGTAGTTGCCCAAGACTGATGCTTCTAATTGCGACTTATAAGTTACACTGCACGTATCCATTGGAATGGTTACTTAATATTGTTAATCGTGACGTGTAAGTTATATTGCACGTATCCATTGGAATAGTTACCTAAAGTTGCACCATAGTGAGCGCCCATAATGATAAATATATACTAACAGTTTTCTTATTGTACATAATCAAACATCATTAATCTTATATGAATATATGTAAAAAATTAGTATACTATAACATATTAGCATAGTAGATCCCTCACTGTCATCAAGTCATTCACTAAAAACTTATTGTATTTCCCCAGTTAGCCTAGTGATTAGGATGGCTACATGTCAACCTAAAGGTCAGGGGTTCAAGAGACATGTCCTCCACCCAATATGTTATCACCGATTTAAAAAAGAAAATTCACTAAAAACTTAATTATGGATTTTATTGTTGATTAATTGTATTGTCTATATTATTGGTATAGTAACCATTTATGAAATTAGCAAAACTGTAACTACCTATATATATATATTAAACTACCCATCAATCATGACTTAAGATGTCTAAGGTGGTAAAGCATTTTCCATCCTCCATGAAGGTTCGAATCTCATCTCTTTTAAACCCTATCGGGATCAAACCTAGTTGAGGAAGGGGGACAAGTGAATGCATTACCAACTTGACTAGTTCCTACTCATGTTTCATATGTACTCAAAAAATAAAAAAAGGTAAGATAAAAATCCTCAAGTAAGTCACGTGATATTAACGGACAGCTGACAACATAATTTAAGGCGGTTAATTGAAAAAATTTAGCATTTTCGAGGTAATCTTATGAAAAATTAGAAACTTATGAAGGTTAAGGCCTTGTTTGGTTATCATATGAATTGAATTCCTGTTAAAAGTTGTAGTTCATGGGAATTCAATTCCATTCTCAACTTCCTCAAAGTAGGTAAAAGATGTTTGGTTGTCAAGATAGGGAATAGAACTTCCGTAGGGAGGTTATTTAAAAACAAAGGAATTAGAATTTACCTATCCATTTCCCATACTCTACCTAATTCTGTCAATCAAATAAGAACTAAAATTCATATTTTCTACAAAATTTTACTTTTCGTATTTACTTCCTGCGTATTAAACGACACCTAAGTAAAATCAATAACTTTTCAAAATTGTTTTATGTAAAACAGAAAATCCTTTTTTTTTTTTAACATAAAGATGCCCGAGGGCGCAATCACATTGCAAAAACATCAGAACTTACAATCCGGGAGAGAGGTGGAGGGGTATTGATCCACCAATCATGTGAACAAAAGGCAGAGTAGTGCCTCTGACCTACAAAATGGGTTACTCTACTCAAAAGACATTGAACAAAAAGAAGAGGACAAAAAGCCGATGTCATCCACCAAAGCTTGGATCTCCCATAACTTGATCTTCTCGTCTTTGATAGCTTCAATAAGGACCTTGTTATCAGCTTCAAAGATCAGAGACTCCCAAGAACAAGACTGGGCCAACACACAAGCAGCTCGAAGGGAAAGAGCCTCCGCCATAAGAGGGGATGAGGCGAAGAAGGAACCACACCACCCACCAGTTATGGACCCGGAATAGTCACGGGCCACAACCGCAGCCGCCGCCTCCACATCTTTAGATTTCCAGGCCGTGTCGGAGTTAATTTTGATGAAGCCTCTGGAGGGGGGAGACCACCTAAGAAAAGATGATGTGCCAGATCTGGATACAAAAGGGACGCAATGAGAATTTCCTTGCGAATCTTTGTGGAGCCGGAAAGAATCCTGGATGAGGGATGACGGATCCCGAGCTTTCCTATGGAATATGAAATCATTCCTGTTTTTCCACAGTTCCCAACAAAGACAAGCAATTTTACTCAAGTTATCAATACAAAAAGAGAGATCATTACATAAATTATCCCACCACTATGCAAAGCCTTTAAAACCTTCTTTTTGAAAACGACAACCAAAATTGGACCCAAACCAAGCTGCCCTAGCTGGTGTACAAAAAAAGAGAATATGTTCGATTGATTCATGGTCCTTGCCACATTGAGGACAAGCAATCGGAGTCACTATTCTCCTTTTTTGCAAGTTTTCATGAGTCGCTAGAGCATTGGAGTAGGCCCTCCAAATGAAATGACAAATTTTAGGTTCAGTGCGGAGGCGCCAAATGGAGGAGATGGCCTTAGAAGAAGGCGAAGAAGAAGAGGATGGGGAGTTTCCCGAATTGTCAGAACTTTTAACCTGTGATCTCCAGAAAGCGTACCCTGATTTAACAGACTACACCCCCGACGCGGAAAAATGCCAAACCAATCGGTCATTGGCCTCACGCCTACCTATTGGGATGAGCTGAATCCGTCCGGCATCATCGCTCCCAAGCCAAGGGCGGATGAGTGAAAGGTTCCATCTGCGGGCGTCGTGGCTATTGAGGTGATCAACGGTCTCAAGAGGACAACCACTCGGTCTCTCTGCCGAGACCTTGAAGTTTGGCGAGGTAGGGATCCATTTATCTTCCCATATGTTGATATCGACTCCGCTATGGACATTCCAACGAGTCCCTTGTAGGAGGAGCTCCCGACCGCTAATAATACTTCTCCACCCCCAAGATGGGTTGCAACCCAATTTCGTCTTAAGGAAGGAGCAATCATGAAAATAAATGCTTTTTAGGATACGGGCCCATAAGGTGTCAGGGCAAGAGATAATTCTACACGCTTGATTGGCGAGCATGGCCAAATTTGTACCTTCTATGTCCCTAAAGCCGATACCACATTGGGATTTAGTTCTTGAGATTTTTTTCCCAACAGAAAACCCTTTATGCGAGCAATTTACTTCAGAACCAGCAGCATCAGAAATGAACTCACTCTCTCCTCTTCTTCCTTCTTTGCCGTCGTTTCTTCAAATTCCTCTCTCTCCCCCCTCCGATTCGACCGCCGGGATCATTTGGTTTCGATCATCAACATCGAGGATCAAATTCGGTGTAAATTGCTCGCAGGAACCAATTAGGGTTTTGAAGACGTGCAGAAATTGCAAAACGCAGTTCGATCCTGACCAGAATCACCCTTGTGCTTGCCGTTTCCACACTGCTCATTTCGGAGGTTTAATCTTAATCTTTCCTTGCTCAATTTTGTTGTGATTTTGCATCTTACATTGTGCTTTCAACAATTCTAGCTGTAATTTTGTTCTAGGATACATTTATCAAATGGAAATTATTACTTAGGTACCTTGACGTTTGACCATTTATCGCCTGTGGTAGGTTAAATGTGGAGTCTGATTGTATTAGGCCGTGTTCATAAGGTAGATGATTGGGTCATTACAATTTAGGCCCATGGCACCCTAGGGTTTTAGTGTGACCGGCTCTACATATACATATGGGTTGTGTATGTTAACACTAGGGTTGGAAAAGGGTTGAGAATGATTGAGAGTTGCGACGTCTTATGTAAACTTCAATGGATATAGTTGATTATTGTGCTCCCCTCCGTGTATGCATGCTTCGGCTGAAACATGTAAATTCCAGTGTTCTTGATTTTACTCCGCAATCCCCTTTTAGTTGTGATTGTTATTTCAATTTAGAGTTTCAGTGTTTGTGGGTGGTCCTTAGAGCCCGGGTACATTGACATTTCAATGTATACAATGAGGTACCATGAGGTTTGAATATTTTATCACATAGGCGCCCTATGTCGGAATTTGATGATTTTTCATGAGAATTTGACCAATTTTATGCAAAAATGCTAATATAATACCTAATTACAATAGTGTATATAAGTTGTGTTGACGTTTTCAGCTGACATTCAGTGAAGGGCGATAGAAGTTTCAGTAAATTTTGACGCAAACTTCATATATATTGCAAAATCATGTGTAATATCCGCATTTTTTAGCAAAAAATTATCAAATTCTAATGAAATATTATCAGAATAATGTTCCACTTTAGTATTATCCAACGAAAATCTTTCGAATTTCAGAAGAAGGGTATCTAATTGATAAAATTTTGAAGCTTGAGGATAGCTAAGTGATAAATTTTTTAAACCTCAAGATACTCCATTGTATATGTTAAAATGTCAAAGCACATTGATTGTAAATAGTCAAACCTTAAGATACCAATATATTATCTGAACAATGTTGCATTGCCTTGTACAGTTGAATATTCTTCTTTCCATCTCGGTGCCTTAAATTCTTGTGGATATGAGAGTTGAGATGCTATATTTAAACCCTTTACAACGAGCACTGGTGTGTGTCTTTGTTAATTGGCTTCAGGAAATTGATGGACATGGAGCTGCTAGTTTTAGTATCATCAGTGCTCATCTCTTAATAAGTTTGTAGTTTTTAGTTATTGAAAACAAAGATTTTGAAGACAATGTTTTCTAGGAAGAAATTGAAAACAAAGAACAAAAAATTAGAAAAACTATTTCCAAAATTTGAGTCTTCAAATTTATAAAAAAAAATCATTAACTATACATAGAAAACCATATAAAACATGCCTTTAGTAGCATTAGAATATATTTTAAGGGTTCCAGGTCCCTCAAAAACGGCTTCGCTTTAGGGTAGCATCTTGAAGGGGTAACTGCGTACATCGCATCCCTCTAGACCCTTTTGAGGCACTGGATTTGTTGTTTTTGTTGTTATTTTAAGGGTTCCACAACTGCATATCCTGGTTGTGAAGAAAGTAGAGATCAAATATATAGTATACTTCAACAACAATAATAATCCCAGTGCTTCAAGGGCTCCCGCATAAGCAAGGTCTGGATATAATATACTTTACCTAATATTAATTAATTTTGGGATGGGAACTTGGGTTTATATGTTTGCCTCATGTGCTAGCTTCTTGGACTAAGCTCACACTCGATGAAATTTCACAAAATATTAGCCCCATCAGTTTCTAAAGACTCATTTCGGATAACTCAGTAATCTTCTCTTTTAATCCATGATCCATTGCCAGTGATCCAAATTGCTGTTATTGTTGAATGTTTAGACAAGGTTGATGTAAGTAATTCATTTACAGCGGGCAAATTCTTAACTGTGGCCTGTAACTTATGTGCGTTGGGTATTATGGTTGAAACTAGCATACATTCTTTTTGCTTGCCGAAGAGATCTCTGGTTTTTCCAGTTTTAACCAATTCGTACAAGCTCTTGTGTATATAATTCTTAGAATTCCCTTCTTATGAAGTCTCAACTTAGTAACAATTAAATTTTACCAAGTCGGATTAATTTGATTATGAAAAATCCGAGACAATAAAATTGGGACAGACGGATTATATCTTCCCCTGTTGCCATTGCCATTTTTTGTCCTCGAGTATTGTGCTTTGCTATGCTTTGTTTTTGTTTGTTTGGCTGGTGAGATAAGCAGGCTTTATCAGTACCTGCATTGCCTTGACTAAATGCAGGAATAACTCAAATTTCATGGTGCTTGTACGCTTTCCTGATATAATTCTTTTTCATTCTGAGCTTAATAGCCTGTATGAGCAAGCTTCCAGCTATTTATTGGACTGTTGCCTTCTTTCATTTTCATAAACTGAAGTTTTCCATACTCTGTAGGACCTATTTCGTATTGTTTTCTTTTTACAGTTTTTGGTCTTTTAGAAACTAAAAACCATGTATTAGAAACGTTTATTCGTGCATTTAGTTTCTTATTTTCATTGTTTTTCTTAATTCAGGTGAAAATAAAACAAAAAACCAAAAATTAGAAAAAACAAACGTTTCGTAACTTATGCTTCCACTCTAAAAAACGAAAAATCGCACACAGAAAACGAGACCCAACAAGCCCTTAGTTTTTCGGTTTATTAGGTAAATGGCAAACCACTTCCCTGCTCCTTGTCCAGGTGGTCATTGTTAATTGCTGGTCATAATACAACTTGAGTGAGAGTCAAGTTTTTAAGATATGATATACTTCCACTCTTAAGTATAATGGTTGAGACTCCAATTTAATCCAATGGACACCGTAGCGCCGTATGGTGAGGCTACTCTATAATAACCTGTAAGTCACGAGTTCAAGAATAGAAAACAAGTCACAAAAAAGGTTAGTTTGTTAATTCTGGTCATCCACAAACGCCTAGGTTGGTGCTGATCTTTTATGGGTAGCCTATGTATGTCTTTTAAATTTATTAAATATAGTTTTATAACGAGAATATGGTTGCGGCGAGGAGTACAAAAAAGAAGTAGAAGGATACTTAACTTCCATTTCAGTTCACGGTCTTACACATTGTTTGCCTGCTTATGCAATTTCTGATGCTACTGATTTCAATTTTCATACTCTCCCGCCATTTGCCTCTCTGTTTATTTGCTTGCAAGCAAGGTCAGGGGAGAGGAGATTTTTTTTTGTGTATAGTTTTCACCGTAGCAGTGTTTAGACATGAATTTTTTTCGAAAGGTAACCATGTTGTTGGTAAATAGCCCGTTCCAATGCATCATCTCTCAAAATCATGTTTAAGCTCCTTGATGAATTACCTTCGATTACTCGTGTAGCTTGGAAGAGTTGACATTATGTTGCTTTCCAATCTGTTGCTGGATTCCCTTCCCCAAAGACATAACCTAATTGAACTTCCCTAGTTACACAACATCTGATGAACATCCAAGACAATATTCCTAAATTTGCGATGGACATTTTATTTCGTTTTTTTAGTGCCTTAATCACCACTAATTTATCCCCTTCAATATAAATTGTTTATTACCATGGCCTCATTAGCATCCCGCTGATTCCTGAACCTCTCGTTGTTGATTCACAGGAGAGACGAAGAGGAAGTTCGAGAGTGTGTACACAGGGGGGACGATGAGCACACCGAACTCAGGTCAAGTGCTCCAGTACTGGCATTGCTGTGGTTCTGAGGACCCTTTTGATCCTGGATGCACCATGGCTCCCCACTCCTCATATGATGGTTGAAATCTACTTCCTATTCTTGGTAATTTCTTCATTCATTAAATTATTGATGTGTGAAGCATATAGTTTATGAGATGAACTTTTTTGTAGATCATGTATGTATGTATACTTCATTCTGTCCCATTTCATCTGCTTCTACATAAATCCTCCCCTGGCGCCAAGTCGTTTATCTTCTTTCGCCTTTCAAAATCAAATACAACTGTAAATTTGGAAGATATTGACTGATGTACAATAATCAAAATACATTGGACCTGTTGTTTATAATTTAGGGCAGTAAATGAGCCGAGTTAGCCCTTGAGTCAGCTTGAGGCTTGGCTTGTTAGCATTTAGTTTGGCTCAGGCTTGCCTCAATGCTCAATGAGCTTGTAAATTTTGAGCTCAAGCTCGACTTGTCTTAAGCCTGGGCTTGACTCAACTTGATTGAGCTTGAAACTAGCTTGACAAGCTTCAATTCTGAGCTCGCCATGTTTGGCTCATTTTTAAGCTTGATCTATGCAGGCTCAAGTCAGGCTCGAATTTAGCTCGGTTGAGCATATTTAAGCTCATTATAAATTGTATTGAACTTGGCTCGTTTGAGCTCTGAGGCTACATGCTCGAGCTCTACTAGGCTCAAGCTCGCCTCCTAAGCTTAATAGACTTGAAATGAGCTAAGTTTTTGTGCATTATGACAAGGCAAGTCGGCTCATTTACACCCCCTACTTGCGTTTCTAGAATTTTCTAAGGGATTTCTCGATCGCATGCCTTCATGTTAATCTTCTCTATATCGTTCTAATTTTATCAGCTGTATTTAGACAAACAATAGCAATCCGTATCCTCAGAAAGGAAACTATCATAATAATGATTAGACTTGCCAATGATTTATAGAATATTGGGCAATCAATGCAAAGAATAATTTTGAACATAATTGTCTAGAGACAACAACAACAACAGACTCAGTGCTTTAAGGGTTCCCGCCAAAGTAGGGTCTGGGGGGTGGATGTACGCAACCTTACTTCTTCAGGGTGTAACCCTGCCGAGAGGCTGTTTTTGAGGACCCCCAACCTTATGGGGTTGCCAACACAAGGACTTCCCAGGAGGTTACCTATCTTGGTACTACTCTTGTCCAAGCACGCTTAACTTCGGAGTTTTAATGGAATATGATTGGCTAGGGAAACCCCAGGTAAATCACAATCCAAGTTAACCTAGCCATAAGGTGATAGTTTTACGCCATTGGGTTTAGTGTAGTGGTTGGATTATTATTCTTCGAGTATGAGGCTTTATGTTCAGAGCTTATCTTCATTTTCTCCTGCTTGGGATAATATTGTATTTCTTTATCATTGTTATAAAAAAAAAAAAAAAAAAAAGAGCTGTTAGATCGTAGACTTGATACATATTTAAATCTCTCACTTTTCCTTCACAGGACACATTGGATTTTTATTTATTTTTTAAATCTTGGTCTGAACACATCACTCACTTCGGTCCTTATTGGAGGGGTTCACATCCTAGTCCAAGGAGTTTGTGTTAAGGGCTTCACATGTGAGTATAATAGAATTTTACGTTGGAGTTGTGAAAGAAAAGATATCTATATATGTCTATTGGATCTTATGTGTTCTAACTCCATGGGTCCATCCTAAGGCCCAATGAAATTTAACAGTTTGCAACTAATTAACTTGATCTAAAAGCTCTAAATAGTGGTCATGGATCTAACTTGTACATAACTTGTCGCTTTTCGTTCTTTCAGTCATCGAAATTGCTTTCCTCAACTCACACATGGAATATGTATTAGCACGTAAAATGTTAGATTAGAAATGTAAATGAATGTATTTGTTGAGGGATATGAGTAACAAGATACTCGGATAAAACCCCTTAAACGGGGCTCAAGTATGGATTAAGGTCCAGGTATCAGCCAAGCTTGAGTAGAAGCCTGGGTAACGCGCCTGGCTGCCCGATCCGGTATGGATCCCTCGCTAAGCTTGTCTGGTCTACCCGGCACTTGTCCTACTCGGATTTACCTGTACCTGAGCCAAGTAAGGTTACTCGAATTTGAGTATGCCGGCAAAAATACTAGGCAGACCTGAGTAGGATATTTCGGCCTTTGGTTAATGGCACCCCAAGCCGAGTGGGTGACTCGGCATGGGGCAGGACGGGTACGAACGAGACTTAACGGTGCCTGCTCTCCGACTCGACCAATATGAACCTCCAGTCAGTAGCTTCTAGAAAGTAATTAGAGCAAACCATGCTTGACCGTCGCTTAATCATTTAGGAAATCATTATGTTAAGAAAACTTCCACCTTAAGGAAAATTCCCGAACCTCTATAAATAGGAGCCCGTCTTAAAATGAGGGGACAAACCCAAAAGGGGAGACGAAAAAACAGAGGTCTCGAGTTCAGTCCTCCTTTCAACTTTCAAGAACCCAAACACTAAATCCTAAAATAGTTTCAAGATGCAATAAAGGTAATTCTTATTGATGAGAAGACATGTTCGAACTAATTTAGACGAGTGAAATGAAGATCTATTTTTGAATACTCTTGCAAGAAAGACCGGGTTGACACGAGTTAAATGAAAAGAGGAAAATAACAAGAAAATGGTAGTAAGTTGCATGAAAGAAACCTTAATTTTATTGAAGTTAATATTTATGAACTTGTTTACACTGAATCCTCTCTTAAAGTGATCAATTTTCACTTAGCCATTAATATTTTTCAAATATACGCTCGTTATAATATCAAAGTGTCAATCAATCACCTTGCATGAACGTTATTGGTATTTCTGTTAAAAATCACATGCTGCTTGTTTGAGTTTTTTTGGGGAGTGTTATAAATAAAAGACCAAATAAGTTGGAAATAAATGAATAAACAATAACAACAAACCCAATGTCTCAAGGGCTCCCGTCTAAGCCGGGTCTGGGGGGTAGATGTACGCAGCTTTACCCCTTTAGGGTGCAACCTTGCCGAGAGGCTGTTTCCGAAGACCCCCAACTTTATAGAGTTGGCAACACGAGGACTTCCGAGGAGGTCACCCATCCTAGTACTATTCTCGTCCAAACACACTTAATTTCGGAGTTCTAATGGAATTCGGTGCATTAGTGTCTAATAAATGAAATTTGGAAGGAAAAAAAAATTTTGAATACACTAACATAATTGAGAGATGTAACATGAGCCGTAAAGATAAATAGTCGTGGTTTAAACACTTCAAGAACTATTATCGGAAATTATTATTAGCCCAAATGTTTCATATTTCCATCATTTAATCCCATCAATTAAAGGTAGTTGAACCTAGGCCTTGCTTTTTTGAAAGCTTTCGTGGTACTGGGACTATTGTGGTTGTTATTTTAATTAAAGGTAGTTGAACTAAGAACCAAAAAAAAAAAAAAAAAAAAAAAAGATTACAACATGTATTTTTCTAGAAGTGTAAATATTATAGTAGTTAAATAAAACCCGTTCAATTTCAAAAGTAAATTAATGTTATTATTATAACAAAATTGTTATTGCTTTAGCAACATTGATAGTGTTCAAAAAAAAAGTAACATCGATATTTTAAAGAAAATTATGTAGCTATCAAGAATAATTTTTACTTTAACAATAATAACTTTGATAAAAAATATAAGTAATGATTTTGTTTTTTTGAACACTAAACTATAAGTAATGATAGAGCATAATAGTGGGGCTCAACTCAAACTATATAGTTGAATAATAGCCGCTGAGAGTGTTCAAAAAGAATAATAGCCGTTGGGGAGAAGGAAGGGGCAGGGTGGCTAAATATGATGAAGTTGCGTGGCATGTGTGTGCAAAGCATAATATAAGCGCGTTCTGCCGCCTGTGTCGCCGCCCTTGAATCCTCTATTTTCTTTTTCTTTTTAAAGTTGGGGTTCGGGAGAATCTTTCGGGAGCTCCCTTGGTTGAAGAGTAGGTGTGCCACACTGGAAACTCGGGACATGACATGGTAGTTGGATCGTCGGTTGCTAAACTAGACATTCCGGGATCGAATCCCACCGTGGGCAAATATGGTAGTCCTCTTTGAGGACTTGAGGGGTATATCCCCTCCCCCTCCCCTGACTTTATCATTGTAAAAAAAAAAAAAAAAAGAAAAACTAGAAACTCGGGTTGGATTTTGATCTCCCCTCCCCCTCCCCCTCCCCCTCCCCTTCTTAGTGTGAAAAAAAAAAAGAATTTTGGAAAATAATTTTCTCTAAGGTAGTATTTTATAAGAGTAAGACTATGTATATCTTATCCACCTAAACTCTGTCGTGGCAGGAATCTCTTTGTAACATTGGGTTGTTGTTATCGACGACTAAGCTTTTATTTTTTCCTAGAAAAACAAATGGATGGCATTTAACAAAGAAATAAATTTAAATAGAAATATAAATTATTTTTACCTTTAACAAGAAGCCATATTTTTTTTTTGCCAAAAGGCAAACGTAAATTCAATATATATCAAAATTTTGTACAAAATAGTATCAAAGAATACAAAAATAAAAGCCAAAAGGCCCCTATACAGTCAATCTAATAGAGGGCAAACCAAAAAGAAATTCATAAAAATTAAATCATAAAATTGACCCGATACCAAACTAATTTCTGAATTTCTCTTATCACCCAACTTTTACATCCGTCTAACTCCTTGAAAATTTTCTCATTCCTAGTTGTCCAAATCATTGAAACTGTTGCAGCAAACTATGCCCGTTTAATATGTAACTCAAACAGCCGACTTCGAATCTTCTTTTTGAACCAATCAAAACATTGCTGGAGTGTTGTGAAAAAACATATACCGCTCCATTGACAAATGCCAAGCCACACATCTTTTGACCACACCCACTCAAAAAATAAATGCTCGACAGATTCATTAGCCTGCTTACACATAGCACAACGACTAGCTAGTTGTACTCCTCGCCTTTGTAATCTATCATCTGTCAACAACCCCCCCGATATGGCTAACCACAAAATAAAACTGTGCTTGGGAAAAGAAAACTTACCCCAAACCGTGCATCCCCAGCGAGTTTGCTCTCGGTGAGTTCGCAGTAGGTGATAAGCTCTGCTTCATTTGAACTGATCACCCCAAACGCAGCTAAGTAATTTCTGCTGGGCATCCTGAATCGAAGCAGACTGAGCAAGCAAACTATCCCAACATATCATCAACATCTTCCAAAAAGAAGAATCATCTGTCGCTGCACTTAAATACCAAAACTCGCCCTTTTTCATATAGATCTCATGAACCCATCGGACCCACAATGAATCCTTCTTATCCTGAATGTACTAGAGAGTACGCATTATTTGAGTAAGGTTCCAACTTTCGATTTGTTTTATACCAAGGCCCCCTTCATTAACAGGCCAACAGAGTTTATCCCAAGCACGAGGGACAAAAGCCCGGGATTTCTTCTCCGTGCCATTCCATAGGAAAGCAGAGAAGAGTCTTTTCAGTTCCAACACCACGCCTTTAGGGAAAAGGAAAAGATTACCCCAAAAGGACATAACACTCATTAGAACCGAATTAACCAGCTCCCCCCGCATAAGAGATTTTTCGATGTTGCCAACTAAAAATACGCTCCTTTATCCTATCAAATAAAGGACCATACTGATCAACCTTCAGTCTAGTCCCCGAAATCGGAATACCCAAATATTTCAAGGGTCAAGCCTCAATACCAAACTCCAAATTATTCACAATAGCCTCTCGGTCTTCCTGTTAACTCCCGAAAAACAAATACTACATTTTGTTATATTTGGTTCAAGCCCAGAAGCGTGAGAAAATTCAAGAAATTTCCCCCAAATAGCTTTAACAGAATCTTGGTCACCTCTAGCAAATAGAAGCAGATCATCAGCAAATATCAAGTGAGTTAAGTTCAACTTTCGGCATTTGGGATGAAATTTATATGATGTATCAGCTCCCACATCCTTAAGGACACGAGACAAATACTCCATACAAAGAATAAAAAGATATGGGGAGATCGGGTCACCTTGTCTCAAGCCTCAGGCGCCCGGGAAGAAACCCACTAGTTCTCAATTCATCTGGATCGAGTAGGTGGGAGTCATGACACAAAGTTTAATCCAATCTATGAATTTTGTTGGAAGAAAAAATATATAAGTAATATTCTGCTTAATAAGTGTTTCGGGATTTTTTGGTTGGGTTCTTGAGGGTGGAACGAGGCTCAAGTTCCTTGTCCTTCTTGTGAGGTTCCATCCCTTATTTATAGGGGAATGTATGCTTGGGTAGCAAGTAATGGGGGTTGGGTACCGCCTGGCCCCTTCAGCCAATGGGGGCATTGGTCATTTCTAGAGGTGAGGTTATTTAGGTGGGGTGTTTAAGGAGGCGGCAATGGCTCCTAGGCCCCGTGTCGCCTGGTGGAGGTTATGCTGGGAGGCGGTAGTGGCTCCCGGGCCCTGTACCGCCTGGTGGCGGTTATGCTGGGAGGCTGTAGTGGCTCCCAGGCCCTGTACCGCCTGGTGGAGGTTATGCTGGGAGGCGGTAGTAGCTCCCGGGCCCTATATTGCGTGGTGGCGGTTATGCTAGGAGGCGGTAGTGGCTCCTGGGCCCTGTACCGCCTGGTGGCGGTTATGCTGGAAGGCGGTGGTGGCTCCTGGGCCCTATACCGCCGAGTGGTCACTTTTGTATTCATCAGTTAGCCCCCCACTTTGAGGTCAAAGTTTCTTTGACTTCAAAGTGTATAAATACCCCGTCATACTCTCACCCTTTGGGTATTCCTTGTCCCTTTCATTCTCTAATTGGTATCTTGAGAGTTGATTATGGAGGACGTAACTCGTGAAATGTTATCTTGGCTTCCTGCCAAATCTCTTTTAAGTTTTTGCTGCGCCTCTTCTGAATTTTATGGTTTACATACCGACGGTGATTTTGTTAAGAAACAGTCTTTCGGCGCTCTTGAGTGTGATACTGATGGGGTCTTGTTACAACCAGAAAGCGAGTTTTCTCGTGATAATCTGGGGGCCTTTTCCTCTGCCGAGGACTTTTCTCCAGTTATGCCGCCAGAGGTAACGGAGGTGCTGACGGACAATATTAGAGTTCTCGGTGTTCAATGTGGTTTGATATTGTACTGAGACTATAATCTCTCCAAGTTGTTCGTGTGTAACCTTGCCTTAGGCACACGTCAGTTGGTGGCATTGCCTGACGGTATTTTGACGAGCTGTCTGGATGCCCCTTTAAACCTAGTGTTTGGGTGTTTCGACTCTACTTTTGAGTTTGGGTTCTACCTTTTCCTTATGACAATGGACTTGCCCTACCCCTGCCACGGCTTTTGGCCTACCGCATACCAGGTGTATTATTGGAAGGGCGATTGGAATTTTTGGGGAAGCCTAGACGTAGGTCCCCGAAATATTTTTCTTATGGACCACGTTTGTTTGCATGGGGAGCTTTTCTTTTTGTCTGACTGGGGCCATTATATTGACGGTAGCAATAACCGCCCAAACGTAGTTCGTTGGAATACCGAGACAGGGGTTGTTCATAACATGACCCTTCCGGGCGTGGTTTGGGATAACCTATCCTCGAGCCGAGATGCAAAGATTTCGAGGTGGTGGGATGTGACCACAGGGGCCCCTTCCCTGTGTCTGATAACGCTCCAGAGTCCCGTGTTTACCATCTGGAAGTTGACTAATGTGGAGGATCCCTCCTCTTGAGTCAGGCGGGAGCGGTTATTCGTTCGGCTGCCTTGGTCTAGAGGTAGATGGGATCTGGCTATTACAAGCTTCGCCGTGTCAAAAGAACACCTAATGTTTATTGCACGCAATCAGGTGTTTCAGTGCCCTCTTCGGGGAGACCATCGTGGCCGTCCGGTCTTTGTGGGACACTACCAGGGGGAATACCATACCCAGCTGTTTTCATATTCGAGCTCTTTGTTTCGCTGTGGGAATGATCCAATGATTCTTCATCCCCCGTTTAGGTAGGTCGTGGTAATGGTAGGAGGGTGTTTTAAGTCTTTATTGTACATTACTTTTGGTGATGTGGTTGTATTATCGGAAACTCGGTGTAATGAAATTTTGTTGTAATATGTATGGATACTCTTGTTATATATAATTATCAGTATTCCTGTTAAGGTTTGCTACTTTGTTGTGCTTGCTTATATTTGAGTGGGCTTATTACCGGCTCCTCTTTGGCTGAGATGCAAACAACTGTCCTGGTGTTAGACGGGACAAAAATCGCGGGCTCTCAAACCGGTGAGAGTTTACTGCCCGTTCCTGATGTTAGATGGAACACACGATCGCCCCCGTGTTAGATGGGGCCAAAAAACCGCGGGCTCTCAAACCGGTGAGAGTTTACCGCCTGCCCTGATGTTAGATGGGACACACAACCGCCCCCGTGTTAGATGGGGCCAAAAAACCATGGGCTCTCAAACCGGCGAGAGTTTACCCCCTGTCCCTGATATTAGATGGGACACACAACCGCCCCCATGTTAGATGGGGCCAAAAAACCGCGGGCTCCCAAGCTGGTGAGAGTTTACCGTCTGTCCCTGATGTTAGATGGGACACACAACCGTCCCTGTGTTAGATGGGGCCAAAAAACCGCGGGCTCTCAAGCTGGTGAGAGTTTACCGCCTGTCCCTGATGTTAGAGGGGACACACAACCGCTCCCGTGTTAGATGGGGACAAAAAACCGCGGGCTCTCAAGCTGGTGAGAGTTTACCGCCTGTCCCTGATGTTAGATGGGACACACAACCGCCCCCGTGTTAGATGGGGCCAAAAAACCGCGGGCTCTCAAGCTGGTGAGAGTTTACCGCCTGTCCCTGATGTTAGATGGGACATACAATCGCCCCAGTGTTAGATGGAGCCAAAAACCCGCGGGCTCTCAAGCCGGTGAGAGTTTACCGCCTGTCCCTGATGTTAGATGGGACACACAACCGCCACCGTGTTAGATGGGGCTAAAAAACCGCGGGCTCTCAACCCGGTGAGAGTTTACCGCCTATCCCTGATGTTAGATGGGACACACAACCGCCCCTGTGTTAGATGGGGCCAAAAAACCGCGGGCTCTTAAGCTGGTGAGAGTTTACTGCCTGCATGTTCTTTACATTAGGTGAAAGCCATGCGGTTCCTTCACTTTAGGTGAAGGATGACCGCCCCACCTCTTCTTGCTCTCTTACTTCCACCTGAGCAAGAAGACCGAGCCCCCATTGTTCAAGGGACTTAGCATACCAAAGGCTTCACATTAGGTGAAAGCCAGGCGGTTCCTTTACTTTAGGTGAAGGGTAACCGCCCCACCTCTTCTTGCTCTCTTACTTCCATTTGAGCAAGAAAACCGAGCCCTCATTGTTTAAGAGACTTAGCATACTAAAGCCTTCACATTAGGTGAAAGCCAGGCGGTTCCTTCACTTTAGGTGAAGGATGACCGCCCCACCTCTTCTTGCTCTCTTACTTCCACCTGAGCAAGAAGATCAAGCCCCCATTGTTCAAGGGACTTAGCATACCAAAGCCTTCACATTAGGTGAAAGCCAGGCGGTTCCTTCACTTTAGGTGAAGGGTAACCGCCCACCTCTTCTTGCTCTCTTACTTCCATTTGAGCAAGAAAATCGAGCCCCCATTGTTTAAGGGATTTAGCATACCAAAGCCTTCACATTAGGTGAAAGCCAGGCGGTTCCTTCACTTTAGGTGAAGGATGACCGCCCCACCTCTTCTTGCTCTCTTACTTCCACCCGAGCAAGAAGACCAAGCTCCCATTGTTCAAGGGACTTAGCATACCAAAGCCTTCACATTAGGTGAAAGCCAGGCGGTTCCTTCACTTTAGGTGAAGGGTAACCGCCCCACCTCTTCTTGCTCTCTTACTTCCACATGAGCAAGAAGACCAAGCCTCCATTGTTCAAGGGACTTAGCATACCAAAGCCTTCACATTAGGTGAAAGCCAGGCGGTTCCTTCACTTTAGGTGAAGGATGACCGCCCCACCTCTTCTTGCTCTCTTACTTCCACCTGAGCAAGAAGACCAAGCCCCCATCGTTCAAGGGACTTAGCATACCAAAGCCTTCACAGTAGGTGAAAGCCAGGCGGTTCCTTCACTTTAGGTGAAGGATAACCGCCCCACCTCTTCTTGCTCTCTTACTTCCACCTGAGCAAGAAGACCAAGCCCCCATTGTTCAAGGGACTTAACATACCAAAGCCTTCACATTAGGTGAAAGCCAGGCGGTTCCTTCACTTTAGGTGAAGGATGACCGCCCCACCTCTTTTTGCTCTCTTACTTCCACCTGAGCAAGAAGACCGAGCCCCCATTGTTCGAGGGACTTAGCATACCAAAGCCTTCACATTAGGTGAAAGCCAGGCGGTTCCTTCACTTTAGGTGAAGGATGACCGCCCCACCTCTTCTTGCTCTCTTACTTCCACCTGAGCAAGAAGACCGAGCCCCCATTGTTCAAGGGACTTAGCATACCAAAGCCTTCACATTAGGTGAAAGCCAGGCGGTTCCTTTACTTTAGGTGAAGGGTAACCGCCCCACCTCTTCTTGCTCTCTTACTTCCATTTGAGCAAGAAAATCGAGCCCTCATTGTTTAAGAGACTTAGCATACTAAAGCCTTCACATTTGGTGAAAGCCAGGCGGTTCCTTCACTTTAGGTGAAGGATGACCGCCCCACCTCTTCTTGCTCTCTTACTTCCACCTGAGCAAGAAGATCAAACCCCCATTGTTCAAGGGACTTAGCATACCAAAGCCTTCACATTAGGTGAAAGCCAGGCGGTTCCTTCACTTTAGGTGAAGGGTAACCGCCCACCTCTTCTTGCTCTCTTACTTCCATTTGAGCAAGAAAACCGAGCCCTCATTGTTTAAGGGACTTAGCATACTAAAGCCTTCACATTAGGTGAAAGCCAGGCGGTTCCTTCACTTTAGGTGAAGGATGACCGCCCCACCTCTTCTTGCTCTCTTACTTCCACCTGAGCAAGAAGATCAAGCCCCCATTGTTCAAGGGACTTAGCATACCAAAGGCTTCACATTAGGTGAAAGCCAGGCGGTTCCTTCACTTTAGGTGAAGGGTAACCGCCCCACCTCTTCTTGCTCTCTTACTTCCACCTGAGCAAGAAGACCAAGCCCCCATTATTTAAGGGACTTAGCATACCAAAGCCTTCACATTAGGTGAAAGCCAGGCGGTTCCTTCACTTTAGGTGAAGGGTAACCGTCCCACCTCTTCTTGCTCTCTTACTTCCATCTGAGCAAGAAGACCAAGCCCCTGTTGTTCAAGGGACTTAACATACCAAAGCCTTCACATTAGGTGAAAGCCAGGCGGTTCCTTCACTTTAGGTGAAGGATGACTGCCCCACCTCTTCTTGCTCTCTTACTTTCACCTGAGCAAGAAGACCGAGCCCCCATTGTTCGAGGGACTTAGCATACCAAAGCCTTCACATTAGGTGAAAGCCAGGCGGTTCCTTCACTTTAGGTGAAGGATGACCGCCCCACTTCTTCTTGCTCTCTTACTTCCACCTGAGCAAGAAGACCGAGCCCCCATTGTTCGAGGGATTTAGCATACCAAGCCTTCACATTAGGTGAAAGCCAGGCGGTTCCTTCACTTTAGGTGAAGGATGACCGCCCCACCTCTTCTTGCTCTCTTACTTCCACCTGAGCAAGAAGACCGAGCCCCCATTGTTCAAGGGACTTAGCATACCAAAGCCTTCACATTAGGTGAAAGCCAGGCGGTTCCTTCACTTTAGGTGAAGGATGACCGCCCCACCTTTTCTTGCTCTCTTACTTCCGCCTGAGCAAGAAGACCGAGCCCCCATTTTTCAAGGGACTTAGCATACCAAAGCCTTCACATTAGGTGAAAGCCAGGCGGTTCCTTCACTTTAGGTGAAGGGTAACCGCCCCACCTCTTCTTGCTCTCTTACTTCCATTTGAGCAAGAAAACCGAGCCCCCATTGTTTAAGGGACTTAGCATACCAAAGCCTTCACATTAGGTGAAAGCCAGGCGGTTCCTTCACTTTAGGTGAAGGATGACCGCCCCACCTCTTCTTGTTCTCTTACTTCCACCTGAGCAAGAAGACCAAGCCCCCATTGTTCAAGGGACTTAGCATACCAAAGCCTTCACATTAGGTGAAAGCCAGGCGGTTCCTTCACTTTAGGTGTAGGGTAACCGCCCCACCTCTTCTTGCTTTCTTACTTCCACCTGAGCAAGAAAACCAAGCCCCCATTGTTCAAGGGACTTAACATACCAAGGCCTTCACATTAGGTGAAAGCCAGGCGGTTCCTTCACTTTAGGTGAAGGATGACCGCCCCACCTCTTCTTGCTCTCTTACTTCCACCTGAGCCAGAAGACCGAGCCCCCATTGTTCAAGGGACTTAGCATACCAAAGCCTTCACATTCGGTGAAAGCCAGGCGGTTCCTTCACTTTAGGTGAAGGATGACCGCCCCACCTCTTCTTGCTCTCTTACTTCCACCTGAGCAAGAAGGCCAAGCCCCCATTATTCAAGGGATTTCGCATACCAAAGCCTTCACATTAGGTGAAAGCCAGGTGGTTCCTTCACTTTAGGTGAAGGGTAAACGCCCCACCTCTTCTTGCTCTCTTACTTCCATTTGAGCAAGAAAACCGAGCCCCCATTGTTCAAGGGACTTAGCATACCAAAGCCTTCACATTAGGTGAAAGCCAGGCGGTTCCTTCACTTTAGGTGAAGGATAACCGCCCCACCGTGTACTTATGGAACCTAAAGGGGACCCTCCACGTGTTACTTTCTCTCTCCTCACGTCCCGTTTATTCCCTTTCTCCTTAAAACCCATTTCCTTCTTTATAAACCACCCGATAAACCCAAACTCCTTTTCTCTTCAATTTCTCTGCATAACCGGTCCTGCTTCAGCAAATTTCACCCTGATTCCTTTTCACCCATCACCCATACTCATTTTCATGACAATTAAAGGGTATTTTGCTTGTGCTTTTACGGATTTTTGAAGCGTTTTTTGGGGTTTTTCCCCTGTTCGTCCTTCGCCCTTTTTTTTTTTTTTTTTTTTTTTTAAAAACCTGGGGAAGCTTCCTTGTTGGGGCTTCCATGGCTGATCCTAAGGATCCCATGGACGAACTCGACGGGGTCTTCGAACTGAACCCCCAGCTTATAAATGAACTTGCCGCGATTCTCGCCGGCCATCCTACCGTCTGCGCCGGTGAGGTGGGGGCGTGTTATGACCAGGGATTCTCCCCCTCCACGTGTTGGCCTGATCCTCAGGCGGCTCCTGCCTCACCGGACACCAGCGCCCCCGTCTTACCCTCGGGAAGCTCCGGTGGTGAGTTTACTATTTTTCAGGGTAAGATCCCTTTCTAATTTCTCCTTATATTTTGTGAATTAGTTAAATGTCTCCAAAACGTGCGCAGAAGGGATCTGGACGTTCAGACCGTGTTGGAGGAGCGTCTTCGGATGAGGGACTGATGGTGGAGCCGTTATCCCAACTGGCCCCCTCATCGCCGACGTCACCTGAGGAAATGGCCGTGCGTGCTCAGTATCCCGATACAGCCGCGGCTCTTCCCCTGGGAAACCTCGTATCGTCATTGGCCACAGTAGAAGGGATGAGGAAATTTCATGAAAAATATTTTTTTCCCAAATGGTTACGAAGTTATCGGCCCCCGAGAGAGCGACAACATTTTATACCCTTGCTCCCTCGAATTATTTGCCGTTAGCGTAGATGCTTTGGAGGCCGGTTTACGCTTCCCCTTGCCGCCTATTCTGGAGTGGGTTTTTAGGCAATATTCCGTGTGTCCTAGTCAAATCACCCCCAACGGTTTTCGTAATATTTACGGCTATCTCCTTACTTGTCACGTGGCTGGTCTAACCCCTTCCACTTGTAGCTTTGATTATTTATTTAGAGCCAAACAAGCTAAGGGTGTTGTCAGTTTCGAGGGAAAAAGCGGGATTAAGTTTGTAGAGCTTAATCCCTCGAAGGTAAATTTTTGGCAAAATAGGTTTGTTTGGGTCCGACCTCCCAGTCCTCTAGGCATCCCTCATTATTGGACTTTGTTAAACAAGTGCAGTATCCCATTAGAGGACGAATTGTCTGCCTTAGATAGGGAGGTGGTTCGGTATTTTGAAAGAGATTTAGGATCGCGGTACCTGGCTACCAAGGAGGTATTATGCCAAGAGAAAGTGTTGATCCGGGCAGGCTTGTGTACCCGACCAATTAGTGGTGAGTAATTCTTCGGGACAGCTGAATTTTTATTATAGTTATTTGTGATTTAATAATTTTACCTTGGCTGCTTAACTGTTTCTTTTCAGGATCAGAGGCCGATATAGACATCGTGGCCTTCACCGAATCCTGTTGTGAGGGACAGAGGAAGAGGAGAGAGAAGGATGAGAGTAAGGGTGAAAGAGCCACTAGAAGGGGTAAGAGGGTGGTCACCGAAGAAGGAGAAGGACCCCCCAAGAAGGTCACTCGATCAAAGAAGTCCCGAGCAGAGGCTCCTGCACCAGGCGGTGGCTTGGAGGTGCCTCCTCCATCCGGGGTCGCTCTTGAGATGCCTATAGTGCAGGCGTCTCCCGTTGCTGAGAGATCCTCTTCACCTTCAAGTGGTAGGGGACCACGTACCTCTGTATCTCAGCAAGGTGACGGGGGAACATCAGCCGTACCCCGTTCTGAGGCGGTTTCGATAATCGAGGTCTTTGCGGAAGGGGGATTTAGGACTACGCCAATCGTTACCGTGGCTGCACCTGGGACTACCGTGGCTGAGGCTGAGGCTGAGGCTGAGGCTGAGGTTACCGTGGCTGAAGCTCCTCCCGTCATACCGTCAGGTGCCCCTCTGCAAGGGATAGAGGTGGGTCCACCACCCGAAGGAATGGAGGAAGGGAGGGAGCCCTTAGAGGTGCCGGTCGAGGTGCCAGAGCCGCCCTTAGTAGAGACGGCAGGGTTAGTGTCCCCACCCCAGAGAGGAGGTTCTACCAGGACCTCGCGTCAGCCGCCAGAATTGCTGCAGGAGGCGGTGGCGGATATCCGTCCTGGCATACAGGTAGAGGACAGTCTTCTCCCTTCCTTCCGTGTCGATTCATCAGCTCCGGGGACCCCCGCTGACGTCCCTCTTGAGTCACAAGGGGAGATCCCTAGGGAAGACAGAGCTTCTACTGATGACGGAGCAACGCCTGAGTGTTCTACTCGTCCCTCCCCTTACCAGCTCCTCAACGACATCCAACGTGTGGTTTTGCCGGTTCTTCCATCTGGGGGTCCTCAGGTCGTGACCCGAACACAGCAGTCGATTACGTTGCCAAGGTAAAAGTTATATGTTATACTTTTAAGTTATTATTATATTAACCACATGCTTTGATGTTTTGCCTTTCAGGTTAGTTCCCTTTCTGCTGCCCTGGTCTCGGGATGGCTTCTCGAACAAGAAGCTGCCGCGCAGGAATTGTTTCTATTATGAGAAGAGAAAAGGAAGGCGGTAGAGACGTCCGAGAGAACCGAAAGGGAAAGACTGGAACTAGCCGAGCTCGCAGCAAGGATGAGAAGGGAGAAGGAGGTGTAGGATGCTGAGGCCCAAAGATTGAGGGAGGAGTTGTCTTCTCAGCGAGCACGTTCAGAGGAGATCCTAATTGAAGCTCAGCATGCTTAGACCGAGGCTGCAGAGGCGGTCTCTCGCTTTAAAGAGGGCCCCGAGTTCTGTTCCTTGATGAGCACCCATTACTGGGAGGGCTTCGCCTCAGGCCTATCCACCCTCACTCGATGCTTATCACGCCTTTATCCTCAGCTTAATAGAGAGGCCCTTCAGCAGGTGGCGAACCAGCTCCGCCAGGACATCATCCGTTCTCGAGGAGGCGCAAGCGGTAGTGAGGCATCTTTTTCCTTTATTGAGCTCGTACCCTCTTTCTCTCGTCCTTTTTTTTTTTGCATATGTAAAGAGAAAGTTGGGGGGGGGGGAGGGGGATACCCCTTTTTGCCATGCCCCCCATTATTTTTTGACCAATGTACCTACTTATATGTGGTAAGGTGTAGAGGCGGTAGTTCGCCTGTAGCCTTGTTAACGTGTATTCTAGTGAAAACTATGGCATTTGGTTGTACATTACCCCATATATACATATGTATATTTCTTTTTGTTTATCTTGGCTTTTCATCGATGATGCTGACGCAATCTTTAAGGAAGTACCGTTTATTTATGTGCTGGGGGTACCGCCCCAGGTTCCCTAAGATATGACTTATACAACATCACTATACGTTTGATATTTTACATACTTATTACCGGAATTACCTAGCTAAACGTAGTACCTTTTGAGATTCTTGATGTTCCATACTTGGGGCACCGGGGAACCGTCTAGGCGTTCTAGTTTGTAACTTCCTTCTCCTAGCTTCTGAACCACACGGTAGGGCCCTTCCCAATTTGCAGCAACCTTGCTGGTTCTGACCCCCTGGGCCGGGGTATTTGCCCGTCGTAGGGCTAAGTCCCCTACCTCTAAACTTCTCGTCCTTAAACGTTTATTGTAGTATTGAGACATTCGTTGCTTTTGGGCCACAATTCGAAGAAGGGCATCCTCCCTAACTTCGTCCACTAAGTCCAGAGCGCACCTTCGCTGATCTTCATTGCGCAGACAATTATAATGCTGTATGCAGCAACTGGGTTCTCCCACCTCCATTGGGATCACGGCTTCGGCCCCGTAAGTTAGCATGAACGGGGTTTCCCCTGTAGCTGCACGGTAGACCGCCTGGTGTGCCCATAGTACACTGGGCAATTCTTCCACCCATCTTCCCTTAGCCTCATCCAGCCTTCTTCAAAACCCGTTCAGTATTTGTTTGTTCTCCGACTCTGCTTGCCCGTTGCTCTGAGGATATGCAACGGCGGTAAAATGAAGAGTGATGTTCATGTGTTGACAGTATGCTCGGAATCGTGGTGACGCGAACTGCGTTCCGTTGTCAGTGATAATGGCTCTAGGGATTCCAAAACGTGTTATGATGTTCTTCCAGAGAAACTGCCGCGTTGCCCTGTCTGTGATCCGAGCCACCGCCTCGGCCTCCACCCATTTACTGAAATAGTCTACGGCCACGATCAAGAATTTTCTCTGTCCGCTGGCTAAGGGGAAAGGTCCTAGTATGTCCATTCCCCATTGATCGAAAGGTATGGGGTCAACAATGGACTGTAGCGGCGCGGCAGGAGCATGGATGAGCGGCGCGAACTTCTGGCACTTATCACATTTTCGCACAAGGGTGCCAGCATCTTTTCTTAGGGTGGGCCAAAAATACCCGGCCCTTAGCACCATCCCGGCTAAGGCTCGCTTTCCACCGTGGATCCCGCATATTCCCTCGTGGATTGTCCTTAGGACATAATCCCCTTCTTCTGGCATTAAACATTTTAACAAGGGATGTGTGAACGACCTTTTGTATAGTTGTTGGCCAATGACTGTAAAATGCACCGCTCGCCTTTTCAGCCTTCGCGCTTCCACCTGATCCGAGGGCTTCACATTGTGAAGGATGAAGTCCAAAATTGGACGCATCCAGTTATTCTTATGCTGCACCTGCATCATGTCTAGGAGTGTGGGCTTGTCCACATACTTATCTTGGGATTCATGTATACGGACGCGCCCGTTGAGGTCCCTTCCTCCAGTGCTAGCCAGGCAGCTCAGTTCGTCAGCGCGATGATTGCTTTCTCGGGAAATGCCCTGTATGTTAAAGCCTTGAAATTCGGAGGCCTTAGCTCTAACCAGCTCCAAGTATCGGGATAGGTGTGGCTCCTTTACTCCATAACTGCCCGTGACTTTGTTCACTACCAATTCCGAGTCGCTTCGCGCCTCTAGGTAAGTTGCTCCGACGGCTTTGGCTAGGTCCATGCCCAACAGCAGTGCTTCATACTCGATTTCGTTGTGAGTTGCATAAAAATGTAACCTTATTGCATATTCCACCTGCTCTCCGTCGGGGTTGATTAGTGCTATGCCTGCGTCTCGGCCTTCTGAATTTATAGACCCATCCACAAACATTTTTCAGACGACTATCTTTCCCAGAGGGTTTGCCGGTCCAGATGCCCCAATCTCGAAGTCACATTCTACTAGGAAATCGGCCAAAGCTTGGGCTTTAATGGCTTTACGAGGCTGATAGTGTATATCGTATTTAGAGAGTTCTACCGCCCACTTGAGCAGGCGTCCTGAGCAATCTAACTTGGAGAGCAGCTTTTTGAGAGGCAGGTTGGTGAGTACCGTGATATTGTGAGACTGGAAGTAGGGTCTTAGCTTACACGCAGCGGTGACCAGGGCCAAGGCGGTTTTTTCGATGGCAAGGTACCTCCTTTCCGGGTCCTTGAGGGTCTGACTTACAAAGTACACCGGAAGCTGCTGCCCCTGTCGTTTAGCTATTAACACTGCACTCGTAGCGTTTTTCGAAATAGCCAGGTAGAGACTTAGCTTCTCGCTCGGCTCAGGAGAGGTGATCACCGGGAGGTGTGCCAAATGCTGCTTTAGCTGATCAAAGGCGCGCGTGCATTCCTCATCCCAGGAAAAAGGCTGTTTCCCTCGTAACACTTTAAAGAATGGCAGAGCCTTTTCCGCAGCTCGGCCGATGAATCGATTGAGTGAGATTTTTTACAGCCGGCCAGCCTTTGTACATCTTTGGGGCAACGAGGTGGCCTCAGATCGAGTATGGCCTACACCTTTTTGGGGTTTGCCTCGATCCCTTGAGAATTTACGATGAAGCCCAAGAATTTCCCGTCGGGTACGGTAAACGAACACTTTTCCGGGTTCAGCTTCATGCGGTACTTCCGAAGGGCCTCCAAACCCTTTCTCAGATCTGAAACATGGTCTAACTTACGCTTCGACTTAACTATCATATCGTCCACATAGACCTCCATGTTGCGCCCTACCTGGGGGGTGAAGACTTTGTTAACCAGCCTTTGGTAAGTAGCTCCTGTGTTTTTAAGCCCAAATGGCATTACTTTGTAGCAGTACGTACCTTCTGCCATGATGAAAGCCGTTTTTTCTTCGTCGGCGGAATACAGTTGAATCTGGTGGTATCCGAAAAAGGCGTCCATGAAGCTAAATAGCTCGCAGCCTGCCGTGGAATCCACCAACCTGTCTATTTTGGGCAGAGGGTAGGAGTCCTTTGGGCAGGCTTCGTTGAGATCTGTAAAATCCACGCACATCCTCCAGCTTCCGTTAGATTTCTTCACTAACACCACGTTGGCCAACCATTCGAGGTATAGTACTTCCCGTATAAACCGGGCTTGAGATAGCTTCTTAACCTTAGCCTTGATGATCTCGTTACGCTCGGTGCAAAAGCTGCGCCTTCGCTGTTTAACGGGTGTCTTATCATCTCGTACGTTAAGTTGATGAGTGATTACTTCGGGCGGTATTCCGGGCATTTCACTGGCAGCAAAAGCAAAAACGTCCCGGTATTGCCTCAAGAGTTTCCCAATTTCTTCACGCAGATGTCTAGGGAGGGAGGTGCCCAAATAAGTGTAACATCCCGGCCCCAGCTCATATTTCTCCAAGGGCGGAAGGGAAGGGCGCGCCTCAGGAGAGGAGCCCAGTTCGAGTGGTTCGGCTGTCATGACTGCCAGGCTGGAAAAGGTATGATAATATTCTGAGATCGCGCCGTGCCTCCCTCGTATCGTCATGACGTTCCCGGTGTCTGATTCAAACTTCATTGCTAGGTGATAGGTAGACACCACTGCCTTCAAACGGTTCAGGGAGGGCCTCCCTAAGATCACGTTGTAAGAAGAGGGAGCGCCAATGACAAGGAACTCTATCTTGACCGTCCGTCGCTCATCTTTGTTTCTGAAAATGGTGGATAGCGTTATCCTGCCCATGGCAGGATGGGCGCTCCAGTGAAGCCCACGACGGAGTACGGTGCGGGTGATAGCGCACTGAGCGGCATCCCCATTTTGTTATAGCAGTCCAAAAATAGGATATCTGCGGAACTGCCCTAATCCACCAATATTCTACGTACCGTGTGTTTGTTGATATCGACCGCAATCACAAGGGGGTCCTCTTGCCGAGCGTCCACACCTCGGGCGTCTTCTCTGGTGAAGCTAATACATCGGGGCGCGTCCTGGGATGCGTCCCTTTCCACGTTCAGAGTTTCCGTCCCCTCCCCTGATGTGGGGGGAATTACCTTTGAGGCGATGGTGGCGACGACTTTGGCCACTGCGTTCTTGGAACCTTTTTCGCTACCACTTGCAGCTCGGGCCTTTCCAGTCTTCATCTTTTTTAATGTTGCGTATTCTTCCCACTGGCCGGTACGCTCGGCTTCCTTGAGGCGGAAGTCCAAGTCCCGACACTTGGCCGTGTCATGGGTAGAAACTTGGTGATATGCACACCAGACCGCCCCACCACCATCAGGCGGAGTAGGGTCCTGGCCCTTAGATGGTCCCTTCGTTTCTACTTCTAAGAGCTGGCGAGGCGCGGGCTGCTGATTCTGAGTTCGGAAGGCAGGCGCGTTCGGTTTTCTGACCTGTCGGGCGTTACCCTGGGGTGGCCTAGGGCGGTCTCTTGGCTCTGGAGACACCTGAGTCATTTCGGTTCGGGGCGTTATCTGCATAACGTCCTCTGCCAGAGTATACTTATTGGCCTTTCTCCATAATTCGTTGATGGTGGGGGGCGGCCCCTTTGCCAACGCGAACTTGAAGTTGGAGCTCTGCAATCCGTTAATAAAGGCGGTAATGGCCGTTTCGTCAGACAAGGTGGCGACGTCGATCATGGCCCGTGTAAACCGTTTCACATAACTCCTCAAGGGCTCAGTCTCATATAGTTGCAACTTGAGGAGATCCGCCGCCGTCCTCCTCCTTCTTTTATTACTAACAAAGTGACGAACGAACCTTTTAGAGAGGTCCGTGAAGCTATCCACAGAAGAGTTTGGAAGGGAGGCGAACCAGTTTTGGGCAACCCCCTTCAAGGTAGCGGGAAAACATTTGCACCAAATGTCCTCCCCCACGTCCTGTAGATACATCCGGGCCATAAAGCTGGCCAAGTGATCTTCAGGATCCTATGTTCCATCAAATAAATCGATGTTTGGAACTTTTACCTTCCCTGCTGGGGCTGACAAAATCCGGGACGAAAAGGGCGAGTGAGTTCCTGGCACCACGTAAGAGGTGGCCGGTCTGGGGGTTCCCCTGGATTCCCTCCTGGCTTGCGTGAGGTGAGCGCTTGGCGTAGAGGCGGTGGCCCCGCTCATATCTTGAGCTTGCGTCCGAGGGGATGCCGTGGTGGAATGATCAGGCTCTGGCATGTATTCAGTATTGGCTGGTGTATGTGAGAAGAACTGGTGGATTTGTTGTTGGAGCTGCTCAAATTGGCGTCGTGTTACGTAATCGGGGTGATGGCATCCCCCTTGAGCAGTAGATCGACTGGTGTTTGACATGGGAAAAGTTAGTACTGCCCTTCCCACAGACGGCGCCTATTGCTTCGGGATTTTTTGGTTGGGTTCTTGAGGGTGGAACGAGGCTCAAGTTCCTTGTCCTTCTTGTGAGGTTCCTTCCCTTATTTATAGGGGAATGTATGCTTGGGTAGCAAGTAATGGGGGTTGGGTACCGCCTGGCCCCTTCAGCCAATGGGGCCATTGGTCATTTCTAGAGGTGAGATTATTTAGGTGGGATGTTTAAGGAGGCGGCAATGGCTCCTAGGCCCCGTGTCGCTTGGTGGCGGTTATGCTGGAAAGCGGTAGTGGCTCCCGGGCCCTGTACCGCCTGGTGGCGATTATGCTGGGAGGCGGTAGTGGCTCCTGGGCCCTATACCGCGGGATGGTCATTTTTGTATTCATCAATAAGTAAATGCAAAACCAAATATTAAAAATAATTTTCTATTAAAAGTACTTTTTTTTTATTTATAAATTTACTTTAAAAAATTTGCATAAAAAACGAATATGTTTAGCTTGATTAATTAATTAAATAATCAACTCCCCCAACAATTTATTTTGGTGTAGCTAAGTTTTAAAATCGGTGCACCGACTCTTAACTTCCATTTTATTTCTTTATAGGTTTCCGACTAATCACGTCGCCAAAGTCTATGACTGATGTGATTATTGTTAAAGTAGGATTATAATTTTTAAATATAATTTTTATTATTTTAATTAATATAATTATTTTGATAATAATAATTTTTATTTTTGTAATAATAATTTTTTACAATTCTTTTTAAATATGTTGTCAGTTTTGTTGAGTCAATTTTAAATCTAATATTTCTCGCCTATAAATGGGTAATCTAACTATTATGCTAATTCAAATAGCTCAAAATATTCGTTGAGGTTTATAATACAAATTTTCGGATTAGGATTCCTTATGTGTTATATTAGTGTTATGTTATAGTGTTATATTCATGCTTACGTTAAAAATACAAAAAGCGTAAGCATAGATCACATATATAAGGATCATGCATAGAGTACTGAAACCATAAATCAAAATATCAATAATATACGAGAAGCGATTGAGGAGTAAAATCAAGAATCCGGGAATTTACATAAATCATCATAAGTCTACATTCATGAAAGAGAGCATGATAAATTCACTACTTTCATTGAAAGTTTACATGACACGTCTCATCTCTCGACTCTAATGGTCACATACATATATAAAGTAGCAACACTAAAAACTCTAGTGTATCATAGGCCAAAACAGTATTATAGCCCAATCTTCTGCCTCGTAAACAAGGCCTAATACAATCAAGTTCCACATATAATCCAATAACATCAAAACTGTTTTCATAACTTAATTTTTTAATTTCTAAAAACTAAAACCAAAAAACATAACACTAAAAAAAAAAAAAAAAAGGAACATACTCAGCGCTTTAAGGGCTCCAGCCTACGCAGGGTCTTGGTGGGGGGAATGTATGCAGCCTTCCCCCTTCAGGTGTTAACCTGAAGAGAGGCTGTTTTCCAGTGCCTCCAACCTGAGGGTAAGGACTTCCTAGGAGGTCATCCATCCTGGTACTACTTTCACTTAAGCACGCTTAACTTTGGAGTTCTAATGGAATCCGGTGACGATGTGTTGGTGCCCTCTTTGGTATATATAACACTAACAAACAACTCTTAAAATATAATAAACCACAACAAAAATTGCTTATATCCATGAACTTTCCTACATCAAATGCTTAGATCTTTAAATCCCTCCCCCCCCTCCGCATATATATAATACCTCATCCCCATTTGCACAAATCCAAATACCCCCACCAAAATCTCTCTAAATTCAGCTGCTGCTACTACAACAACAACAAATCGAATACTTCAAACAGACTCCCGCTACCACAGAATCAAAGCCAAATTCAACTAACAACATACTCAGTACCTTAAACAGGCTCCCGCAAAGACAAAATCTGATCCAAATCAACTCATATACACTCAAGAATGGCCTCAATTTCTCTCACTTCCACATTTCTCCCTTCACTCCCTTTAATCAAATCACCCACAAACCCCACAAAAAAATTTTCATTACCCACAAAAATCTTAGCAAGAAGCAAAAGTACTTCATGGGACTACACGGGTGGCCTGGTGGACGATGGCATGGCGGTGCTGCGGCGGCGCATCCACCATATCGCGGTGGCAGAGGGCGGCTGTGAGCCTGCTGCCACCACCGCTGAGTGGACCGCCTGGGAGAAGGAGATATCCGCCTCCTACGACGACGCTGTTTGCGTTGCAGTTGGGATGCTGCAGTGGCAGCTCATGAATACTCGCCCTAGTGTTGCCCTGGGCGCGGTGGCGCTGCTGGCGGCGAGCGTGCCCACCTCCGCTGTTCTCCTCATCCTCCAGCTCGTGCAGGTCGTGTCTGCACACGTGCCCAATCCGTGACTATAAAGTTACCCGTATTTGACAATTAGGCAATAGAGGGAAAAAGAGGGTAAAAGACTGAAGGGTAAATTTTTAACAAAATTTGGACAACCCTTTTTATTCTTAACCCTTCTTGTAGTTGTCAAATAAGAATAACTTATTTATCTTTTCTTACCCTACAGTGGATCACTTTACTCCTTTACCAAATGAAGTATTAGTGTAGAAATTTGGGAGGGGTTATACTGAATTTTTGAAGGGTATCCCTATGGATTCCGTTGGATGTCCCATGAAATTCGATATCCACTATAAAATATAATTGAGTTATGTAAGTTCATCAGTAATAATAGGCTGGAGTGTCTTGACTAAATGAAAGGTTTAAATTGTCGGAGAATTTCTATTTGGAAAATTATGATGTCGTTTGTCGGTTTTAGCCACCCGCCTTGTGTAGGCTCGTTGAAGGCAAACTTGTATAATTATATTCTAATTTGGGTAATAGAAATTATAGATAATTTTATTGATTTGAAATTGGGTTTTAAAATGGGTAAAAGATTTAAAAAATATATTGTATTTTCTTTTTAGGTAAAAATAATATCAGGTTTGTTATATTACCCGTTGGTTATTACCCGTTATGACCTGGATACCCGTGTCCAGCCAGCTGTTTGTATGCCTCAGATCGTGCCACGTGTCCCGTTTGTCCTCCGTGGGATGAGATGCACTGTTGCTTTATAACCCCTTTTGCTTTAGGGTTTCAACAGTGAGAGAAGCTACTTTTTACGGATACAAAAAAGGGGTGAGCAAGAGAAGAAGCAAAAAGTTACTTACACAGATCGTGCCGCGTGCTCGGTCTGTGTTTGTAATTCTAATTACTGATAGTGTATTTGACTCTTCTGAAAACGGAGGCCCGTGGAGTAGGACCACGCTGAGGTGCCGAATCATGTGTATCGCGTGTTCTTCATTGTTTTTGTTGTTTCTAGTTCAATTTTCGCATTGTTTCGTTTGTGGGTTTTTCGTTGCTTAGTGCTCGGACAATATCCTGTTTTCGAGTTGAGTTCGGGTCTGATTTAGGGCCCGAATTCACAGCAGATTCTTTTTTTTTTAAATTAATATATAAGTCTAGTAAATTATTTATTTTCAAAAAGAATAACAATTTTAATTGATTTTAGGGTTTTTTATTTTTATTTTTAATGAGTTTATTTGATTATGAAAGGCATGTAAATTATAGGAGGCTCTGGAATTTAGCCCAAATTTTTAATGGGGAGATGAGCTTCCTGGATCTTGTTATTGTAATTTGCACTGTATTGAACAAATTACTGTTGTTTACTTGTGCATTATCTGATATTTTTTTACGGTAATATTATTGTCCGAACAAAATTATTATCATTAGAGTTTATTTACCAGGTACTAATATATCTGATCTTATTAATACTCCAAAGTTAAGCATGATGGGCGAGAGTAGTACCAGGATGGGTGACCTTCTGGAAAGTCCTCGTGTTGCCAATCCTATAAGGTTGGGGTCTTCAGAAACATCTTCTCTATAGAGTTACACCTTGAAAGGATAAGGTTGCGTATATGCACCCCTCCTACACCCCGCTTATATGAAAGCCTTTAAGGCATTGTGTCTGTTGTTGTTGTTGTTGACTATATTAATCATTGACTTTTGAGATGATTTCAATTTAGAAGCTCAATCCAGTTGTATAAGTTCAAATTATTATTATTATAGTAATTTTTAAATTTATGTATTTGACTTTAGAAAGTCTTGGATATTATTTTATTCGACACGAAAAAATCATTTTCTATTCTATTTTTTGTATATATTATAAACAAACCATTTAAACTTCAAATCAAGCAATTATAAGGAATGTCATCAAAAGTTTGTATACCTTAATCCAAGTGTTTTATTATAAAATTTTGTAACATATATAATATTATATCTTCTATATGCATTATTGCTAAGTCTTTCCTTATCTCAATATCTATCGAACCTCAAATCTTGTAATTTTAAATCATTATATACAGGTTAGCAAATAATTAAAAAAATAAAATAAAATAAGTATTCTTGTATTTAATTATATTAAATTTAATGCAGGATCAATATGTAAAATTTTAAAATAATAATATATAAAATTATATTTTTAAAATATAAACATTCTTTTTGCATTGTCCTCATAATTGTATGAAACATGGTTGACAAAGGGGAGCTTTAAAATTAGCATCATTAAAAAAAAAAAAAAAAATCCTATTTTCACTCAAAGGCCACAAAAATTGTTTTCTATTTATTGAGCGGACACCTGCAAGATCAATTATAATCCACAATCAATAAATTTCATAAAAATAGATAAAATTTATTGCATCTCAAACTACCTATATATATGTGCGTAGAGAATAAAACTATTCATTCATAAAACCCAAAAACAGAGTAAAAAAGAATACATGAAGATGAATCCGATGTACAATTTCGTGTTCACGACTATAACATTGGCTATACTGCTAGTGTAACGCCCCCAACTTAAATACAGAATAGGCTTAAGTTAAACGGGCGCTACATTGCCGTACTACAATGAATTCCCCCATTATAGTACGAAGCCCAAATCACTCCATCATAATTTCCTCAAATTCCATAAATTTTTCCCAAAATTCATGACATCAAATTCAAATACATCTTATCAATGACTTACTTCTAATAGTGCGGAAGTTTAAAATTTCAATACCGCAATTAGTCTATCCTATTCTACTACGAACTTAGTTAAATATCTAAACCTTCGAAATCAACACGATGTTTAGAACAACAAGTCGCTTTGCCTTCCTCATCCCTCTATAACTGCCATGAAGCTACTAATCTGGGAAAAAGAGAGATAAACGAATTGGGTAAGCAAACAACGCGCTCAGTAAGTATAGCACATTCTCTACCCGGATCAGGCATATTATTAAAACGGATAACATTCCAATTAAAACCAGTAAAATCCATAATCTTTAAAAATTATTTTATTTCATAACTCATTCATTTCATAAAATCTTTTTGGGAAACTTACAAACGCATCTACGGCCAGTATTATTCCCGCGACAGGGTCGCAATCGACGTTCGTATTTCGTATTCGAACTGGTTTATTCGTACCGGTTCAAGTCGACAGATCCGCTAGGATCAAAACGTAGTATCTGTTAGTTCAGAAGAACTAACAGACATCGGAAACTACGTGCCGGTATTATTCCCGCGACAGGGTCGTAATCGACTTTCGTATTTCGTATTCCATAGTCGACAGACCTTGGAAGGTCAACGTAGTTATCTGTAAGCTCTATAAAATCCTTTTCAAACTCAAATCATAAGTTCACAATAATTTCTTTCGAAATTCACATGTTAAATCAGCGTATAAACCGATATAATTCAACTCATAAGAGTCTAAATCACAAAATCACATAAACACATATGCCCAATCCTATTTTATCAAAACAATAAATCATTCAAAATATAAATATCGCAAATCAAGTCATTTAAAGCAATTCTTTGAAGTTAACAAACAAGCAGGGAAAGTAATATACTTACTGATGTTAGCTTTTAACCCAAAAACCCAGTTCCTATAGTTGATTAGCTTTGAAATTGACGAGATAGCGTTACCGGCAGGGTGGCCGGTATTGTTCCGGCGAGGTGGTGGCACCGGCGGGTAGGTCGGAGTCGTGCCGGCGAGGTGGCGGCACTGGTGAGGCGAGGAGAGAGAATCGTGGGTGGTGGAGAGAGAACCGAGAGGAGAGAGAGAGTGTTGTGGGTTGAGGTGTGAGGTTTGAGGGGGTGGTGGTGTGGGGTATTTATAGAGCAGGTGGAGGTCAGGCGGTACCGTGGTGGCCACGGTCGTACCGTGAAGGTGGTTGGCTGTAGTGGAAGGGAGGTGGTACCGGGGTGGTTCAGGCGGTACCGTATGGGTGGGGGTCATACCGCGTGTGTCAGGCTGTACCATGGGGGTCGGGGTCGTACCGCGTGGGCCAGGCGGTACTATAAGGGCGGTGGTTCCATTGGTTCCTCTTTATCCTTGACATCAATAGCAATGTCAGGGACTTCATCACACCCCTTTTGAGGCTGCGGTGGAAGTTCATACTTCACACCACAGCTATCACAAAGCCGAGCTACAACATCGGTTAGGGCCCTAAGGTCAGCTTTCACGTCCGCCATGTCTGCCTTTATCTCGACGTTGTTCCAGTTTTGTTGCTCCTCTAGTCGGTCCATCCTCTTCTCCAAGCAGACCAACCTTTCGTCTATAGCTTCAACCCACTCGTTGGACTCGGTGCGATCGGTTGATGACATGCTTCTTGTAATGGCCTTTTTTTTTTTGGTTCGGTTACTGTTCACAGTTTAGATTTTTTTTTAAAATTTTTATGAGTTGAATGAAAATGCAAAGGATAGGATATGCCCTCTTCGATCGGAAGATGGCTCTGATACCACTTTGTCACAAACCCAAAGGTTGATGACGAGCTCTGATACCACTTTGTCACGAACCTAAGCTCGTGACTTAGATAGATTTTGAGAAGGAGGGATGAATTAGAGAAGAACTAGAGAGAGAGAGGGTAGAAGTAGAGAGATTTAGAAGGGAGTTAGAGAAGAAAGGAAGTTGGAATTAGAGGGAAAGAGGAGGAGTCGGTTGAGAGTAGAGGAAAGAGAGGGAAGAGTTCAAATTGTTGTTTGTTGTTGATTGATTGATTCCAAAGCCACACATTACATTGGTTTAAATAGACAAAAATGGAGGGGGAGGGTTGGTTGCCCCTAAGACCTAAACCCTAAGATGTAGCCCACTTAATTAATGTAATTACATGATTATAATTTTAAATTAACCCCTTGCCTCCTTCTTCTTCCCTCCTAAACCCATTTCGAATTCAAAATTTAAACTAATTAATTTTATAATATTTTTCATTACATAGCCGATACAAAAATAATAAAAGCAAAAAATAGCCATTTGGTTCTTTGGCTTGTCAGAGTCACGGCTAGGATCGTGACATACATTCCTTGCTCGTTAGATCATCTCATCATTGTCATTGTATTAATCCATACTCCTTACTCATACTCATTCCATACAAGTATTCTTGTTGTTCTGTATTTTTCTGAGACCTCCTCATTCCTTCCTTTTCCCTTTGGTATCCACTTGTTTCCGCCTCCCTACTCTCTTGACTCCCTTTGCTTTTCTTAACTGCTCCTCAATACCATTCACATCACAACCATTCCAGTGAAGTCCTAACTCGTTCCCTGCTTTCCAAATCTTCCTCGCTTGCTTCCTTGTAGAACTTTTTCTTTGCGAGTCGTCTGGCGTGCTTTCTTCAGATTCAGTAAATTCATCTCCACTGCTGCAGTTGCCCTTGTCCGTATTTCTGTGTTGTTGGTGACTTGATTCAACTTTGTCAGTTGGAGTTTTTGCCACCACGTTAATGTCATACAAATTGACAAATCCGGGAGAGAACTCATCATCAGATTCATCGAGGTCTGTGGTCTGACCTAGAATGTGGAAGCTAGTCGCTTGATCTGTGTATTGACAAGCACTTCCCACTCTATGCCTCCCATATAGCCATGGTGATTCCTTTTGTGGTGTGACTGCTATTCCAATGCCCGTCCCTTCTTCCTTTATTTGTGAAACATCCATCTTTTCAGCTTCCCTTTGTTCTTTTGCTACTGTTGTTTCTACAGCTTGCTTGTTTCCGTGAACTGTTTCCCTTTCCATCTCTACATCTTCATCGTTTCCACTTTCATCTCTCTGGTTATTCATCCTCACCGGCATGGGCGTTTGTTGTGTATCAGCAATTACCTCGTTCTCTGTTCTCCTGCCCTGTTGTCTTCCAATCTCCTGACCTTCTTTACTTTCTTCTTGTTTCCTCTTCTCTCTAATCCAATCCACCACTTTCTCGGATTGTATCGGTCCTCCTTCAATCACTTGTATTATATGTCAGCCCTGTCCTACAATGTACTCTGCGGTCTCATCAATGAAGGATGGTTCATCGGTTTCTACAAGAATCCTACCCACTTCCAGGGATCCTTCTGCTTTACAAGTGCTATCCACCGCTACAACTCTACCTCAGAACATCCCTATCTCAGTGAAATTATGGACACTCCACGCATGGAGTGGTACACCATAGCAAGATAACCATACCTTCCTTTTTCTAGATGTATCAAATTCAGACCATTTTTTCACCTTGATGAACAAATCTCTCAGCCATTCTGGGTTGTTTCTAATCAGCAAATCTCTCTCTTCTATTGACTGAAATGCAATGGCATACTCAGTGCCACCCATATGTTGTACATGTGTTTATTGTACTCCATTGTTCTGCAGCTTCTTTTGTATTTCTTCTGTCTTCATATCATCTTGGGCTTCCACAATAATACTTCTATTCAGCTTTTCCTTTCTGTAGTCATGCGAAATACCATATATAATTTTATGTTCTTCGCTTGACCTGTATTCAGTACGATGCTCCCCTTCTTTATTGCCATTTTTACCTTCCCTCCCCCTGGATTCTTCCTCTCCCGGTCTCACTGATTGCCTTTCGCTTGTCAGTACCTGAGCATATAATCTTTGGTCATTAAGATTTTGTTGTGCTAAGTTATGCTCTTCTCTGTTATTCATTCCTCCTTCTCTATATTCTTTCTTTTCTCCCTTATTGAATCTTGCAATTTGAACCCACAGCTTGTACTCATTCACCCAGCATCCATTTGCTTCCCTAGCTGCGGCTTGCGCCTCCCTAATTTAACCTAATCGAAATAATAGCGAGTTTTAAATGCCCTAAATTTCACATATTATACTATCGAGTCTAATTTAATTTAAATACCCTTAGTTTCACATATTGTAATACCGAATCCAATTTAATTAGGCCGGGTATTACAGCTAGCACTTCTGGGCGCCTCAGAGGCTCGATTGCCTGGATTAATACCACATAAGGCAAACTTTAGGATCACCAATGCATTGGGAGGGAATCAACAGCTTGAAGTCCATTGTAAATCCAAAAATGACGATCTAGGAATACACTTTATCCCTCACACAAGATATTTCTGTGGGTTCACGTGGAACAATAAATTGCATTGGTTTGATATCTATAATGGAGAAGCTGATATGGGGCAGTGCACGAACTGCTTCTGGCAAATCAAAGAGTCCGAGCCATGTGGATTTAATGGCAAATGTTATGGCTAGAATTAAGTTATAATCGTCTGGAGCAGAAATGAAAATATGCTTCTTTTTTGTATAATTGAGGTGGACATAGTCCACCGATGTATACAAAGAATTATGCAAATTAGTATATCTTTATAATGTAATGAAGAAGAAAATAAGTACATGATCCTTATAGAAAGATGGATGCATGAATGACAGCATAGATTTTGTAATTGGATTTGTGTAACCAATTATATTTTCTATAATTATATTGATTGGGAGCATACAAGCTTTCATCCTATGTCTTTTCTATCCTTAAGAAAAAAAGAAATTACGTTTACGTTTTAAACTTTGTTTGCATAGAATAGCATGTTTGCTCATAAAAGTTTTTTGTGTCAATAATAATATTATGCGGCACAATAATAGGAACAAGAAAACTCAAATATGTCACGATAGGTTCAATTTTAACTCAAACTTGACACATTTACTTTTTGAGAAAAAGTTTTACTATTTAACTTGTTTATTACACTTAATCATATTTAATAGAAATGTGAGTTTGAAAAAAAAGGATGAAATGAGATAGGTAGATAAATCTGTCACCCGTAGGTATACGTATCTATCTAGTTTCGGGTGAGCATATATGGGTGTACTTGAGGTAGTGGTATGCATCAAGGACACGGGTCAATGTCCGTCACGAGTAATATTTTGTCCACCCCCAACTGTTTTACCTTAATCCATTACCAGCTCACAGAATTTCCCCTTTTTTATTAATTTATCCAGTATAACATATAAGTACAAGCTTCAGTATCATTCTTAATTTAATTCACAGTGTACTTTGTGCTGGATTCGTTATTGCCATTTACTTTAATACTTGTTTCTTTATTTTCTTTTATTCTTATGGTGGTAATATTGTACTAATTTTGAAGGCATTTTGTCTCGCATTTATTTATAAAGAAAATAATTTTTTTCACTTCCATTTTGTAGAGGAATCGTTGATCAAAACTTAAAATTTAAATATGAATAATTAAATTTCTTTTTCGTAAATACACAGCAACCTTATGTTCCTCTTTAAAAATAAAAAAGAAAAAAACCATTTGTTGTTGAGAAATAACTCTACATAATACATCATCAACAAGAATTTGAAGAAAACCCAAAACAAATAATAATAAACGACTATTATTAGTAATCAAATCAGTAGCATAATTTCCCTTCTCGGTAACCGCAGTGGCAGAGTTAAGACCTAAAGTCAACGGGGCAATTAGGTAGAAGCATTATTTTCTCTTTACTATTCCAGTGTTGTGTTGGGGGTGCAAGGTTCAGAGTTTTGGTTTACTTCCTGTGCTTCAACCTGTCTCGGTATAAGCATCTCAAATTTTTCCTCCTGTTTTCTATGTTATCCAGTGTTTGCGAGGTCTTCTAATGTCTTTTAATTTTTACTTTTATTTTTTGGTATATTTTATAATGTTCTTGTATTAGTCTTTTTTGTTGCAAGCTTTTATGCGTGTACTCTCAAGCATCGCCCTTGTGAGTACACCCGCTTTGTATTAGAATTTTTTTGCTAATTATTGAAGAAAGTAAAGCATATGTTTAGTAGATATACAACACAACTAGAGGTAGTTTGGTATTTTAGCATGAGTAATTGCCCACGCCACCACTATCTGTATGTATTAGAGAAAAATATTAATTATGGAGACCAAATGGTTTTCGATATCAGTAACCATATAATAATTTTTGAGGAATTTTAATAATTTCATCGCAAAGAGCCTAAATTACTGCTGAATTATTCTATTCTACTTGAATTACAGTAGAACCACCGTGTAAATTAAGCAGTTAGATGGCTTATTTTACAATGCCACCATATAAAATAGTTGCTTTAGTGATCAGGACAGAAAATGGCTGTAAAGGGTTAGTGACTGACACCTAAAAGTATTGCAGTATAATCCTTCATAAGAAAGTCGGTTTTTGTCTGATTACTACATTTAAACCCACAAAGTCCATGTATATTTTACCTAGAAAAGAATATTTCCACTGCTATTTTCCTCAACGTAGCTCTAAACAAAGAAAATGCAAACTCTTACAAAAATCTCAACTAAAGCAAACAAGCAACATTCTCAGTGCCCAAGGGCTCCTATCTAAGTAGGGTATACGGGGTGGACGTACGCAACCTTCCCCTTTCAGGGTGCTACCCTAAACAGAGGTTGTTTCCGAAAACTCCCAACCCGAGGGGTGCACAAGGACTTCCCAGGAGGTCACCCATCTGGTATTACTCTCGCCCAAGCACGTTTAACTTCGGAGTTCTAACGGAATTTGGTACTTACGAGTTGGTACCCTCTCAGGTAATTCTCAACCAAAGCACTTGTCCAAAAAAAAAAAAAAAAAAAAAAAAATCCTCTCTTCCCCTACCTGAGTGCCACTTGGTGGACACCCTTTACAAGAAGGCATCGACCACTTACATTTTTTCTTTGACTTTCTATAATACGATTATTGAAGCGCGAAGGCTGCGTATATCCGCCCCCCAGACCCTGCTTAGGCGGGAGCCCTTGGAGCACTGAGTATGTTACTTTGCTTAGCTTTTTTCTATTACATGATTAATATATTTATTAGTGTGTGACTATATATTAATCATTAAATTTTGAAATGATTTCAATTTAGAAGCTCAATCCAGTTGTATATTTTCTATATCTTTGAAGTAAAACTCAAATTATTATTATTATTATAGTAATTTTTAAATTTATGTGTTTTGACTTTAGAAAGTCTTGGATATTATTTTATTCGACATGAAAAAAATCATTTTTATTCTATTTTATTCTATATATTATAAACAAACTTTTTAAACTTCAAATCAAGCAATTATAAGGATTGTCACCAAAAGTCTGTATACTAAAATCCAAGTTTTTTACTATATTATTTTGTAACATATATAATATTATATCTTCTATATGCATTATTGCTAAGTCTTTCCCTCTCTCAATATTTGTGGAACCTCAAATCTTGACAGATTAAATCATTACATAAAGGTTAGCAAATAATTTAAAAAATAAAATAAAATAAGTATTCATGTATTTAATTACAACAACAACAACATTCCTAGTGCCACAAGGGCTCCAGCTTTTGCGGGTCTGGGGGGTAGGATGTATGCAGCCTTATCCCATCAAGGTGAGACCCTGACGAGAGGTTGTTTCCAAGGACCCCGGCCTGATAGTTGGAAAGTTGTCAAGAACCTGTAGAAAGGGCATGAAAGGGGGTAAGTAGGGATCGTAGGGAGCATGCAAGGGAGCATGCTACGCCTAGATGTCATGCGAGGCATGTAAGTATACAGACAAGTAATCATATAGGCAGTCATATAAGCAATATAAGCAAAAACTCATAGAAGCATGTAAGCATGTACACAACATGCACACGGAGGCATAGCAGCCAGGGCAAAGGCAAAAGAAAACAACATTTAGAGGGCGAGAGCGACAATACAGGGATAGAGTGAGGGGGGTGGGGAAGAGAGAGAGGGGGAGAGCGAGAGAGCAAGAGAGAGAGATAGATAGATAAAGAAAGAGTATAGGAAGTATCAACAGCGATTAACGCTACATCAAGGTACCGAATTCTAGGAGCATTAATCGAACAACGTACACCCGTACTGCGGACATTCAAATGAGCATAGTATTCATGTATTTAATTACATTAAATTTAATGCAGGATCAATATATAAAATTTTAAAGTAATAATATATAAAATTATATTTTTAAAATACAAACATCTTTTGTGCATTATCCTCATAATTGTATGAAACATGGTTGACAGAGCGGAGCTTTAAAATTAGCATTATTAAAATAAAATAAAAAAAGAAATCCTATTTTCACTCAAAGGCCACAAAAATTGTTTTCTAATTATTGAGCGGACACCTGTAAGATCAATTATAATCCACAATCAAAAAATTTCCTAAAAATAGATAAAATTTATTGCATCTCGAACTACCTATATATATGTGCGTAGATAATAAAACTATTCATTCATAAAACCCAAAAACAGAGCAAAAAAGAATACATGAAGATGAATCCGATGTACAATTTCGTGTTCACAATTATGACATTGGCTATACTGCTAGCACTTCTCGGCACCTCAGAGGCTCGATTGCCTGGGTTACTACCACATAAGGCACACGTTAGGATCACCAATGCATTGGGAGTGAATCAACAGCTTGAAGTCCATTGTAAATCCAAAAATGATGATCTAGGAATACACTTTATCCCTTACGGTAACTACTGGGAATTCAGTTTTAGGCCGGACTTCTTTGCTCGCACAAGATATTTCTGTGGGTTCACGTGGAACAATAAATTGCATTGGTTTGATATCTATGATGGACGAGAAGATATAGGGCAGTGCACGAATTGCTTCTGGCAAATCAAAGAGTCCGGGCCATGTGGATTTAATGGCAAATGTTATGAGTGGAATTAAGTTATAATCGTCTGGAGCAGAACTAAAAATCTGCTTCTTTTTTGTATAATTGAGGTGGACATAGTCTACCGATGTATACAAAGAATTATGCAAATTAGTATATCGTTGTAATGTAATAAAGAAGAAAATAAGTACATGATCCTTATAGAAAGATGGATGCATGAATGACAGCATAGATATTGTAACTGGATTTGTGTAACCAATTATATTTTATATAACTATATTGATTGGGAGCATACAAGCTTTCGTCCTGTGTCTTTTCTATCCTTAAGAAAAAAAGAAATTACGTTGACGTTTTAAACTTTGTTTGCATAGAATAGCATGTTTGCGCATAAAAGTTTTATGTGTCAGTGATAATATTATGCGGCATGATAATAGGAGCAAGAAAACTCAAATATTTCACGATAGGTTCAATTTTGACTCAAACTTGACCATTTACTTTTTGAGAAAAAGTTTCACTATTTAACAGGTTTATTATACTTAATCATATTTAATAGAAATGCGAGTTTGAAAAAAGGATAAAATGAGATAGGTAGAAAAATCTATCACCCGTAGGTATACGTATCTATCTAGTTTCGGGTGAGCATACATTGGGTATACTTGAGGTAGCGGGATGCATCAAGGACACGGGTCAATGTCCACCCCCAGCTGTTTTACCTTGATCCGCTACCAGCTCACATAATTTCCCCTTTTTTATTAATTTTTCTGGTATAACTTATATGTACACGCTTCAGTGTCATTCTGAATTTAATTCACAGTGTACTTTGTGCTGGCTTCGTTATTGACATTTACTTTAATCTTGTTTCTTTATTTTCTTGTACTCTTATGGTCGTAATATTGTACTAATTTTGAAGGCATTTTGTCTAGCATTTACTTATAAAAAAAATAATTTTTTCACTTCGATTTATGAGAGGAATCACTGATCAAAAATTAAAATTGCATTATGAATAATTGAATTTCTTTTTAATAAATATACTACCTTATCTTTTAAAAAAAGGGTAAGAAAAAGGTATTATACTGTTGAAAAATAACTCTACACAATACAACATAAACAAGAATTGAAAGAAAACTTAAAATAAATAATTATATACCGATTATTATTAGGAATCAAATTAGTAGCATAATTTCACTCTCGAGAACCGCAATGGCGGACCTAAGGCCTAAAGTCAAGGGGGCAATTAGGTTGGATGCATTATTTTTTCTTTCCTATTCCAGTGTTGTGTTGAGGGTGCGAGGTTCGGAGTTTTGTTTTACTTCCTGTGCTTCAGCCTATCTTGGTACAAGTGCCTTGAATTTTGTGTTATTCAGTGTTGGAGAGGTCTTCTAATGTCTTTTGATTTTCACTTTCATTTTTGGTATATTTTTAAATGTTATTGTATTAGTCTTTTCTGTTACAAGCTTCTATGCGTGTACGCTTAAGAGTCGCTCTTGTGAGTGCATCCGCTTTGTATTACAACTTTTGTTGCTAATTATCAAAGAAAGTAAAGCATATGTTTGTTAAATTATAGTACAACCACTGTGTAAATTAAGCAGTTAGATGGCTTAATTTACAATGCCATTGAGTACAGTACTTGCTTTAGTGATCAAGACAGAAAAAGGCTCTAAAGGGTTTTTTTTTTTGATAATTGGTATTTCATTAATCAAAATTTATCATACGACATCACAAGATATCAAAGACAAAAAACACAGGATTCCTTCTTTGCGCAGTATAATCTCTAACGTCCATGATTCTATCCAATTATGAATTGATGTTGCGTTCTTTGCTAGAGAGCCAGTAAGATCTTATCTTTAATACACTGATGGTTGAAGCTGTCCATCTCAGTACTCTCTTATGTGGATTCAATTTGTAAGGAAGGACCCACCAATTCAACCCACCAACAAGGCTCCTACAGGGAATACCTGCGATACAGAAGATCAATCAATCCCGCTGAATTCAATCCCTTTCACCAAGTATATATTCTGCCCATGAGAGGGAGGTCAAGTAGCTTGTTGCCTTCAATTCATGTTCTGAATTCCTACAAACTTCTTACAATCTTTGATAATCGAAGTCGATCACCCACTTCAATACCTTGTTCATGCACCATTAATAAGGATGGGTCATTCAAAGCTTCAGGACATTCCTTGCTCGTTAGATCATCTCTACTTTGTCATAATATTTAATCCACGCTTTATACTCACACTCAATCCATACAAGTATCCTTATTGTTCTGAAGTTTTCTGAGCCCTCCTCATTACCTCCTGTTCCTTTTCGTTAGATCATCTCTACTTTGTCATTATATTTAATCGAAGGCTCTAAAGGGTTAGTGACCGACACCTAAAAGTGTTGCAGTATGATCCTTCATAAGAAAGTCAGTTGTTGTCTAATTACTACATTTGAATCCACAAAGTCCACGTATATTTAGCCTGAAAAAGAAGATTTCTATCGCTACGATTTTTTTTTTGAACCTTTGAAATTGCTTGGTAGTAATTAACAAAATTAAGAATTAATACGCATATATCTTTTTTAAATATTATTGTACTAAACTTTAAATATTTAAAATGTTTGTTAAATTCATAGTTAAATTTTTCGCAAAAAAAGAAACATAATATTTAAACTTTTAAATTTAGCATGAATATTTTCCTCCTATTTTCACTCAAAGTCCATAAAAATTAATTTATTATTGGGCTCTCTCCTATTACATCAATTATATAATCCACAACTTAAAAAATTATTGAATGACTTTTGGAACAGAAAATTGCATTGGTTTGATATTTATGTTCAGAAACGGGACGAGAAGCATTGCTCAGACAAATGCTTTTGGCAAATCAAAGAGTTTGGACCGTGTAGATACAATGCTGCCTATGATGGATACGGTGAGTGTTTTTTTTTTTTTTTTTTTTTTTTTCAACACGGAACCCGGTTACCTGGTAAACCGCGGGTCTATGCAGCTACCCACTAGCCACATATCCGAGTTAAGTCAAGGCACACATTCTCAAGGTGAGGTTCATGCGGGGAATCGAACTCTAGACCTTGAGGCCTGGAGCAAACTCTATCCCCTAACATACCTCACCATCTAAGACAACACCCAGGTGGGTATACGGTGACTGTTTTAAATAGAATAGTAGTTGAAATATTGCAATTGCATTCTAAAGCAGTGGCACTACCAATTTGAGATCTACATCGCATTGGTTCACTATTACAACTGTTTATGATCAACCTGTACTCTTATGATGATTGCCTACTCTCCCTCCATTGTTTTGTTTTATTACATTGGTTTTGTCTCTTCCTGTTCTCGGCCCTCTCCAATGATGGTGTAGCCTTCTAACAATAGGTAGTATCACATGTAACTTTTTTTTTCTCCTGATGCTTCTAGTTGTACTGTTAGCTAGTTTTGCTTTTTTCTCTGCTATTATGCGGGCTGGCTCAAGCCCCCACTTTTACAAATTTGCCTATACTGTACTACGACTATTGTTGCTAATTATAGAAAAATAAAAGTGTGTTATGTTAAATAGGAAGAATGTGTTAGTGTATACTCCTGATAGATTGGTGTGTATGGTTACCACTGTGATTAAATCTCATAATAACGTTGATGATTTTTATTGCTAGTACACAAGATCAAGTATGCTTGCGCCAATATAAGAGTTTCAACTGTCATTAATCTTTGCAAAAGAAACATACCCAATGCCTCAAGGGCTCCCACCTACGCAGAGTCTGGGGGGCGGATGTACGCAGCCTTCCCCCTTCAGGGTGTTAACCTGAAGAGAGGCTGTTTTCTAGCGCCCCCAACCTGAGAGTGATGACTTCACAGGAGGTCACCCATCCTGGTACTACTCTCGCTCAAACATGTTTAACTTCGGAGTTCTAATGGGATTCGGTGACGGCGTGTTGGTGCCCTCTTTGGTGGTCATTAATCTTTGTGTAAAAGGGAATTTTTATTTGGTTTTAACTGAAAGTAAAACTCCCGATAGGCACTAGGTGCAGGGGATGAATCATGCTTAAAATATGAGGAATTAATAGGATAAATAACTCGAAAGAAAGGAGATAGAAACCACAATGACGTCGTACGGGTATTAAGATTTATGGTCTGTGCGGAAATAAATAATATATTCGGATCTGGATCGAATTAAATACCATGACAATAAACGAAACAATAGACACAAGGATTTACGTGGAAACCCCTTTACAATCAAAAGGGGAGAAAACCATGGGTGAAGATCGGAGCTTTTATTATTGAACAAAAGAAGAAGACGAATTACAAAGATTCTCTCTCAACATACTCTCGTTTTGATTGGTGCGGCGCCCCGCAGGGAAATAACCTCACTTTGACTTTGGATACCAAATACGACGATCCCTCGTCCGTATTTATAGACTCGCAAAAAACTTGTTTCCCGATCGATCGGCCGCTTCTCTGCAGACGTCCTTTGTTTACGTAACATTCCCGATCGATCGGGGTCTTCACGGCCTTTCTTCTTTATGCGCCAAGTATATTTTGAGACATAAACCTAACAAATCTCCACCTTGGCTCATAATCAACATCAACAATAAAACAAACTCCACCTTCTCCACAAAACGCCCCCTCAACCGGGGCTAACATACATCAAATCGAAAGACCCACTAAATTCGAGCAATGCTCGAACTTGCTACTTGGTAGAACTTTTGTGAACATGTCAGCTGGGTTATCTTCAGTCCCAATCTTCCTCAACTCCACCTTCCGCTCGTCAATCAGATCTCTGATAAAGTGATGCTTCACATCAATATGTTTCGTTCGGTCATAATGAGTCATCTGATTTTTTGCTAGGTGAATAGCGGACTGAATATCACAGTATACTCTAACTGTCCCCTGCTCGACACTGATTTCACTGATCAATCCTCTCAACCAGACGGCTTCTTTGAACGCTTCTGTTACTGCCATGTACTCGGCCTCGGTAGTAGATTGTGCTGTAATAGGCTGCAAACACGCTCTCTAGCTGATAGCTGTGTCACCTAAACAAAACACATACCCTGAAATGGATCTCCTCTTATCAAGGTCTTCACCATAGTCAAAATCTACATACCCAACCAAACAGCACTTACTTTTCCCATATTCCAAACACAAATCAGAGGTTCCACTAAGATACCTGAGAATCCACTTTACTGCATACCAATGTTCTCTGCCCGGATTCGCCATGTACCTACTAACTCTGCTCACAGCAAAAGCAATATCTGGACGCGTACAGACCATCGCATACATTATACTGCCCACTGCACTAGAATAAGGAAACTGAGACATGTACTTGATGTCCTCCTCAGTATGAGGCGAATCTAACGCTGAGAGTCTGAAATGAGCTGCTAAGGGCGTGCTAACCGGGTTAGCATCCTTCATATGAAACCTGTCTAACACCTTCTCAATATACTTCTCCTGAGACAAGTATAATTTTCCAGCTTCTCGGTCTCTATGAATTTTCATGCCTAATATCTTCTTAGCTGCTCCAAGATCCTTCATCTCAAATTCACTCTTCAGCATTGATTTCAAATCATCGACATCTTTCATATCTCGAGCTGCAATCAACATGTCATCAACGTACAAAAGCAAATAAATAGAGCCTGAATCTGTCTTTCTGAAGTACACACCACTATCGTACTTACTCCTGATGTAATCATGACTTGTCATGAACTGATCAAATCTCCTATACCGCTGTCTAGGAGATTGCTTTAAACCATATAAAGACCGTCTAAGCAAACACACATGGTCTTCTTTTCCTTCAACAACAAAACCCTCGGGCTGATGCATAAAGATACTCTCTTTTAGTTCACCATGCAAGAATGCAGTTTTGACATCCAATTGTTCAAGTTCAAAACCATGCATGGCAACCAAAGACAATAATGCACGAATAGAAGTGTGTCTAACTACAGGTCAGAAAATATCATGAAAATCAACACCTTGTACCTGACTGTAGACTTTAGCTACCAAACGTGCCTTGTATCTCGCATCTTCCACTCCAGGAATGCCCCCTTTTCTCTTGAAGACCCATTTGCATCCAACCAGTCTTTTCCCTGTAGGAGGCTTCACCAGTTCCCAAGTCTGATTCTTATGAAAAGACAACATCTCTTCATTCATAGCAACGAGCCACTTCTCAGCATTTGATCTCGATACAGCCTCTGTATACGAAGTCGGCTCACTGTCATCTAACGTTTCAGCAGTAGAGAGGGCATAGGCAATCATCATCTCATACCCATATCTCTCAGGAGGCCTGATCTGTCGCCTCGGTCTGCCACCAGCTATAGTTATATTCTCCACCTGTTGACCTGTTTCTGCATTATCAGTAACAACATCAGAAACCCATACCTGAGGTGTAGGAATACTCTCAAGCTGAACAATCCGCTGATCTGACTGTATCTCTGTATCATCAGGTGTCTCAACCTGAACATTATCTCTGTCAATGCATGGGTGTGTGTGGCGGATTAAGTAGAGCAGGCTCATTAAAAGTAACATCTCTACTCGTCAGAAACTTCTGAATACATGGATCCCTTCATCTATATCCCTTCACACCTGACGTATAACCAAGAAAGATGCACTTCTTGGCCTTAGGCTCCAGCTTTCCATCATTAACATATGCATATGCAAGACAAGCAAAAACTTTAATCTGAGAATAATCAGAAGTTGAACTAGACCATACCTCTTCAAGAGTCTTCATCTGTAATGAAGAATGCGGTGTCTTGTTCACAAGGTAGCAAGCCATGCTAACTGCTTCTGCCCACCATTCTCTCTTTAAACCTGCATTTGAAAGCATACAACGAGCCTTCTCAAGTAACGTCCTCTTTAACCTTTCAGCCACTCCATTTTGCTGAGGTCGACCTGTACATGTCCTGTGTCGAACTATGCCCTGATCTTCACAAAATTTAGTGAAGTCCCCTTCGACAAACTCAAGACCATTATCAGTCCTCAACCTCTTGATCGGCTTCCCTGACTGTTTTTCAAGCAGAACTTTCCACTTTTTGAAGATATCATACACTTCATTTTTCTGCTTAAGAAAATAGACCCAAACTTTACGTGAGTAGTCATCAGTGAACGTTAGAATATACCTGGACCCACTTTTAGAAGCCACTCTGGAAGGTCCCCATAGATCACAATGTATGTAGTCTAACGTCCCCTTGGTCTGATGCACTGCTGCCTGGAAGCTGACTTTCTTCTGCTTCCCATAAATACAGTGCTCACAGAATCCCGTCGGTCCTGTTGACTAACCACAAAGAAGTCCCCTCTTACCCAGCTCAGACCATGCCTTGTCACCAATATGACCCATTCTCATATGCCATAATCTTGTGATCTCTGCATCTGTCATAGCAGATGTGGAAACAGCAACTGCACCTGTCACGGTTGTACCTGCAAGCTCATACAAAGTACCAACTCTATTTCCTTTCATCACAATTAATACACCCTTACTGACCCGTATGACTCCACCTCCAGCAGTGTACTTGTACCCATTAGATTCTAGGGTACCTAGAGAAATTAAGTTCTTTTTCAAATCCGGGATGTGACGAACATCACTTAAGGTTCTAATAGTTCCATCAAACATTCTCACACGGACTGTTCCAACGCCCACTACCTTACAAGCAGCATCGTTACCCATCAAGACAACCCCACCTTGTATAGACTTATACGTGGAATACCAGTCTCTGTTTGGAGTAACATGAAACGACCAACCCGAATCCATGACCCACTTATCTATGAACCTGGACTGAGAATCAGCAACTAATAGAAATTCCCCTTCACTATCCTCCTCTACAACACTAGCCTCAACGGACTTGTCTTTACCCTGGTCACTGCTGTTACCCTCTTTTGATTTATTCTTATATCTGTAACAGTCTTTCTTTATGTGCCCCTTTTTGTGACAATAATGACACGACAGGTTCTTATGTCTAGATTTGGACCTAGACTTATTCCCACCATTGGATCTCCTATGTTCTGATCAACCTCTCACATGTAAGCCACTACCCGAGTCATTCACAGAGTCAGATAATTCCTTATCTACCTGTTCTTTACTCACTAGGTTTCTTTTTATTTCATCAACAGTAATAGTTGGCCTACCCCGGTATATCATGCTTTCTACGAAGCCCTTATACGCATTTGAGAGCGAACACAATAAAATCATAGCCTGATCCTCGTTCTTAGGGACATCATCCAAAGCCTTTAATTCATGAATAATTGAGGTAAATTTGCTAAGATGGTTTTTAAGAGATGTACCTTCTGCCATACGAAAAGTGTACAACTGCCATTTCACTGCGAGTTTGTTGGAGACTGACTTGTGGCAAAACATGTCTAACAATTTCTCCCATAACTCCTGTGCGGTTTTAATCTCCAATACCTCTGACAAAACATCGTCAGCCAAACATATCTGTATAGCCGTGAGAGCCTTCTCATCCAACTCTTCCCACTGTGCCTCGGTCAATGTTTCTGGTTTCTTCTCTTTCCCCTCCAGTGCTTTCTTCAAGCCGTTCTGAGTCAAGAGTCCTTTCACACGGACTTGCCATAAGCTAAAGCTTCCCTGACCATTGAATTTCTCAACCTCGGTTTTAATACCTGACGTCATTGTATCAATTCGAAGAACCGAGCTCTGATACCAATTTGTGCTGAAATAAATAATATATTTGGATCTGGATCGAATCAAATACCACGACAATAACGAGAAACAATCGGACTAAAAAAAGAAACGAAACAATAGACACAAGGATTTACGTGGAAACCCCTTTACAATCGAAAGGGGAGAAAACCACAGGCGAAGATCGGAGCTTTTATTATTGAACAAAAGAAGAAGACGAATTACAAAGATTCTCTCTCAACACACTTTCGTTTTGATTGGTACGGCGCCGCGTAGGGAAATAACCTCACTTTGACTTTGGATACCAAATATGACGATCCCTCGTCCGTATTTATAGACTCGCAAAAAACCTGTTTCTTGATTGATCGGTTCCTCCCGATCAATCGGCCTCTTCTTTGCAGACGTCCTTTGTTTATGTAACATTCCCGATCGATCGAGCTCCACCCGATCGATCGGGGTCTTCACTGCCTTTCTTCTTTATGCTCTGATACCATGTAAAATTTCCATCGGGCCTTTAGGCCCAACCCACAGAGTTAGAACACAAGTGATTCACATATAAGCCCAAGTGGGGTTCCATCCTAAAACCAATTGGCTATAGGTGGAGTAACCCACTCGGCTCATAAGGTGATCTTTTTTTTCTCAACTCCGATGTGGGATTCCGCAAGACTCACATGTGGAGTCTTCAACATTTTCCCTCACATGTGAGTCTGTGACAAGCGTACCCCTCGCCTTCTCTGATCCAATTGGATCCAACATACTGGAGAGGCCCTTGGCGCACCAAACACAAATGCACCTCCTCTTCATGAGGACAAGGTGCGACAAACACGAGATCGGGATCAATAACCTGCTCTGATACCATGTATTAAGATCACCTATAGGAATTACCGAAATCACCCATAGGAATTATCGAACCATAAATCGAAGAACAAACATAGACAAAAGGGGATAGGGAGAACACCAGAAATTACGTAGTTCAGCCGAAGCCTACAACACGGAGGGGAGCACGATATTTTCTTTATTATAATTGAAGTTTACATGAGACGTCTCTTAACTCTTAATCCTCTCAAACCCTGAAGAGAACCTACACAGAACCCGTATATATATAGAGCTTCCCACACTAAAACCCTAGTGTGACATGAGCCCAAATAGGATTGGCCCAATCCTATAACATCTAAACCAGGCCCAATACAACCAAGCTCCATATATAACCTAACATGGTCATTTACATTTTAATATCCTGACGTTTTTGAAAATAATTAAAAGGACCCTGACCTTTTTGAATTATTAAAAAAGCCCATAGGTTTTTAGTCGTATTAATAAAAAGGCCTATCTCAAGCACGAGGACGTCATTTTTTATCAACAGAGCTGACATGGCAACTACTTTTTATTAATGTTGGAATAAAATGACCTAAAATACGCTCAACACCCTTATTCTTACTTTATAAAAAAGAAATTTGAGATGTTATATTATATAAAAGCTATCAATTTTTACTTAATTTATTTTAAAATATAGTTATTAAAGGGTATTTTTGTCATTTTATTGTAGCATCAATAAAAATGGTATCATCAAGTCGGAGAGGGACCTTTTTAGTAATATGACAAAAACTTAGGAGTCTTTTATTAATATAGCAAAAGCTTAAGAATCTTTTTAATAATTTAAACAAAATTAAGTTTATTTTTATTATTTTTAAAAATATCGGGTACTAAAATTTAACTAAACCTAAAATTTAAGGGCACAAAATTGCGTTGCCCTTTCGAGCGCTTCTCCGATTTTGCACCTGCAAACATGTTACACCACCGCATCCGCGCCGCCGTAACCGTCGCGCGCCACTTCTCAGCGGTGGCGCTGGCGACGGAGAAGGAGGTGGCCAAGGCGGAAGCTGGTCAAACCACCGGAGGTTCCGGCAGCGGAGCGAAGGACACGCTGGGAAGGAGGCTGTTCGCGCTGGTGTCACCAAAACGCAGCGCAGTTGTGACGATACAGAAGTGGAGAGACGAAGGACACATCGTTCAAAAGTACGAGCTCAATCGCATCGTTCGCGAGCTTCGCAGAAACAAGCGCTACAAACACGCTCTCGAGGTAACTGAAATTCTTTTGGATGTTCATTGTATGTTGAGATTGCTTGATAGTAACTGAAATGGTTTAGCGAATTAGGATTTGGTGAGTTTGTACAGTACTGGACTAGTTTGTGTTGGAAAAATGAGGGGAAGAGTGATTAAATCTTATCTGCAAAAGACGAATATAGTTGTCGGAGTTCACAATTGTCCTAAAGTTGTTTGTGCCTCGCACCGGTACAATGGGACCAAATGGCACTCCGACCCTAGGTTTAACAAAACGCTCACCATTATAGCGTACTTTAGAGTAGCGGATTAGAATACACCTTAATATTGCTCAGTTTTATCACAGTGGTATAGAATGGAAACAAGAATTGTGGAGAGGAAGAGAGATTTTAGGTGTCTGAATCATCCAAGAAAATTGCCATTATATGGGTTTCAATAAGCCTTTAATGTAACGTTTAGGGATTAATGGAGGTAATTCAACGACGGTAATCAATAGGCATAATTGTATGTTTACAATGGTAAAAAGGTAACAAATGATCATATAAAAATATACAGCGTCACCCAAATGAATGTGCTCCCATCAAATATTTAATGTAGGACAAGGTTCCTACACTAAAATTAAAGCATATCCAATACTACGTTGTGTTAACGCAATTACTTTCTGATTTGATGCGATGAAGTTGTTGAAATTCTCTTCTAAATGAGGCAATTTGATAGCATCTGACACAAACTGGAGCTTGTTATGTAATGGATGATGAATTTCTCATTAGCACTATTGTTTAATTCGCGTGGAACTGGTACAGCATACTGACTTCCTCTATTTTGGCTGGTAGTTACGATTGTACTGTTTCTTAGGGGGTTTAGGTTGGGTGGGTTATGGTAGTTCTTTTTGTTTATAGTAGAAAAAAATAGTATTAAGATAGAAAACTTGTAGAAACTGTCCATAATAACAAAAACATGAACTAATGAAGTAAATTGCTTATTCTCTTTATGAATCAACCAAGGGTGCTCTTGGAAAGCCTCCAATACTCTTTGCTGAGAGTGACCCAGAAAAAGACTATTCCCATAAAAAATTCACGAGTGTGTATTGATACTTGATTATTCTAGTGTTTAATGTCCACCCTAATTGTAGTGTATATTTTAACGTCTTTGTTCTTCCCTAATGCTTCGATCTTGATACAAAGAGCACTTTTCACTGTATGTGAGACATCCACACCTATTTGAAAAGAGAGAATAGCCTGCATCATGAATACCGTACCACTAGACATAGTAAATACGGCTGAGGATGTTTTTCCCTGACTCTGGAATTATATGACGCAAATGCTAGGAGACAAAGCCTTATGAGACAGCCTTATAAGGCCTTCATTTCAGATAACCACACTTACATGAAGAGAGAGAATAGCTTGCATCCCAAAGCCCATGCTAGTGAACATTGTAAGAACATATGAGCACGTGTTTCCCCAACTATGGAAGCATATGTCCCAAATACCAAGAGACAGAGCTTTATAAGACCCCCATTCCTGCAAGCAACCATGAATATTAAGTTTGTTATGAAGGAGATACCATAAAAATCTTTGATCATAAAGGATATCTTCACTTTCCAAATAAAAGAACAAAGATGGGATCATGAATGTGGATTTTGGTTGTTCTGAGTCAGGTATTGGAAAAATGACAGTTTCATATAGTTGCATGTATGGTTGGCTATGTTGGTTAGGGGCCTTGGACTCCTATAAGTAATTGCAATCTCTTTATTGCACAATCATAACCAATTTCCTGATCCCTCTCCCAAAATTCTCTTTCTACGATTTGCTCTCTATTCTCTCTAGTTCAAATCTAGATACAATTTTCATTGATTATATTATGAACTATTTGGAACTGAGTTACTGTTTTTTATTTTTGAATTCTTATTGATTGCTTGGTTGCTTTCGATATATGGTCTCCTGAACAACGAAGAATATAATCAGTTTGTTTGATATAGGTAGGACGTGAATCATATCCGAATTTCGTCTTACATTCAAAGATGAATTCTAGATCCCAAAAATGTGGAAACTTTATAGATGGCTAGCTGATTCAAGAAGAGGAATAGGGGAGGTGGGGGTGGGTTTAGGCTCCATTTGGTTGCAAGGAAGCCCTCTTCTGTCCCACTATTATTGTGTGATTCAACAACAAACCCAATGTCTCAAGGGCTCCTGCAATTGCAAGGTCTGGGAAGGGTGGGATGTACACAGCCTTACCCCTTCAGGGTGCTACCTCAAAATGAGGCTGTGTTCGAGGACTATTATTGCGTGATTACGTAAATAAATTGCAGAAGTATTTGAACAAAAAATCATGTTCCCCCATATTGGAAAAAGTGGCTTCCTCTCAAGGACAAAGGACGTACCTCTGCAGTGCTAACTTCAGACTGCCCAAGCCTCGTACTCTTTTCATCCTAGTCTAAACTCAGCTAAGCCAAATGCCAACTTAGTGCAAAAATATGCAATAAATTTATTTTTGAAACTAACTACGAAAAAGAAGTATCTCGAGAAGAAGTAATTTCTGGGAGTAAAATGTCTTCCCTTTAATTAAATAGAGCTTTAATAGTGTAATACTTCCTAATGGGGCATCTGAAGTCAAAGTTCATTCTCCTTTATTCATGTTTTGCTTAAAGAAACTTGATGTTTAGTACGAGTTTATGTGTAGTCGTTTTCCCTATCTGATCTTTGAACTTTTGAGTTGCATAATCTGGGCTCTATTTGTTTTGACGGGAAACATTTAACATCTCAGTTTTATTATTTTGTTGCATAACTTCATAGCAACAACCCTAAATACGGAAAATATTTTCTTTTGAGGGGAGATTTACTTCCCTTCAACGAAAGGGAAAAACATTTTCCTTTATAGAGAGGATAGCAATTTATGTCATAATCTCACGTTATATACTTTACATCAACCTTAACTTGTCCAAGCATAAATGTCAAACAAATTTATAGAATTAAACCATTTTCTTTAGTTAGAAAGACAAATTTTTGAGAAAATATATTTTTAATTGACAATATTTTATGAAGAAAATTTTTATGTTGAGCCAAACGGAGCCTTGGCAAAGGAAAGCCTTAGTAACCATTATCTTTTATCCCTATATTTGCTAGTTGTTATTCGGTGTGTCTTTGAAAGAAGGTTTACGAATATTTGAAAGTGATCAATTATGTAGATATGTGAGTGGATGAGAACCCAAGAGGATATCAAGCTGTTACCAGGAGATTATGCTGTCCATTTGGATCTAATCGCAAAAGTTCGCGGCTTGAATAGCGCTGAGAAGTTCTTTATTGATCTTCCCGAACAGATGAGAGGGCAACACACATGTACCGCGGTATTACACATTTATGTTCAGAACAACGTCTATGATAAAGCTGAAGCTTTGATGGAGAAAATGTCTGAATCTGGTTACCTCAAGTGTCCCCTTCCTTTTAATCACATGATGTCTTTGTACATGGCCAACGGTCAACTAGAAAAGATCCCTGGGATAATTGAAAATTTGAAGAAGAACACCACCCCGGATATCGTTTTCTACAATCTACGGTTAACCATGTGTTCATCTCAGAACGATCTCGATACTGCTGAAAAGGTTGTCTCTGAGATGAAGGCGACAAAGATAGAGCGGGATTGGATGACTTATAGTATAATGACCGGTCTTTATACAAGCAAAGGATTGAAAGATAGAGCAGCATCGACTTTGAAGAAAATGGAAAATAAGACATCCCGTAAAACTCGAGCTGCGTATTCGTCTCTTATAACCTGGCATGCGAATCTCGGAAACAAAGAGGATGTTCATAGGATATGGACAAAGATGAAGTCGGTGTTTCGTAAACCAAACGACTCTGAGTATACCTCCATGATATCTTCCCTCATAAAACTTGGGGATCTAGAAGCAGCTGAGAAGATTTATACTGATTGGGAATCCAAGTCTTCTAATAAGGACTCCAGGATCCCAAATTTACTATTGGCCGCGTATATCAACAAAAACCAGATGGAAAACGCCCAGAAATTCTATGATCGCTTGGTGAAAAAAGGTGTTAAACCGAGTTATACCACTTGGGAGCTTCTTTCTTGGGGTTATTTGAAATGGAAGCAGATGAAACTAGCCGTTGATTGCTTTGAAAAAGCTGTTGTAAGTGTTAAGAAATGGAAATCCGATGTGAAGTTCATTCGGAAGGTGTTCGAAAATTTGGAGGAGCAAGGAGACGTTGACGGGGCAGAAAAGATGGTTTCAATTTTGCGCGAAGCTGGATATTTAACAACGGAGATATACAATATGCTTCTTCGAACATATATAAAAGCCGTGATAAAGGCGCCCGCTGTTGCAGAAAGGATGAAGAATGACAGCGTGGCGTTAGACGAAGAAACGTACGAACTTCTTAGACGGATCAGTGAAGTTCATGGTGATGATGTTTGAAGTTTGCTTGTCCTAAGGTAAGAGCATCTCATGAGCTGCATTGTTGTTCAGTTATTCATTGCTACGCAAGTATATTTTTTATGTTCTGAGCTGCTGCAGAGTCATTAACTTGAAGCATGATGCACTACTGGTTGGCCCGAAAAGAAAAATGTTTCTAAAAAGCAGTAAAAACTGTTTTTCAATGCTTTTTTTTTGAAGTAATAGTAAAAGCAAAAATTAGAAAAATTTTCAAACGAGAATACGTCTATTTGAAAGCACTTTTTACAACCATACTTCTAAAAAATATGTTTTTAGAAAAAACATTTTTGAAAAATGTAGTTTCTTTACCGTTTGGCCAAACAGGCATATAGATTGAGATACCACCAAAGTACACTACCATGTAAAAGCATTGGAATACTGATTTTACGGTAGTAAGCGATGATAGGGATTTGAATGTAGGGTCTCAACTTCGATAATGTTTTATCGTTGAGCGGCTTCATTGACGAATTCGTCATATGGAAGGTTGGTCTAGATCAAATTTCAGAATTATATAGTTGCTGAATTTTGTGCATTATGTGTTTGATCTTTGCAAATGTTAAATGCTTTATTAGTTGCTTTGCCTGACATGATCAAATTATGTTTGTCATAAATGTTCTGGTACTTGAATTAATAACTATATTGTTTGGTGCTATTACCTAAGAGGGTACCGACACGCAAGCAACGGATTCTATTAGAACTCCGCTTGGGCGAGAGTAGTACCAAGATGGGGGACCTCCTGGGAAGTCCTCGTGTTGCATCACTCAGGTTAGATGTTCTCGGAAGCAGCCTCCTTTCGGGGTACCTTTAAGGGGGAAGGCTGTGTACATCCACCCCCCAGCCCCTGCTTAGGCGGGAGCTCTTAGGGCACTGGGAATGTTGCTTTTACTGTTTGTTGCTATTCTTGCAAGCACAAGGCAAGTGAGCAACTTATTTTATATATCATTTGTCCTTTTATTTTCTTACAATACGATTCTACACCGCTATATATACATACACATATATATTATCACTCTTTGTGAAAACGTGAACTCAATATTGAAGCCATCAAGATTGGACAAACTCCAGCAAAGATTGGGGAGATATGTTAGAATTTTACATTTAAAATATCTGAAATGACCTGAGATTTGCTGCTGAGGACCGAAAACACGTCTAGAGTTTGAATTTGGGAAAAATGGGCGTGGGCAATGGGAAAGCGATTGGCTTTCATAGGTCGGTCCAATGGCTTCGTTTGGATATGTAATCAAAGTTGTGAGTGGTGTTAGTCTTTCCTATACCTCAAATTTCTAACGGTCCAACTGATCTATTTTAGTCTTGGCTATCCTACGTCACTCTTTATCTAAAGCAACTTATCATCCCATTGTTCTCTTCACTTATGGGCTTCATGTATTTTATGGGCCGGCCCAATATTTCAAAACTAGATTCTATGGGCTGGCCCGACTTGATACCCTAAATTTCCAAAGCTCGCGCGTAGAAAAACAGTACACCCATATATATTAAATGCATAAATTAAAAACTGATTAAATTTGTAAAAAGAATCAATAATTTATTTAATATTATTTTTCTATGTAAAATTTTATATTATTTAAGTAAATTTATATATATAAATGATAAAGTTACTACTGGGGTAAAATTTATTGCAAAATTGTTATTTTTAAGATAATATTGTAATTACTGTTAGTTGTATGTCACATAATTACTCCACAACAATAACAACAATAACACACCCAATGCCTTAAGGGCTTCCGCATAAGCGGGGTTTGGCAGGGGTGGATATACGGAGCCTTACCCATTCAGAGTGTAACCTTGCCGAGAGGCTATTTCCGGGAACACGGGAACTTCCTAGGAGGTCACCTATCCTGATACTAGTCTTGCCCAAGCACGCTTAAATTCAGAGTTTTAATGGAATCCGGTGCCTTATAGTAATGTCATATTATTACTCTAACAATAATAAATTTTAGTATGATAATAATGACTTCTTAAAAAGTTATATTTTCGATAGGATAATATAATTAACATAGTAAATTTAATAATAACAAAAGAAATTTGTAATATTATAATAATAGTATTTTTTATTCCATTTTCGTTCAAGTTTTAAACTTCAGCCTTCTCTTTCTTCTCATCTGTCCATCTCTGGCGGGTCAGAATTTGCTGCTTCCCTCTCTCTCTCTCTCTCCAGATTCGTTAGCGATTCCCAGCCGGAACTAGGGATTTGATCGCAACCACCGGTACTTTCTCTCTCTCTCTCTCTCACTCTCTTTGAATTTCGATTTTACTTGCCGATTTTCTACTGTTTTCTCTTTGCAATCATGTTAGTTGATCTCCCCTGTTAGATTAGATTTGACGCTATTAAATAAATTGTTGCGTCTTGTGGATCATCAGTACAAGCATGGGATCCTATTCGCTGTTCACAAGGGCAAAATGGAGCGAATTGGATCACTTTGAGCTCAAATAGATGGCTGATACGATATTTGTCTCTATAGTATTAGCGTAGCCCAATAGCTAGTATAGTGAGCCCTAGTTAGGGAGGGGCTTATTGTAAATAGGGGTAATAGTTGTATTACAAGGTATGAATGAAATCAGATGTCCTCTTTTATCTTTTCTCTTTTTATCTCTTTACTTTTTGTATTTTCCTGCTTTCTTTTAGTTTATGTTTAGATCTTATCATTTTTGGGTACGTATCAATGACATTGTGGTGTTGAATATGTTGATTCGATCCAGTCCTTACAACATTATAGCCCGGTGGTTGGGAGCTCTGGGGGCCAGAGGCACCACCTGGGTTTGATCACCATTGGATGCAATTCCCCTGTTAAATAACGAACTATCCTAAAAGTTTAAATTGATGGGAAAAAGCACATGAATGGCTTTATACTTTAATGTGCTCTCTCATGTGAATGTCCATTGGGTTTGAAGCATGGATATTGTATATGCCCACCTCACGCCATATGCTTAAATTATATTAATATTAAAAATGGAGACTATTGGATTTGAAACTGTGTTCAAATACTATGTTAAAGGACCGATTGCCCCAAGTTTTGTACTCTAACATCCCCCTCTGTATATTACAAATGTAAAAAAAAAATATTGATTTGATCTGATGTTTATTCTTTGTCTTTCTTCCCATTTGGGAGATTGAATTTGATAGCTGTATTGGATGTGATTTCAGCTGTACTAAGCAAAAAATCAACATGTCAGCCTCTGAAGATGTAGGGCGTGTTGATGGGGAAGAGACTTCCAAGGCAATGCCGTCACCTCAAGAGGAGGTTTGGTTCTTAATCACAGTTTTTCTTTGTGAAATTGAAAGGATGTGGCTAGGGCCAGTACTGAAATTTTGGATCCAAAACAAGTTTTTGATTTATGGGCTCCTTTTCAGTAACCAGTATGTCTGGGCTAGTTTAAAAACACCTCGGATAATCCACTTTATATTATAATACCAACTAATATGTAGGTCATCTATATTGTATATGTATGTAAACCTTACATAAGTCATTATTTCTCCAGCTAAGAATTGTGTTATATGGCGCATTAGAAGCAAACTGGTAATATAAGTAATTTTCGAAGCGGGACTTTAAAAAATTGGGGGCCCCAAGCTATTGTTTCAATTGCTGGGTTTTGAACTCCCTAGATGTGATTGATTTTTTAGGTTGACTAAATTGATGGCTGGTTCATGTTCTGTGTAGGAAGAAATTATCAAAAAGAAGTATGGTGGCATTGTGCCCAAGAAACCACCACTCATCTCAAAGGTAAACTTCTTGTTTGAGAGATTCAAATCTTGATGGAACTTGAAATTTTTTTTTGCTTTGGCATTAGGACTTGGATTCCCAATGACGAGTTATGTTCTATGATGCTGGAAATAGTTGATTTTATATGATCTAAACTGTTCGATTTGGATTTTATGCTGTTGCGTGCTGCTGTATTTTAGTTAGTGAATACATGACTTCCAAAATGCTGAAGTTTTGGTTTTGGTGGCAGGATCATGAAAGGGCTTACTTTGATTCTGCTGATTGGGCTTTAGGAAAGGTATTCTTCTTTTACTGATCTTGTCGCTGATGGACTATATTCTGCTCAGGGTTGTGTAACTAATGTGATGGAATGCTTTTCTATGAAAACAGCAAGGTGTAGAGAAACCTAAAGGGCCACTCGAGGCACTTCGGCCTAAGTTGCAGGTACTTTTGTTACCGTTCCAGAATTCTCTTGTTGTCTAGTTCTTTTTGTAGATATATTCGAGCCCTGTGCCATGCCTCTTAGTACAAGCTTTCCCATGGGGAATGGTGTTAATCATGTACATATTCAGGCCCATATTCAATGCATGAAAAAATATATCAGAACCACAAATCTGAATTACTTGAATGACCCAGATAAATTCCGAGAGACATGGTACCTGGAACTTTTGAATGGGTAATAAATGATTGTTCAGAACGGAATCTGCCACAACTCCTTGATATTTAATTGTTTCCAGTATTATGTTAATCTTTTTAAGAATTGTATAGTTGATGTATCAACTATTAGATATTTTCTTTTCAAAACCTATTACTAGGGCATTTTCAGAGAGATGCCACTGCAGGGTAATGAATCATTGTTATAATCTATTACATTATTACAAAACTCTCACTTCACATAAACCCTCTTAAAACTTTCCATTCTAATAATCCTATAATTCTAATCCATTTCATCACAAAGTAACTTTTTTAAAAATAAAAAAATAAAGCACCCATTAAAAAAAAGACATCTTTTGATGAAAGAATATATCTTTTAATAAAAAGGTATATTTCTTTGATATGTTTCTTAGTAAAGAGGCGCGTCTTTTACTGAAGAGACATATTTATTAATGAAGAGACATGTCTATTAATGAAAAGACATGTTTATTAACAAAAGGACACGATTATTGGTGTTTTGATGAAAGTCACTCCCTCCTTCTCTAGAAATAAGAGTCTGATTCTTTATCTACCACAACATATAAACCCGATGAGCATGAAAGATAATTAAAAAGTGGTTAAGAGGGAGAAATCAGATTTCTTCGGTGTATATACTCAACGGTCAATCAAGAATTGTTATTAATTAAGGTATGTACGGAATCTTAATGTGTAAAAATAATAAAGTTCAAGATCTATCGTAATTTTTATTGTATGCACTAATGTTTATGTATAATACAATTTTAATGTCGTAATATAGAAAATTAAAAATATAAACATCTCCATGCATTGCACGGTATAACACTCGTTAGGGTATTGATAATGACTTCAAGGCATGTAGCGAACCACACTCCTTACGACTTATTCTATTCCTTAGCAATAGTCTCGAGGGTAAATGAAACCTCATATTTGTATGTTATCACAAATTATTAAGCGCATATAGAGAAACATGATTTCAGAATGTGAATGTCTTGAGAATGATAGGTTCATATTTATAGGCACTCAATGTGTTTTTTCAAACAAACACCATAATAGTTAAAGCGTTCTTCATGAATAGACACCTTTGGAGTTATGGCGTAGAGACACCTTCTCTATTTGGGACAAAGTGTCTTTTGAAATTACTTTTATATTCCCATATGCCCCCTGATCAACACCTACTTATCAATGTGGGATGAATAGTAGTTAACATTGAGTTTTGAAAATATATCAACAATCATAAACTTAAAAAGTGGGGTATTATGATTCTGATTCAATCAATCCTTTGCTTGATAGAGTTGGTGGTCATCTAGCATTATATTGGAAGAAGGAAGATGAAGACTTATTATTTGAGATAATCACTTTTTAAATTTGTAGGGTCATGTCATGTCTCTCATTCACGTGATACATTTGATTCAACCGTTTATCTCAAGTGTCTTTCCATCTTTTGTCACTTTTTGAAAGGAACTCTCGTGATAAAGCCACCATGTATTTTGCAATCTCCTGTTCTTCAGTTTTTCAAGTTAGCCCATCATGAGGGTGTCTCAGTTGGTGGCATCTCCTACTGATGCAGTACAAGGATAAGGCAAAATATAGGACTCGTGAAGATATCTTGATTAGAAAGAGTTTAAGTAAATTTGTGACTTTTAAATTGTTTAAATATTAGTTTATCGTTTAGAATTTATTGAGTTTAAATTATATTGAGACTATTTAGGATTATCTTTTATTTTAATTAGATTAGGATTATATTTTAAGAGTTTGGTTATTTTATTTCCTAGTTAGATTAGGATTATACTTTTTTATTTTTTCTAGATTAGGGTTTCTACTCTATAAATAGAACTCTTGTGTACTTTATAGAGATACCTTTGAATGAAATTAAATCCAGAATTTCAGGGGGGGGTATTAGGATTATACTTCTTTATTTTTTCTAGATTAGGGTTTCTACTCTATAAATAGAACTCTTGTGTACTTTATAGAGATATCTTTGAATGAAATTAAATCCAGAATTTGAGAGAGTGGGGGGAGAGGGGAGAAGAGGGGGGGGGGGGGGGGGGGGGGGGGATGATCAAACTCTTAAAATATAATCCTAATCTAATTAAAATAAAAGATAATCCTAAATAATCTTGATCTAATTTAAACTCAATAAATTCTAGAGGATAACCTAATATTTAAACAATTTAAAAGTCCCAAATATACTTAAACTCCTTCTAATCAAGATATCTTCACGAGTCCCATAATTTGCCTTATTCTTGTACTGCATCACTTGCCCATGCGGTCACCGCACAGGGGTCAGGAGTTCGATTCTCACTGAGGATATACTCATGACTTATCTGCTTATGGGGGCTTATGGGCTGTTCTAATGGGTTGGGGTTGGTTGGGCAACCCAATCCCTCTTCAAAAAAAAAGAAAAAAAAGAAAAGAAAAAGAGTTTTCCAAGTTAGTCAAGACTATGTTTGCAATTAGTGTTTGGAGATGTCTGCTGAACTGTTAGAGCATCAAGTTGGCGTCGTGTGTCTTCGAGTCTGTATGATTAAGACTCTGTTTGCTTGGGGCGAAAATAAGCTTCTAGAAATTGGTTTTCCCGTTTTATGTTGTTTGCCACACATTTCTTTGACGGAAAAGATTTCATGAGAGAAAGGGTTTTTTTTTCCCCAATGGATGAAAAATGGCTTCCCTTGTAAAATGAGGGGAAGTCATCATTCCAAAGTCTCGAGGTCACTAGACCGAGTTTGGATCATGTTGAGTTTAAAAGAAGCAAAGAACGTGGGAACAAGTTTTCCGTTTAAATAAATAGCGGAAAATCTAAAGTGAAATTTAATTTCCTTAGAAAATCTTTTCCAAAGGAAAACGTTTTCTGGGGGAAAAAGGTCTTCCCCTCCATCAAACGGAGCCTAAAATTAAGCCCTTAAAAGAGTAGCTGTCCTCAAATATCCCAAGCCAAACTTCGGTTTCACCCACGAAAATTTCCCTATTACCCTTCGCATAGCGCATACTCAATGTCGGAATGACAACAGACACAAACATATTCTTCAACTGTTGTTGGACAGTTTTGAGTTTATTTTTCCTATCCGACCACGATTATGTAAACTGGCAAGAGTGCACTCTCAGAGCTCACTATCAACGGGAATCCATTCAGCCCTCGTTTATGATGTACAGTCATCTTCTCTCATCAACAAATACTTGCCATAAGCTCCAGATGCAAATCCAGATCAGTCACTCCTTAGATTATCTTTATTTTGGGTCACCCACCAACAAGATTATTCTGTAATATATCGATGTTACTAGAACTAGTTATTCTTCAATGGGGTAACTGCACTCTTTGAGCACCGGTCCTCTGCTTTCGAAGGTGACGTGTTATCTTAGAAGATTTTTCACTAACAACTATTTTTTTCTTTGTTAGGAAATCAATTTACTGTATAAATTTATATGCGAATCATGTTTGATCTATTTAAAGTTGATTTGAGAATGGGGGTGTAAGATGAAAATGGAAAAGGTTTTCCCTCTCGTGAAGAAAAATCTAATACTCTTTCTATGAGAGAAAGTGATCTTTTCCTTAATGGGAGGAAAAGTTTTTCTCTCTAGGCTATTTTTGTTAGTTATTAACAAAAGAAAATTATTGAATCAGATGGAAACCGACTTATGTCAGAACCAAACAGAGCCTTAGTGTGGTATCTTAATTGGTGGGTGTTGTTGAACGAAGTTCTGTCAGTGATGATACATAGCATAGAAGTAGGTTTATGATTTCAATGATGATTTATCTTATAAAATCCAAAGTCCGTGTCAATTTCATAGTATAATTGGTTTTCCAGTAGTTCCAGTAGCCTCATAATTTGATATAAATCATTGTTTCCAGCCCACCCAGCAGCAAACACGATACCGAAAGTCTCCATGTGCTCCATCAGATGGTGAAGGTACACTCTCCGACCACCATACCTAGACAAATTCAAATCAAATCAAATCATAATATTGCTGCAAAATATTCATTTTTCTTCGTCGATTTCTGTGGCTACTAGATGTAGATGGTGGAAATGCCCCGTCCGAGGAAGCAGCTGCTCAATGAGAAAGCTAAGCTCTTTATCATGTTGTTTTAGAATAAGAAAGGTGTTATCTTTTCTGCATTTGAAAGAACAAAAAGTATTATGGTGAGATTGGAAGAAGACTTTCTTTAATGTGGTTCTATGGTTTTTTTTTTTTTTTTTTTTTTTCCCTGATGTGGGACATTTGATTCTTCATCATCATGAGTAAAGACCTTAAATTTAGAGAAGTGTCTTTTGAGATACGAATGCAAATGAGATTGTTGTATTATGCCCAATTGATATCCTTTTTACAGTGGTAAGAAAGATTCAACATTTTCTTTCATCTAGGGACAAACATTAAGGGGATGTGGGGTTGAATTTCAAATTGAAGATCCATTGCTTGAGATTTAGATAGTTTAACTACTATACCAGCTCCAACATATTTACATCGACTGACATGTTTGGCAACATTTTGTCTCTCGCCCTCTCCCCCCCCCCCCCCCCCAAAAAAAAAAAAAAAAGAGTGAGAGCCTCCGCAAATTTTATTTTGATATTTTTGTGTTACTGTATCCTCAAATGTCACATGGCAAATTAACTCTAAATGCAAATTTTGATTGATTGGTGATAGTGAATTCGTGGACATTTACCAAAAATTCATTGACTTTGTTCATCTTTTTGTTACCAAAAATTGATTGGTGATTGGTGATAGTTAAATTTCTTTATCCCGTTTCAAAGTTACTTGTCTACATATTAGTTAATCAATTTACAAACATACCAATAATGTTGCCTTCCCGTTCGGGAAAAAATAAAATAAAAATAATGTTGCCTTACGGCTAACACTAACAGCAATAAGTATACAATATCTTCGCAATTGTTAAAATAATGATCAAATTAACACGAGCAAGTACAATTCCAATTGTTTCGCGTACATATCAACTATAAGAAAATATCTTTATAATAACAGTAATATACAACCAAAGTAACTTGACATAATTATATATAATGGTAAATGTGTTGTTAATAGATTGCCCCGTATTGAATCAAAATTTAATCTAATTACCTAAATAAGTTAAACATATTAACCCAACTTCAATCCATCTCAAGAAACCTTTACTCAAACCCACTGTTTGTTGGTGTAATCTTAAAATAAACAAAAAATAATTTGGTATCTTTCAAGTGAAAGGACGTGTAAAAACACTTAAAAACATACCCCCCATTATTCTCATGTTTGAAGATAATGAAAAACATATGAAATTCTCACAAGTCCGGTGAAAAATCATTCTCAATCTACATCCCTCTTTCTTCCTTTTTACTCGTAATCTCACTTCATTGTTTTAATTGTCGTTGTATTTGTGAGACTATTTCACCACCCCGAAATAAGGATTAAAGACAGCGATTATACAAGTGTCCTGAGATCGTTTATAGATACTCGGTTCATAAGAATTTCCCCAACACTACTTTCATGTCATGTTATCATGGCGTATCAAATTTTCCTACCTCAATCTTTACAAGGACGTGAATGAAAAGGAGATCCATAAAATATTTTCATTTTTGTAGATGGTCAGCCGCATAAATGTCTGCAGCAACACAAATTAGTAGTAGTATTTGGAAGGAAAAAATCAAAATCACCAGTATAAGTATGTGCAACTGCAAAAATGCACAAAACCCAACTTAAATCACAAAGATTCACAGTTAAAACAGATATCAGATTAGATCTATGTCGAGTTATATTAGAAAAAACCAACAGATCTTTTCAGTTCCGAAGAAACGCCACGGTGGAAACGCGAGATCCAACCACTCCCCCGAACATGAAGGTGGGGTACGATCGAACATGGTCGAGGTATTCGAATGCAGGAGAGAGTTTGGGAGTTGAGTGGTTAGTGGGGATGTCATGGTCCTGATAGTGTACAGATATCCATCTTTGGCTGAAGTTGTCCACCTCTTGCACCAGTTCATCTTTTGTACTGTTACATGATGTTATCACCTGGAAGGAGAGAGATCTAAATGCATGAAGCAATAGAAAGTAGAAGGAAAAGTCGGCCCATAGTATCCTTTTTCGTTTTGCTTTTGAGAAACTAAAAACAAGATCTTGAAAACAATTTTTTCTTGGTTTCGGTATCTTGTTTTGGTCTTCATTCTAACTAGAAATCAAAAACCAGAAAACGATATGCTGTTTAGTTTCCAAAAAAACCAAAAACTGCAAAGAGAAAACGTTACCAAACAGGAGAGAAAAAAAGAGGAATCTTTTCCAACACCTTCGGTTTTGAAAGAAGTCCCGTTAATTTTTCCTCTTCATATCGGAAGAAGAGCGACATTGATATGACAATCAAACTTGGTTAGAAGACTTACCAATATTCCACCAGGAGCTACTAACTTCACAACTGAATCCCAATACATAATCCTGCAGATAAGAAATAGAAGGTTGGAAACTCCATAGCCAGATCTCAATCCATTTAAAGAATACCAAAGAGGGCACCAACACGCCGTCACCGGAACCCATTAGAACTCCGAAGTTAAGCGTGCTTGGGCGAGAGTAGTACCAGGATGGGTGATCTTCTGGGAAGTCCTCACCCTCAGGTTAGAGGCACTGGGAAACAACCTCTTCAGGTTAACACCCTAAAGGGGGAAGGCTGCGTACATCCGCCCCCCCAGACCCTGTGTAGGTGGGAGCCCCCTTGAGGCACTGGGTATGTTCCTATCAGTATTTAACATAATGTCCAAGTTCATTTTGGGTACGCACGATTGAACAAATGAGATTTAAAACGAGGACCTTTATCCTAGGGTTTCAATCTTTGTAGTGTTTTACTTCAATACAAGTCAAAAGTCGTTAACGCAGCAGCAAATGCCCCAAATCCAAACTTTAATAAAATCCAAAGATCAGACTAGTAGGTGTAAACGAGCCGAGACAAGATGAGCTTTTATCGGGCTTTCAAACCTTTGTTTGAACTTGATTCCATAAGAAATTAGCGTGTTCGTAGTCAGCTTAACTCTACATGTTAGCCTAATCAAGTTGAACCAATCTCATTATAGAGTCAAGCCAAGCTCATTATTGAGCTCAGCTTGCTATCTACTCAAGCTCACTATCAAAGTCAGCTATTTGAGTTACTACTGAACCATTATTGAATAATTTTCAAGTTAATAACGACCGTTAGCAAGCCTTTAATGAAATTTTAACAAATCTCTGTCAAATTGTTTGCAAACGTGAGCCAAACACCCTTTGTTTGAACTCGACTCATCGAACTTATCAAGCATATGCTCGAATTAAGCTCAATAAGCTATCCACCCCCTAAACATGCACATACAATCTTAACAGATTTCAAATATGAGGGTTAATTAAATGTTTGGTTCATTTACCCCAATAGGGACTAGGGATAAAGCACGAGGATGTGAACGGTGATAATAAATATACCTTTTGATTGGGCCATCAGGATGTAATCCAATGGCGTCCAAGGTCCCCTTATCTGTAACAAGCTGGAACTGCCTACCCAACTTTGTCTCGAGCACGTCATCAACCTATTAAGCAATCCGAAAAGGGAAAACATATTCAGGGCAAATAATACACAGCACATATAGCGACAAGGAAAACCATCACATTGTCATAAGAGTTCCTGCATAGTGAAACTGATATTGTTCTCATCGTCAATTTCAAGAAAACCAGAAACATTAATAAGGGAAGGGACGTCCATACAAAAATTTGAAAAGGAAAGTTCACCTAAACAATTTGGTAATCCTAATTAACAAGGCTTGATTCTTGAAAATGGAGAAAGAAACCAAAAAGTATGAAGAAGCTATGGCAGAAAAGAACACAACCAGAAAATGGCAGGGACCACAGGGAGACAGATTGACAGATTGTGGCAACAGTAAAGAAAAGATGAAAAAGTTAGAGAAAAGCATCAAAATATGAAAGGTTAAATATACCCAAATACAGAGCACATATATTAGAATGCAACCAATAGTGCTCACTAACAGGTATCAAATGACGACGGAATAAAATGTGAAGGACCTGAAAATAGGACTAACGCGTTCTGGATTCTACTTTACAAAGGAAAAGGCAACGGGTGACATAGACTATGAAGCCTTAGTCTCATGGAGTGGAACACTCACACCCAGGAACAATAATTTGAAGCTAACTGATACATAGATTAGCACAGTTAAGTGACGCCAATTACCATGAAATTAATATTGGTTAATCCATTCCGATCAGCAAGACCCCTAGCAAGGTTGATAGCATCCCCACTGTAGTCAGTTCCAGTTAAGTTAGAGAACCTGGATCCAGAACACCATTAAGTCAACTCAAAATGATCCTTATAAACATATATTAACTAGATTTTCATAGGAACTTAAGTGGAATCAATTACACCTGGCATCTATCAAGAAATATGGGACAATTGAAATATATCCATAAGTTGTTTTTGTTTTCCATTTTCATTCTGCTATTAATCAACAAAAATCCATATATAGGAACACAATTTCTTGGGGATTGGAGAAAATGAGCTTCGAACCCATGACTTCTAGCTTGGGAAGTTGAGATCTTAACCTCTACAGCAACTCCAACAGTTCCTCTTACCTATATATTGGGTCACAATCTTTCTAATACCACCAGCTAACTATGCATTAAGCAAGTATATCTCAGTATCAGTTGTTTGTAAACTATGCAATGAAGCAGAATCATGCCATACTAATGCTTGACTGAATTATGGACCCTGATGTATCCCACTTCACTGTCCTACCTAATTCTCAACATGAAATCGAATAATAGTTGTTATGTAACATAATGGCCATTCCTTGATGAAATTATAACTAGCAGTTACGTAACAACTGTCCTGCCGCAACCGCTACTCATTGTGTTACTCCCACGACACCCAATTTTGCGACACTGTGACTGTGGCCCCTCAAGTGATTTAAAACCAAAGGGAGTATCAACACGCCGTCACCGGATCCCATTAGAACTCCGAAGTTAAGCGTGTTTGGGCGAGAGCAGTACCAGGGTGGGTGACCTCCTCCGAAGTCTTCACTCTCAGGTTGGGGGCACTTGAAAACAGCCTCTCTTCAGGGATAATACCCTAAAGGGGGAAGGCTGCGTACATCCGCCCCCCAAGACCCTGCTTAGGTGGGAGCCTTTGGGGCACTGGGTATGTTGTATGTTGCTTTTCTTCTAATCCACCATTAAACTACGAATTCAAAATTTTTGAGTTAAGATATACGGACCCAATAAACCTGAAAAGACCAATTAATAAAATTGACACAACTGATAAGAAAGGAAATGATGGAAGCATTCTTTAGCTTTTATTCCACTAGTTGTTAGATTCAACAAGAATCGTGACATCATCTCATCTGAAAAGCGTTTAAATAACTCTATTCAAAGACGATTATCACATTATTCAGACAATAAGCATATCAAATTAGATTTCTCAATCAAACAACAAAAGGCTGCCATCATAATATTTGATAATAACCTATTATTCTATAATAACCTCTATGGGAGCCAAAATTTTATGTCATGGAATAAAACACAGATAGTACAACAAAGAGGATGACCAAATAGAAATTCCACTGAGTCAAGAGAACATTATATCCAGGATAAAACTCATTATAACCAAATGTAAAGTATTACCCATGCTTAGCAAGCTCCTGAAGAAGCAGACCATTCCCAGTCCCAATATCAAGTACACTCCATCTAGATAGATCTTCGCTACTGTCTGCAACAGACTCCGCATTGTCTTCGTTACCATGGTCAGCCATTGCTCGACGCCGAGAAACATCAATACACAAGTTTCTTGTCCATGAAGCAACAGTTTCCATCACTTCAGGCCCAAACCTGATAGCAAGTCACTGCACAGTTATTTAACTGCATTTTTAACCAGGAACTTTTAATTACAACTGGGTCTAGACTGATCGATAAATTGCAACATAAGAGAATGCAAGAGTTTAAAGTTTATTATATCATCCGCTGAAAAAAAATAATATAGCTGAAGAAGGCAAGAAAAAGGTAATATGGCTGATTCCTATCTGTCTTCCATACAACATCCAACCCAAAATTAAAAGGCTGCATGCACTGCATGATTGTAATACAACAACAATAACAAGCCCAGTGCCTGAAAGGATTATAGGACTGTACTATCTAGGAAAATGAGGGAGATTGATAAAAGTGAAGCATAGGTGAGCTAAAACACCTTTTCATTTCGTTCATGTAAATGTCTCTATATATAATTCAAAGCCAAAGTTTAATGCGAGCAATTGTACGTCAAATTATCCATAAAGACAAAAGGCATAGAGATCTCTTTAGCAAGCTGCAAATACCAAATTGCAGAGCTTTGTCAGACGAAAATGTAGAAAATAGTAGTAAGTTGCAAAGCTTCATTAACCAGGCCTATAAAACATCCTTATGCCAGTACATAGTTGCTTCCTTTCAGGAATTCGTGTCATCTAACCGCACGATCAAGGTGCACAATAGCTTAATCACATTCAGGGAAACACTAAAAACTAAAATACACTAGACAGTTGCAAAATTTTTACAAAGACTACTAAATCAGATTATCATTCACTGTAGGAGATTCATAACACAATGAATAGCACATATAGTATGGAGAATATGAATGAAATTCTCCACCAGAGAGTAACCAAGTATAACCAAGTATTAAACACGGAAGTAGAAATAAGTATAATAAATTTTTGCCATCATTAAACTCAAAACTTAAGTAGTTACAATATGTGCGCTGAAATATCAACATAGCATAAACTCAAAATGAGACTATAACCAGGGCCAACCAAGACTGCAAACAATGGAAGGAGCTTTGGGCCCCGGTTGTTAAGGGCTGTCTTTTGAAGATTAGCTATATTATCAGTTTGTTTCTATCGATATTATCATTCATAATGAAGAAACAAACCATATGTGATACATAAGTATAATATAAACTAAATTATTCGAGGTATGCTTAAACTAGCTTGAACATCTTAGTTACCAAAAAAAAGGCCCACCAATCAAATTGGCTTTGTTCTCTAAATCTTGGGACCGGCACTGACCATGACCTACAAGCTATCACCATAGCATGTCAAACTAGCAAGTAGAACCTGTGGAATTAAAAAAGGGGGCGCAGCAATACTAACCAAACTTCACCAGCATGCCCATGCTCACGAAAATTGGCCAACTCACCGGAGTAAGCGGCATCCCAATAACTTTGAAGACCCAGCATTGATGACACTTCATCTCCATCGATTTCTCCCTCCTTGTCCGAATCCTTATCTGAGCTGTTTGCATTTGAAGGAAAATATAAGTACAAACAGACACAAAGTCTAGGTGCAGGACCTAGATTACCAAATAGGATCTCAAACTTGTCTCACTAGCCTTCATATAGCTCATTGCACCACCTGCTTGACCTCAAGAGGATTACCAAAATCCTCTCAATTCCGTGTTATCAAACACCAAGAGACATAGATAATAACCTAAGAAGAACAGTTGACCTTTGGAGGGGAAAAAACTTTTCTGTATACTAGGAGGGTAAGGAGAGACTTATTTATAGAAAAACTCGTAACTCCCACACTATCCCTTACTCCCGTTAAAGGTGGGATTGTCCCACCATTAATTGTTATTGCCAAAGCAAAAAATATTATTGCCAAAGTAATAATGTGACTTATAGGAAATATTAGCCAAAATTTCCATTAAGTTACACCAACATCGACATTTTTGTCTTGACAATAACATTTTGCTACATAATAGGGCATCCGGTATAATTAACTTTAAGTGGCCGACATGTTAATTGAACATTCCAAACCCAATCAATGTCCAACATCACAAAATTCCAATTTTAGGGCACACCCAGAAACAAAAAGAAGAGTACAGAATTCAATCAAAGTGGAAATGCCATTACCAGCCGTATGAGCTATTGGTAGGCGTAATTGAATTTAGATACCAATGAGTCTAATCCACCAGTAGTCAACAGATTTCACAGTCAACAAAGTTTGAGTTATTTACACTGTCACCTTTGTAATTTTATTCAAATGGATCTCTCGTAACAACGTTTGTGATTTTGTTCAAATTGGTCTCTCATTATTCTTCTATTCAAAATGGTCCATAAGATTTTATTTTACAACAAATGTGATCCCTCTCATTTTTTTTAATTTTGTTACAAAATAAAACATCACATATGTTTTTGAATACTATTAGTATAGTATCTTAGCCTGAAGTATTTAGTATTATATATCTCTTATATTATTCTTCGGGCATTTATGTACTCTCTCATGTACTTACCTCTATATACAACCCTGTTGGATGATGTTCTCTAAAATATCCTTTCACAAATACAACAAAATATCATAGACGAATTTGAATAAACAAACACATTAGCGACGAACGGCGTAAAAATAACACACTAAAGTATCTCAAAAACCCTAAAGGACCAAAATTTAGAGAACAAAATGCAAGATGCAATGAAGAACAAGAAGAAGAATCACCTGTAATCGGAAGCAGGAGGGAGATTGGCGGCAGCGGCGAGGGCCTCAGAGGCGTCGGCGTGGCGCTGCTCGTCGTCCAATGTGCTGCCGTATTCGCTCTTTATCGACCAGGAATCCGCGGCGACGGATCTATCGTCGTCGGAGATGAGATCTCCGGCCGCCGGAGTTCTCTGTTGTGAGAGGTCGGATTCCTCCGGCGTTAGTTTGATTCCGGCCATGTTTTGAAGCAGCGGCGGAGAAAGTCGCCGGGAAGATGCGCCGGAGATTCGGGGGTGAGAGAGAGAGAGAGAAAACCCTAAGAAGAAGAAAGGTGTAGAAAATGGGTCGACGAAGTACAGGGGCTGCTTCGATTTTTTTCTTAGTGAGAGAGTGACTTATACTTTGTTCGACAATAGGATAAACGAGGGTAAAAAAGATAAAGGTAATAGATTATTATGTTTTTATTTAAGGCCGATAAAATGTGATTTGATTCGATGATTGACTTATTTAACTCGCTAACCAACCTGACTCGAATTCGACAAGTTTAGAATGTGTTGGAACCCAAACCCAAAAATGAACCGACCCTAACTTGTCTCGACCCGAGCCGACCCAAAACCTAAAATAACCTGATCGGTGATGACTCGAGACTTGAATAAGACCCATCCTATATTCCGAAATGACCCGATAAAAATTTATTTTATCATAGAATCTAAATAAAATGCTAAATATAGTCATTTTGTTTTGTAATTTTAGTTATAAATTTCAAGGTTAAATAAATATATTATCAAAATAATCTGATGAGTCCACTTGAAATTTGAGCTGACATAAGAATGTTCGACCAGAGGTTAACATGACCCATGGTTGACCCGACCTGATGTCAACCCAACCCAAGGTTGACCCGACCCAGGTCTGACTCGACTCGATTCTGACGGATCTAGGATAGAACTGATGAGACATTAACCCGACCCAACCCGATTGTCGGGTCTATATGTTACACGTATAATAAAAAATGGTAATAGTAAAGATGGGTAAATTAGTTACTTTTGTTTGACAATTGAGTAACGGAGTAAGGGTAGAGAGAGTTGTGGTTAAAATAAGGGTAAAATTATTAAAGTTTTATTAAAATTTTGGCATCCCTTCGGACCCCTCCTTTACCCCTCTTTACCTCGTTACCCAGTTGTCAGACAAGAGGTTACATGCGCTCTAACAATTTCGTTTCTTTCTTTTTAGGTTGTTTGGTTAATACAGTAATTTATTTCTTATGGCAATTTATATTTCCTAGTGGCTAAATTTAAGAAAGTACATACGGGTGTTTGATTATAAAGATGGGAAATATAACTTTTTTTGGAGACTATGTATAAAAAAAAAAAGGAACATACCCAGTGCCTCAAGGGCTCCCGCCTACGCAGGGTCTGGGGGGGCGGATGTACGCAGCCTTCTCCCTTCAGGGTGTTAACCTGAAGAGAGGTTGTTTCCTAGTGCCCCCAACCTAAGGATGAGGACTTCCCAAGAGGTCACCCATCCTGGTACTACTCTCGCCCAAGCACGCTTAACTTCGGAGTTCTAATGGGATCCGATGACGGCGTGTTGGTGCCCCCTTTAGTTTTGGAGACTATGTATAAACAAAAGAATTAGAACTTACTTAAGGATGTTAGATAAGTTACTTCCTGCCTTTTGAATAAATAGGAAATTGCTAAAGAATTTCCGCTTCTCGTATTCTGCTAATTTTCCGGTAACCAAACAAGAAAGCAAATGTTCACTTTTCATAAATTCTACTTTCTCGCGCTTACGTCCTGTTAACCAAACGAATAGGGCTACAAATGAGTCGAGCCAAATTAGGATTGGCAGTAAACTACATGTGCCCGGCTTGATCGATATCATTTATTGACTCAAGTCGCATATCTGTGCTCAACTTGGCTCAGCAAATAAGTCAAGCCGGCTAGGTATTGGTATCATTTAAGCCACATTGTTTGGCGAGCAGGATTACCAAGTTTTTTGGGCTCATTAACATGTCTACTCATCGGGCTCATTTACCAGGCTTGTTATAGGCTCATTTATCGGGCTCATTCAACTCGTTTAAGATCACCGTTACACTCATTCAGCTTGTTTAAGATCACTGTTACACCACACATGGTGAGGGGCTTATGGCTTAAAAGGCCATACCGTAAGGGAGATTCAAACACCCAAATAGCAACATGCATCAATTAACGGAGGGCAATTTGGACATGCGTGCTGATAAGCGAATTGGCTTGTGAACCTTTCAAGTCAATTTGGCGTCAGTTCGATTTGGCTCGTTTCTTCAATCGAGCCAACCTTAAATGAATCGTGGGATTTTCTAAATCATCTGATTATTATTTTTATACAGACTAATAAAATCCTAATATATGATACAATTGATGCTTAGTATATTTGTCTAATAGACATATAACATGCGACTCTCAATTATATTATAGTTACATATACATCTCAAAGTATTCATCATTTTAAGCAGGCTCTTCCACAATTGTTTCCAACACCGGTTTCCTCGACCTACACTTTAACAACCTCCTCTTAAACTCCACCTCTTCATCCACCTCTAGAACTATCTTGGGTTGCTCGGTCGAGTCGCTAGGCTGCGCCAATGGGACTTTCCCGGTGGCACAACCCCTTTTGGTGGTGACAAACATGGAACCCAGATCAGCTCTGGTGACAATGGAACTCAGCCTCTTCATTGGAAGCACCATGTATACACCACCCATATCCAGATCATCGTCGGCGTTCAATGGAGCAAATCGAGACCCAACTTTTAAGTTCTTAGAATTTATAACGAAAGAGTTATGAAAATCGAGCATTAAGTCTGCAGCGTTGATGGGTTCGTTGAAGTGTTGGATTTCCCGCGTTTGGTAAATTATTACCTTTGTTGCTGTTGATCGGCCTTGTTTAGATATTGCGCGTGGAATATAGTTTCCCATGTTAGCTTTTCTCTTCTTTTTGTAATCGGGGTGTCTCGAGCCAGCTGAGTTGTAATGACTCAAAGAAATTGTTTGCACCCAATAACCCAGATTCAGCCTTTCCTTCTATAAGTATGATCTAAATTCAAAAAGGAACAAATCTGCAGGGTACTGCTGCACTAAGGCAAGTAATATCGAGACAATTGAACTAATGCACGAACCTCAAAAAAAGCTAAACCCAAAATCTAAATAAACTAAGACCAGAAGATAGAAGCAACCATACGGCGTCAAACGCCAAAACGACAGCAAAAAGACTAAACAAACCAAACCGAACCAACAAAAAGGAAAGCCCCCTCAAAAAACACCAAGAGTCAAATCTCTTAACGGCCAAAGAAAGCTCTACCGCCTTCGTATGTCGCCGACAATCATTGATCTCCTTGTCAACTTAATGTAATACTTTATAAAACGTCAAAACAAGTTGTTTATAATCAACTCGTAATCCCTTTTTTTTCAATAATTAGCAATAAAGTTGTGATACAAGATAGGAGACTTGAGCAAGCAAGGCCTAAGAGAACCTAAACAAATTGGGCGATAGAAACACGAAACAAAAGATAACCAAAAAAGGAAAACAGGAAGGCAGGCCAAAAACAACAAAACAATCACAAAAGAACAAAAACAAGTACTACGTGGTTGTATTAGCACTAGAAGAGACGGGCTCGGTGTAGAAAAAGACGACGAACCGACAGATCTAGAGAGAGAATTGGTAATCCCTATACTTCTTGTTTGAATATGAGTGAGAATTTGGAAGAAATTGGTGAACTTAGAGTTGAATTTATAGATGAAGAGAAGTGAAATTAAGATTGAATTATATGATTATATGTTGAGTGGGTGTGGGTTAACTTCGGAATTAAAAATAAAGTAATTTTGATTATTTTATTTGTTTGTTTCTTGATAGCTTAGCTAGCTCGTGATCATATAGGATTCAACCCGTGTGGTACCTGTTCCATTAGTTCATATTTTGTTAATTTAAAACGAGGAACCCGATTACCCGATAAACCCCGACTTATAAGACAATCCACATATTATAGAAGTCAGTTGAGTCAAAAATTCATTATGGAAAGGTTTAAAAGAGGAATTGAACTTTAAACCTTTTGACCTAAAGTAAAGCCTTGGTGGGTCATATTTGTTACTTTTCATCACAACTTTTAATCTTTTTTTCGATAATTAATAAGTACAAAACTCGTAAGACAAGCAGAAAAGTAGGCCCTTAAAAGACAAGCAAACAAACAAAAAGATCAAATCATAACAAAACAACGCCAATTCCTAAACAGCAAGATAGCAACAAACTATGGATCATCCCTTTTTATCTCGCAGCATCAAACCTGCAAGCACTTCGCAGCGATAAATCTAGATCAATGACCTCATCGATGGAAGTCTCCAACTTTTGGTAACTAGTCTCCCTTACTGAAAATTTCGAGTTTGTAACAGTTGGACTGCTTAGATGAAAAGAGAACAAAAAAGAAAGGGGAGATCGTGATAGTTCTACGTGCATTTGTATCAGAAGCGGCTTCTAGTTTGAGATTTGAACTATTCTTTGAATCCCCCTTTTTCTTCCTCCTCACTTATTTTGATATTTTTCCAATCTTCCGTGATCGAGTATTAGAGTTTTCTCTACTTTTTCCGTATAACGTTCTTATTCGTTTTGTTATAACCTTAACTCGGGCATCTTTAGAGAGTATCAAATTAAGAGTCTTTCTAACTAAAATGTGTTCTATCGCTCTCTAGGATTAGGGTTGAGCATGAATCGATCATACTCGCTCATCTGTATTTTGTAACTTGTGATCCTGGTAGTAGAATGGCTCCTTTGAGTATAGAGGGTCATGTGTAGGTTCTTCTTGAACTCAATCATGTAAATCTGGTTATCAATAATTGTTATGTTGTTTCTGCTCCGCTAAGGACCTTGATCGTATTTTTGAATTCAAAACCTCTATGCCGCCCCTTTTTTTCAAATTATGGTTCCTATTTAAAAAAACAATTTATACCTTTTCTAACAATGATTAAAGAAAAATTTTGTGCCCGTCCAAAAAACTTATAGAGAATATGACACACATTATATATCACTTACTTGACTGTTGACATCATCCTTCTCACCCTTTTCCCCCCACTTTAACCAAATATGTGGTCTATAATTCACCTTTTCATCTCTTTCCAATGCATTGTTGGGTTACTTTGCGTGGAGCTTGTTTTTATACTGTAAGAGGCCAAGTCCGATGTAATGGAAGATTTTGGACCTCGGTTTGGGCCCAAGTCAAGATTCAGGCCCGTGATTGGTGGTTTAACTGAATATCTAGGGTTTCATATGGTATGCCTATTTGTACCCAATTATAGGATTTGAGAGTATATAGTGAATTGAAGAAAACTCTCTGTAACAATTTCAAAATAATAAAATTCTTCCTACAACTCTGTGAAAGTAGGCAATTCTAACCTAATCACATAAAACTGTGTGTTTATTATTTATTTATTTTCGTTTGTTGCATTTCCTAACACTCGTAACTTATATATATATATATATATATATAAGATATAGTTTAAATAGGTGAAATTAATACACATGTTACTTCTAAAAAAATTGATTAGTTGGTGAGAACAGGTCTTAATTATTATGAGAGAAAGACCCCAAACCTAATTAAATTAATGACATGATATAATGCCACTGCTTTATTAATACTTCAGTAAAATATAATAATTAATTTATGACTTCGGTTAAAATATTAGTAGTTTGATTTCAGTCACATATCGACGGGGTTTGAGGGCGGGCTTTGTTCATTATTTAGAATTTATGCATATAAAATTCATTTTAAGTAAGGCTATTTACGCCAAATGTTCTTGTACATTGCCCATTGTATCAATTAGTCCTTGTACTATTAATTTTATCAATTTAGTCCCCTGAACAATTCAAAATGTGTCACTTTAGTCCTTTGATCAAATTTAAGTTAAATTAATGATGTAATTTTGAACGGCAAAATTATGTTAGATACAAGTAACTTATTATAAATTCAACCTTTTACTCAATTTAACCCAATTTGTAACCAAATTATTTAAAAATTCATTAAAAACTTAACATAATTTTTTCTCTAAGGACCAAATTAATATATTTTGAATTATTCAGAGACTAAATCGACATAATTAGAAGTGTAAGGACCAAATTGACATAATAAATAAAATATAAAGACCTTTAGTGTAAATCATCATTTAATATTTTTATTTTTAAGCCCATCCTAAATTATAAATAATTTTTAAGGCCACCCTGTGGTACAAATTATTTTAGGCTATGTAGATAAGAATATTAATATTTATATTTCAATAAAATAAAATCAAAATGTTGTTTAACAAGTTCTCATATATTACACCTTTTTTTATTTTCAAGAATTAAAAAATTAGTCTACGTTCCTTTACGACTACCACATTTAGAATATGTTTTCATCTCTATTTACACAATAAACGAACCATACAATAGCAACAGACCTAATGCTTCAAAGGCTCCCACATAAGTAGGGTCTGGGAGGGGAACCCTGCCAAGAGGCTATTTTCGAGGACCATTAACCTTATAGGGTTGGCAACACGAAGACTTCCCAAGAGGCCACCCATCCTGGTACTACTCTCGCCGAAACACGCTTAACTTCGGAGTACTAATGGGATCCGGTGTCTTAGTGCCTAGTAAATGAACCCTGTAATAAACGAACCATAGATGTCAATTTTTCACATTATTCATCCTAAAGTCGAGCTTAGATTGCCAACCTAGAATGCACAAATGCGAATATAATTATGATACTTTTCAGTAATTTGTTAACATGGTTATACTTAGTTTATTAATTCGTTTTGACTTACCATGTTGCATATAGAAAAAAATTTAAGTGAGGTTAAATACCCTTTTTTTTGATAATTATCGGCAAAGCCGAAAAACAGACAGGCCGCTCGATAAGACGAGGCCCGGGCCACTCCGCAAACGGAGGGAGGAACAAAAAGGGAAACAAAAAGCAACAAAACCAAAAACACCCAAAATCCGACAAAACTGACACCGAGCACAAGCCACCCAAGACGCGCACAAAACAGGCACAGACCGGGAACCCAAAAGAAAAAGAACCAAACCACCCGCACATGAAACCGAAGCAAGACTGAAACTCAACCACAACCTGCCTCATTTAGCCAGCGGGTCTGCCACCATGGGTGGGTCGAAACCATCGAAGTTAAATCCAACTCTTCTCCCTATGTCAATTGCCCTCTCCGCTTGAAGGATCAGCTCATCATACTTTGCTTCCGAGATCTTATCGTATCGATTCTCCCTATTCCGTTTCTTCTTCTTCCCGGTTGCCTTTAATGATTTTTTCCATTTTACCTCCTTCCCCTTTTTTCGTTTGCCTGATGCCTTGTTGTTTTTCGGCGTACTTTTCCTAGGCGACATGTCCTCAAGAAATTTCCGAAGCTCCCGCTTTCCACTCTCTTTTTTCATGCGCTTCAGCGCTTTTCTCTCCCTTTTTGTCAGTAGTCCTTTTCCTTTTCTTATCCCATCTCCACTGGGTCTCTCCATACAAGACTCTGACGTGTTCAAGGTAAAGGGCTCAAAACTTAGAGGAAACTCAGGTCCCGATGACACATAATCGTCTTCACTGTTGGAGTCACGAGCTACATTCTCAAGATGTGATAGCTGAGCGTGAGGTTGATCTGAACTGGCTATATCACTCTCCACCCATTGGAGCAGAGGAGGCATATATTGGTTTTCACGCACAACCTGAACTGGAATATGATCACCACGTTGTGACGATAGACGGAGAAGAGAAGCATGCGGCCAGCTGCATTCCACAGACCACCTACCAACATACTGACCTTCAATGTGGATAGAAAGCTGACCCCGTGACAGCTCAACTATGCTAACACCATCATACACTGGCCTACTAGTGCGACTTCCATGATCCTCATCACTCAAGACTCCTATCCTATGAACAGGGGAATGTTGAGTCAGTGTGGTAGGGCGCACTAGGGTAGAGCATCGATGTTTCGGGTGCGGACTCAATGACGAAGAGGTCCGTTCTCTAGCTAATCTGGCCGATGCAGCTAAAGCAACAGCATTAGGTGAGTAATCTGAAATCAGCTCTGTCCTACCCTCCTTGACCAGGACCATTCGGGTCACTCCATTAAAATGGACTTGCACCATTTGATGAATCAGTGAAGGTGAGCATGTTTCGATGAGAAATCTGGCAGCATCAATGCATCTCATGGCTGACATCCTCGAGTTCGCCCTAACAAACTTTCCCCATAATCTCGCGAGGTCAGAAAAGCATTCCTTAGTCCGGCATTGGACAGGCAATCCAAAAACCTCGATCCATACTCTTCTGCTAAGTGAGCCAAGGATCTCGCCAGAGTATTTAGAAACCTTGCTGAATTTCCTAAGAAGAATCTCGCGATGAGGGCCGAGGTAGAACTCCACAGTCTCAGCGGAATCACAGACCAGGACGAAAGTGTTGGTGCTTAACCCTTTAGGGGTTAAACCATGGAGGTCGTTCTCTGTGATAAAGGTGAGAATACTATCCAGACTCACCTCACCCGATGTGTGTGCAATAATAGACCGCTGAAGCCAATCCTCCACATTCTCGTTGGTGTTTGAAACCACAATCCTTGAAATGTCAGAACCCATATAATCTCTAGTCTGAGTAGGAGGGGTCACATCCTGATCATGTAAACGGCCGGTGTCTCTGTTCTGCTGAAAGACCCTTGAACGATATTGGCTCCGAGCTGATGACTCAGTTGATCTTCTTGGTGGGTTAGCCCATTCAACCCTAAGCTTGGATTCCACCACCCATCTACCATTCATAGATGAAATTGCTTTAGCAGCTTCCCTCGGATTATGAAACCGGACAAAACTATACGAGCATCTAGACCTCAGCCTCCTCTTAGCAGGCGCGAAAACATCGTAAACTGACCTGAAATTACGGAAGACATACTTGAGCCAGGAGTTTGTTGTTCTCTCAGGTAAGCCATCAACAAATATAGACACCGTTTATCGGGGTATTGGCATTGGTCTCCTGGTGGGTTTGTTTGTGGTGGTAGGAGGAGGGAGAGAACGGAATTTTTGGATGAAGAGGTATTTAAGTGGAGAGATGGTGGGAGGCGGTGGCGATGATGGGAGTCCGGTGCGGGGAACCGGTGGCGGTGGCGATGGTGGTGGTTTGTTGTTGGTTAGGAGAGAGGGGAGGCAGAGTGGTGGGGAGAGAAAATGGGTGATTAGGGATGATGAGGGGGTAAAGGGTTTTTGATGGAGGGACGAAGTAATGGAGGCGACTTGTGGTGGTTGTTGGTGTAAATGAAGGCCGGAGTCCGGTGCGGGAAGCCAGTGAAGAAGACAAAGGTGTTGGGGAAGACGGTGGCAGAGGTTGGGGTTAATGATGACGGGTGGAGAAATTGCTTGTACGACCTGAACGGCGAGGCGACGGCGACCCTGGTGATGCAACCCCCGCGCCAGGATTCCGGGTGAAGCGCCTTCACGCGCCGGACCTTAGCGGCGCGTGAGAAGTCCTGCAACTACCCTTTGTGAGGGAGAGAGAGAGTACGGGCTTTTTCAAAATTAAGGACTAGCTGGTCGCCAAAGATTTCTATATTATAAAATCCTTAACAGTACATTAAGGTGTGATATAAAACATTATAAAACTAAAAAATTTAGATATTTTTTAAAATTACAGCTAAAATTTAAGTGATCTTTTAGTGAAAACCTAAATTGAACTTGAAAAATCTAATATAAAATTTGTAACCAAGTTAAAATATAATTAAATAAAAAGCAATACATGTAACAAGTTCCGTTGTAGTTTAGATGGTTAGGATACTTGGCTCTCACCCAAGAGACCCGGGTTTGAGTCCCGGAAACGGAACATTTTTTCCCTCTTTTTTAAACTCCACCTTTTCTGTCTCTTTGAGCTATTGTCCAAAATGGTCTAAAATAAAAATTTATTACCCAAAATAATCTATTTTAAAAAATATCTTTTCAAATAGCCTCCACGTTATCAATTAAAAAATTTTTTTTGTGTGTTTTGGGGTACTTTACACTTTAAACTTTTTAAAATTTTTTATTTAATTTTTAATAAATTAGTAATTATTAATTAAATTAAATATATTAAATATATTTTTATTATCATATTATATTTAGCTTTATAACTTGGGTTTTATTTAAATTATATATATAATTTATAATAAAAATTTTTAAATTAAGTTGCTTGTTAAATATTAAATAATATTATCTATATATAATTTTTTAATTTATTCATTATTATAGTTATATAATACTAGTTGTATGTTTATATAACATTTAATATAAATTATTATTTCTAAAATTATTATCATAGGGAGAGAGGTATTTCCCAAACAAAATAAAATTTCAAATTTGATGGCATGAAGGCCATTTGGGTAAATATTTTTTAATATATGCTATTTTGAGAAATATTTTTTTATTTTGAGCCATTTTGGGCCATGGCTCTTTTTTTTTTGGACTTTGTTTTTAATATCAAGATAATTATGGATACAAATAACACAAACTCAGTACACAACTCTAATCTATTCATGATGAACTAAGCATAATGTTTTACATCAAGATAGACTACTCATCTTTCGTATTCTTGCTTATTCATACGTAGTCTCCATCTATAAGATTTCATCCCATCTCACTTGTTTCAAGCGCTCTGTTAAGAAATTGTGTATGTTATAAGAAATATGTGATCAATATATAATTGATAGAACCCAACTTCGAATTAATGTAAATTTCGGATGTGTCATCTTAATGAGTCTGGTCAAATTCCACATTTGAGATGTGAGGGAAAAAAAAAGTTCAACATATAAGTATAGCGAGCCGCTCTGCTAGTTGCTAATTTGTTTTTCCCCAGACCCTGCTTATGCGGGAGCCCTGGAGGCATTGAGTTTGTTGTTGTTGTACCCGTTAGCTTAAACTTTTGAGAAATCTAGTTCCTTGTCATGGTATCAGAGCCTTGTTGACCAAGAGGTTACCTGTTTGAATCTCAACAGTTCCCTACCTTCAATATTAAAACAATTCAAACATATGCTATGAGGTGGACCTGTACACTATTCACGTTTCAAGTCATCGCATTTGCGTGAGAGAGCATGTTTGAGTACAAATATATCCTTATTTTAACCTATACTTGAACTTCATATGTCCATTTACGGGGACTGAAGAAATTTCTTGACGTGTAAAGTTCATGTATAAGCTTAAGCGAAGTCGAATCTTGAAATTAATTGGTATTATTTATGGAAACACGTCAAACTTCTATATCGATTTATTTCTTACAGCAAGCAAACTAAACTTACATGTGAAACCCTTAACAATAAGCTAATTAGTAAGGTCGCGGTGGTGGTGGTGGAGGCGGATCATCTAGTAGGCCCGGCAGAACATCAGGAGGTGGAGGCGCGTAGGAGTGATGATGCCGGGAAGGAGACAGTGGCGGTGCTGGCGGGGCATCCAGTGGGCCCGGTGGAATATTAGGCGGTGAAGGTCCGTAGTTATGATGCCGGTGGGAAAGGTTCGGTGGCAGTGGCGGTGGTGAAGGGCCACCGTATGCTGGAGAAGGCCGTGGCGGTGGTGGGCCATAAGGGTCAAGTGCGGCTGAAGGACCCCTGTTTACCGGCGGTCTGTAAAAGTCAGGTGGCGGCGATGGAGGCCCACCGTATCTCCGTGGCGGAGGCGGTGGTGGATCAAAAGGATCCATATTTTTTAGTTTGGATTGAGAATGAAGAATGAGAAGAACAAATATGGATGTAGACCAAGAAGTTGTATTTATATGGATTGAAAACATTTTTTTTTTCCCGATAATTAGCGACAGAGTCACAGTACAAAACATGCTACTCGAACATATTCTAAACAAGATGGCAATAAGACTGATAAAATTCGTTATCTGTGAATATGAGTATAAACAAATGGGTAGAGGTATAAGTTGGATGTACGGGCTATAGTCATCACAAGTATGGGGTGGGCTTAACGGTGTTATGTTGAACCCGCTATGCTCCATTCCATATCCTCCCTGACTTGCCTTATATCCACCCTACCCGCTATAGATACGGGGTGGGTCGGGTATAATTATGTACTCGCATTGCTCCGCTTTATATCCCCCTTGTCTTGCCTTACATACCTTAATTTGAATCTAATTAGGTTTTAATTTAAAAAATATGTATTTAAATTCAGCTATCTAATTTACACCCTGAAGGGGGAAGGCTGCGTACATTTACCCATGAGGCGATGAAGACTTTCCTCTCAGGTTGGGGGTCCTCGGAAACAGCCTTTCTTCAGGTTCACACCCTGAAGGGGGAAGGCTGAGTACATCTACCCCCCAGACCCCGCTTTTGCGGGAGCCCTTGAGATACTAGGATTGTTGTTGTTATTGTAATTTATCTATCATGTTAGATAAAAATATATTTGATTTCCAAATATCATCGTTAAATAATTGGTATGGTTGTGTAGAGATAATGGTCCAGTACCTTTATTAGGGCAGGTACAGAGAGGGTATTAAAGACTTGTTATATACTCACAGATAATGGGGTGGGTACAACCATCAACTTTTAAGTGTGACGGATAATGGGGCAAGTATAGTTATGGGATTTGGGTTTGCAAATGTGTTGGGTCGTGGTCATGGTCATGGTTGTGTTATGCAAGAGGTTTTAGATATGGAGTCAAACCAAATCCGATTCATTTACTGAAAGAGTTAAGAATTCTCAACTCTTACCCAACTTGATTATTAAACGATTAACACGCGGATTACCATTTAATTAAATTGACAAATTTTTTTTCATGTAATACTAGTTTGTTAACTTACAAACATGTCAATAATACCCTAAAGGTTGATACTACCAATAAATAAATAACGTATTTATAAATGGTAAATTAAACTATTGAATTAATATTACTAGATATAGATTAAATTATCTTATATGAGACAAATTACCAAATATATATATAATAATAATAATATAATAATAAAATATTTAACATAATTGTACATACGTGTTAACCGTGTTGAAAACGAGTTATAAGGGTCAAATGCAAATTCAATCCAATTATCTAAACGGGCTAAATGGATTAACCCAAATTTAACAGAACTTCAAATTTTCTGATCAAAATTCACAATTTTCATATCATATCAGATTTTGCCGTGCATTGATCCAAGCCTATCTAATCGGCAGCTAAAGTCAGTGGGGATCATAATGGATAAAGATGCAGAAATTTTGGACCGTTACTTGAAACAGCGATGGTTGAACACGTGTCCCTATTTATTGGGCTTATGGGCTTGTTCGCCCCCAATCTAACTATTCTTAGTGGGCTGTGTCTATGGGCCTATTTAGCCCATATTTTCAATCCAACATCTATACTGGCCCAATATATATGACAAAAAATCCACCAAGATTTTTGTGATTTATTAAATTTTTATCATATCATTTAATAAATGAATTACAGTATTTATATTTAGAATTTTCCTTTCGTTTTGAAGTGTTAAAAATTCCATTTGAAACCAGGCCTTTAATTAGGCCTGATTCATAGAGTTGGCATACAAGAAATTCATATATAATTTCAAGGAGGGGTTTATCCTAAAACTAATAGACATTAGATAGAGTAACCTACTACGTTTTTATGTTGATACCTTCTCTCTCACAACTCTAATGTGGGATTCAACTAAACTTATATGTAAAATTCTTGAAATTAACTATCCTGAACTAAGAAGGAAACACGCGAATGTTTGACTGCGATCGACAGAAGACAGAGGGCACAAAGGGATGAGATGCATGCACACATTATTGCATTTCACCCTCGGTGCCCTCTATCTTCTGTCAACAACCGATGACATTCCCATATGGGTGACCATTTTCAAAATGAGATATTTGGGAAATTAAGTTAAACACAAACTGATCAAATATATTGAAACTTGGCGGGTTTTCTTCTCTCCTTTGTTTTTTTTGTTATCATAGAAAAGATACTGATAGGGCTAACATCATGTGTTTGGCACGTGATGTGGAGGTATGCGGGTTTCTTAAGCCATTGGCTTATGTTATCAGTTAGGTATCTAAGGGCAAGCTGTTCAAATAGAAGCCAATTCGGTTCCATGGTCGTCACAATGCATGCTTTGTGCTATGTGACGTATTTTCTACGTTCATCATTAGCACATAGCTTGGTAGAAAAGATAAAACGATGAAAAATGTGAAGAAAAAGGAGTGAGGGGCCGAAGGTGGTGACAGAAGACAGAGAGCACAAAGGAGAGAATGCACGCCAAATTCCGAGCTGATGAGTGAAGGTCCATCAAGTTCTGCATTTCACCCCTCAGTGCTCTCTATCTTCTGTCAGCAACATTCACCACACACCCCCTCTTCCCTATCAAGAAATCAATTATCGCAAAAGTTTAAACTAAATAATTTATGCGCTAAAATCTCCATTTGAAAAATAAAAATGAAAGCTCACAGCGTGACAAGAGAATACATCAAACCTCAGAATAGCTACAATAAAACACGAAATGTAGTGTTGAAATTTGCTGATCGATCAGATCGAACAAAAAAAGCGATCCCGAAATCGAGGGTTTTAGAGAGAGAGGAGAAGCTTAATTTGAAGTTTTGTTGGTGGTGAGTATTGCACATCCCTAGGGGCTATTTATAGGAATGAACTGTGTTGATATTATAGTATATGTTATGTAGATCATCTTATTTTACATTTATTTTCTTTTTTTTAAAATTAATTTATTTTTTTTATTTTTTGAATAATGGTATATTCATACGAGTGAATATATTGTGCCAAAATCATAATATTCTTTGATTATGATGGAATGGACTCCCTTGTTTGATAACCGTATTACTTCGTTTTCAAAATAATTGTCCGTATTTCTATTTTGAACGGTCCAAATATAATGTTCATTGACAAGTTCGTTTCCTTTTAATTTATGTTAATGATATGACTATATTTTATTTGTCGGTAAACAAAAAATCTTGAATTAAGATGAAGTCAATTTTATGACTATTTGGTTTGCATTGAACCTCTTTGCTACGAAAGACTAGGTCTGGACCTCGTGTGTGCGAGTGAGCCTGTCTTCGGCGTTATTTATCAGGAAAAAAAAAAATGAAGGACTAGGTCCTCCACCAAGACATAACCATTGAATCAGATTCGGTAAATGTTGTCTCTTGGATGTGCACCACTACTATTTGCTCGACGAAGTGGAACATTTTAATTAACGAGATCCCAATATTTGATTCGACACTTAACAATGGTTCTTTTGTACGCACCCGAAGGGAAGTCAATTTTGTTGTAGACCATTTTGCAAAGTTACATGTCATAAGTGTAACCATTTTATCACTTGATTTTGTTCATGGTACGCATATTAGCAGACGAGGCCACACCCTTTTATTTCATTTGCGATATATACGCCAATGGGAACTTTTTTTGACAAATCTCTCCTACTTAAGCAAGAATGTCCAATGTGCAACATTTCAAAACGTGGCTCTAAGAAGGTACAATACTACTCGAAAAGTGACCGTCAATATTAGCGAGCGGAAGAGATGAGCTTCGAATCTAAAACTAATTAATTGACCATTAAACGCAATTATAGATTCGACATGTGTTTCCTTTATTTAATTTTCTTGGAAAAAAATACCCTAAATAAGGATTAGATTTAGATATAAAAAGACCGTATCTAAACTCGAATAAGAAGAAAGGAGAGGAAGAGAAACTATAACACAGAGATTCCTTTTTTTTTTTTTTTGTGATATTCAGCTCCTGTATCTTTCGGAGGATCTCCCTCCCATAACTAGTAAAAAAAGAAAAAAAAATAGAGATTTACGTAGAATACCTTCAAATTGAGAGAAAATCATGGGTAGAAGAAGAAAGTTTATGAACAAAAACGGGGATAAAAGTAGTCTATCTTTAGATATAAAAATCCTACAATGAAAGTATGCTAAAAGACCCTAAAATGAAGGCATATTGACCCGACGGGCCCGATCTCTCTGCACCATCACCGATTTCTTCTTCGAAATTAAAACTTATTAACATTGACCCATAATTAAATTTTTAGATTCACAACTTTATGTTTTAGGGTTTTTTTTTTTTTTTTTGGGGTTTCATTATTTTTGTAGTTTATCTAAATAGTGAAATTAAGTGCTGGTGCTGATGAGAGACTATATTCGACGACATAACATTGCTATATCTTCTTACCTTAACTTTATATTAAAATCTATAATAATAATAATAATAATAATAATAATAATAATAATAATAATAATAATAATAATAATAATAATAATAATAATAATAATAAATGTATATTTGAAGAAAATGAAAGTGATTCAAAGGTAGGCATGTTCAAATCTTGATAGCGTAATCGCAATGACCATATTCAATATATGTAAAATTGTCTATGTCAAATGTGCACATCACCCATTATATTTTTGTTTCAGAAATAAACCAAAAGGGGAAAAAAAAAAAAAAAAAAGACTATTTTTTTTCGATAAGTAAAAGATAACTCTTAGTACAAAATCGGTGTATCCACCGAAGCAGACCTGGATAAAACCTACAAGAGCAGGAAAAAAAGAAAAAAACATAGCAATAAACCCCAAGAAACTAAAATTTTAACGAGAAAAAGAAAATAATGTGTAAGAATTTCATGGTTTAGCTCGACTACCATTTTTTTCGATGATTTGTGAGAAAACTCTCAATATAAAATTCGATTTACCCGTGGAAGTGGAGCTCGAAAAAGCTCACAGGAGTGGGACAAAGAAGCCCGAAAAAGCTCGATTAACTTATGCATGTGCCTACTTTCATATAGATGTAGAGATTTTCATTATCTATCATTTCTTGAAAGAGTGTGTTAAAATTATAGAAATGTGAATTTAGTAGGAACTATGCATAAACCCTGGTTCACCTAGAAGACCAACAAAAGAGTCGGGTTGGGTCTAAGCTTGAAACTCTTGGCATATGATATTAGAGCATGGTTGACCAATATGTCACGAGTCTGAAGCCTAAGAGTTCTCATTTTTAATATTAATATAATTTCATTACATAATAGAGGTGAGCCTGTATATTATCTACACTTCAAATCCATCAACTTAAACTTCTGTAATAGTTAATTAGATTACATAAAAGTGTGCAGGGTTGTGTCTCAAATCCTTTTGTCCAGATTTCGAACTGAGGTTGTTATACTCGTTTATATTTTTTAGGGTTTCTCTTTATAATGAGAGGTGCTATATAAATCTCTCTTCGGGTTTCAACCATTTATGAGTAAGAAAGAAACCAAGAGAAAGAGAGACAAAGAGTGAGAGTGTAGAAGTTACTCTTGTAATACTTCACGTTCGATCTAATAAAGTTCTCTACTTCCGCTTGTGGCTTTTCCCTCTCTCAGAGGGTTCTGCACATAAACAATGTTGTATTCATTGTTCTTTCTCCCTTACCTGTTATTTGTTTTTTAGACTTTCTATTAGGGAAAGCAAAGACTAAACAACAAAAAATTCAACGAGAAAAATAAATGACAAACATACAGATTTACATGGTTTGGCCAAAATTGCATACATCCATGGAGTTGCAGCGAGAGTTTTATTTCTTAGAATTGTTACAGATAGTTTTCTTCAACTCGCTCTACTCTCTCAAACTCTAAAACCAGGTACAAGAAGGTGCATTACATGAAACCCAGAATATTTAGCTGAACCACCAATCACGGGCCTAAACCTCGACCTGTCGGACTTGGCCTCTTACAGTATGAAACCAAGCTCCATACAAAGTAACCCAACACTAACGTTTAATATCTAAATCGAACTCAGATTTTAGATATTTTCGACATACAGAGTGAAAAGTTAGATGTGAACTCATGCAAGGCAGGCATGCTTTCTCCTCAGAAAACGATTGTCTCCACTTGCTCTCTGATGCTACTTTAATTAATTTGAATTTATTACTCTTCTTAGGCTCAAGATTTTGATACTCATAAATTTACTTTTATATTTTCATATCACATTTTTGGGTAAAAAAAATTGCCACATCCAATTTGATAATATATTATTAACAAGAAATTAAAAATACACTAGTATATCTTGTTTTTCGATAAATAGAGAGAAAACTCTCATTACACGCCGGCGCATCCACCAAAGCGGAGTCCTAAAAAGACCACAAGAGCAGGGAATAGACTAGTATATCTATTGTATAATTGAAATGAGCACTCCAACTATGGCACCCGCATATGAGGCAGACAACAATAGAACGTAGAAAACGATCACAAAAATACAAATTGCTAAAAAGCATTAAAGAAAAACACGAAGACGGGAAGGCAACAACAAAATATAGGGGGACAATAGAGAAAGAAAAGTGTTTTTAAAATAAAGTAAAAATTACTTCTTTTACTTTTAAATTGAAGCAAAAAACAGTGTCCCTCTTTTAAATTACTTCTTTTAAAGTGTTTTTAAAATAAAGTAAAAATTACTTCTTTTACTTTTAAATTGAAGCAAAAAACAGTGTCCCTCTTTTAAATTCGAAGCAAAAATAAAAATAAATTTTTTTTTTTGAAATAGTTTTTTTACAGCTTGTGATCAAAATTTACATTAAACCCTTGAAATCTCACAACCAAAAAAGATCAAAGGGAGATCTTGAAGGAGAATTCTTTTTTATGTTTTTTTCACTTTTGTAGGCTTTCTCGAGTTTCGTTTTGGTGGATGCGATGGTTTTTGTATTAGAAGTTTTTTCTCTAATTATCGAAAAAATAGTAGAAGGAGAATTATAAAGGAGAATAAGGGCATTTACCCCAACTCGCATTTTTTTTTTCCAGTAAGTAGCGAAAAAATCTCGAGATACAACACTGGCATCTCATGAAGAGGGCCGAGTTGCGTAGAATAGTTGAGATTATATTATTCTGAGGATATCACTTTTAAAAAAGAAGCATGTTGGGGAAACCCTAATCACAAAAAGCTTATCCATAGTCTTCATCTCTTTGGATCTCCCATTTTCTCGTGGGATTCTCCTTCCTTTTGTCGCTCCAAAAAAAAAAAAAAATAAGACGGTGTGAATGAGCTAAGCCAAACATGAACTTGTCTGGCTTGACACCGTCGTGCTTAAACTGGGTTTGATATATTTGCTGAGCTTTGAGACCTTAGGTTCGTTTAGACTCACTGGCCTTTCAGTGATATGTCTCCACATCGGTGGGGGCATGAAACAAATGCCCACTTTGCTTGAGATAAATAGCACAAAAGCATAATACAAAGCACACTCATAAAAACGAGGCTCGAAAGAAACAAATAGCACTATATATGCTTAGGGAGCCTACTCCACCCGCTGTCAAATAATTTTAGAATGAAACCTCCTTTGGTGTGTATTATTGAGCTCATACTTGGCTTGTTTAATTCAGGGTTATTTACACCAAAGGTTTATTATTCTTTGCCCATTGTGTTAGTTTAGCCTCTATACTTTTAATTATGTTAATTTAGTCCTTATACTATTCATATTGTGTCAATTTGGTCCTTACAGTACAATTTATGTAAAAATTTCAGTAAAATTTTTAATAATTCAGCCATGACTTCAGTTAAATTGAATCAACGGGTGGATTTATAATGAGTTACTTGTATCTAACATGATTGTGCCATTAAAAATTGTGTCAATAACTTAACTAGAATTTGACTAAGGGATTAAATTAACACAATATAAATTACAGAGGGACTAAATTGACACAATCAAAAGTACAAGGACTAAATTGACACAATGAAAAAAGTACAGGGACTATTAGTGTAAATAACCCTTTAATTTATAAATATTAAGAGTAAGAATAAAATAATTTAAACTTGAAACTTTTAAATTGAATTAATAAGGGCTTGTTTGCTATTATTTTATATTTACACTTTTTAGTTTTTAAGAAACTAAAAACTTAATTTTTCATACATTTTTTTTTTAGATTTTAGTTTTTATTTATTTTTATTTTTTTTCAATTTTAAGTAGATATTGAAAAAACATAAACCAAAACAAGAACAAATCTTTTTTTTCACAGATTTTTTATTTTCTAATAAACTAAAAATTATGAATAAAAATCATTATCTAACATGTCCTAAATAAATACACATAAATGATTTTATACTTTAAAAATAAATAAATAAATTGTGGTATCCAACTTTAATTTCCATTCATACACAAAAATACTTTTTGACCAGTTGATGATTCTTTTCTGGCAATGCTATAGCATTTTATAACTTGAGCAATGCAATGACATTAATATCGAGGAATTTACATGTGAGTCTATGTAGTAAAATCTTACATTGGAGTTATGAGAGTAAATAGATTAATTTATAACTGCAGTGGATTATTCCATCTATTGTCAATTGGTTTTAGAATGGAACCCCACTTAGGCTTATATATGGATCATGTATGTTCCAACTCCATGGGTCAGGTGAAATTTAACAATTAAGTCATGTCCTTTTGCTTGTTGGTTCGCTTGGTTATGTTCAGATCGTTTTCTTTTTTGGCTTTGGTTTCGGTTGTTTTAGCGTGTAGTTGTTTTTGTCTAACTTTGTTGTTTCGTCGTTAAGTGGACTGACTTAGGCTATGCTTTTGAGGGTTTACCTATTTTGTACAACGACTCTTGTAGTTAATTATTGAAAAAAAAGTTGCTTTTGTCTATTGGTCTTAATTTGTTTGAGTTTTAGGTTTAGTATTTTGTTGAACTGTGGGTGTTGGTTCCATTGTTTCGGTGTTTCTTACCTTCGAGCCTTGCCTTGCCTTGCACATTTGTGCCTTTGTAGGCCTGTATCCTACTTATCGAAAAAAGTAGTGTCCTTTCGCGATTGATGATATGCTTAGAGGTTATAATGGCAACATCAAGACAATCTTTTCCCGTTTCTTTTGGTATTCATGAGTCCAAGATTTTCAAATTTCTGTAATTCGGTTTATCTTTGACTCATTTTGTTTTCAGTGAATGGCTTAAACATTCCCACATCGTGATTCAGTTAGATTATACAACAGTCGTATCTTGGGTTCCTTTGCATCCATGTCCATCGTCACCTTAGGAAAGTCAGTTTTATGACTGATCCTTTTCTTTCTAGTTTTTCTAGTTCTTTGTTTTTCTCTTAATCGACTTTTACAGGTTCCGAAATATGTTCAATCTCACATCATATGAGTCATAAAAGAAAACGTACGGAAATTTCATTTATGCTAATATCCATGTCAATATTTATGAGCATTTTCTATAAGCTCACTAGAAACAATAAGAAGAAAAATAAAATATTATATTTTATAATTAGCATAAGAAAGTGAGATCCTGTCAATGAGGACGTCTCAGTTGGTGGCGTCTCCTACCTATATGATCATAGCTCAGAAGTCACGAGTTCGATTCTCACAGAGGATATACTCATGACTTACCAGCTTAAGGGGATTGTGGGTCTCTTCATAGACCGAGGTTGATCGGGCCAACCCAATCCCTCGTTATCAAAAATAAGAAAGTGAGATCCAAAAAGGGCTCGCTGGAAGAAGAAGAAGAGGTGAAAGGAAGGAAGGAAAGAGGACCAAATAGGGCAACAGTGTTGAAAATACCGGCAGGATCTTTACCGCAGAGCGCACACTAGAAATGGGAAAAGACTAGGACTGAACTTTGATGGATTTAAATCTGTTTTCATTGAGTGCCTTCATTCAGTAGATTTATCGGATCGTTGTCCCGTTTACCTGTCTGCTGTTCGGTCATGTTTGTCTAGTCCTGTTTGGGACTCGTGTTTTGCCTGTTTTTACTTATCTTTCTTTTTTCTGGTTTTCTTTTTTTGGTCCCCGCTCTTGTATGGGTTGACTCAAGGCTCGCTTGGTTGAGTTACCTGTTTTATATCACGACTCTGCCGCTAATTGTCGAAAAAAAAGAAAGTGAGATCCAAAAAGTAAAATTTAAAATCTTGAAGAAATGATAAAAAAAAAAGTAAAAGAGGGGCATTGCGGCAGTGGGGCCCAGTGGGACGAGCCATATTTGGACTATTCCATATTTGGGGGGTGCGCCTGATATTCCATTTTAGGTAGGGTCCCAAATATATCGCATCGTATTATATTCGTATTTTTAAGTGTAATATTATTATCATAGTAGAACTATTATTATTAAAGTAATATCGTAGTTTTTAAAATAATTTTATGACTCTTACTATTTATAAGTCACATCATTATTCTAACAATAACAAATTTTACCTTAACAATAACAACTCTCATTTTTACTACGAGATTTGGTTATCTATCACTTAAATACCCTAATATTTTAAATATATATGATTAGGTACTCTAAGGTTTGTATATTTTATCACCTAATTACCTTATGTAGAAATTTGATGAATTTTTATACGAATCTAACATTTTTTATACATAAAATGTTGCTATTGTACATAATTATGATGAGCTATGATGGCAAAAATTTAGCAAATCACAATAAAAATTGTTGAATGTTTACGTAAACTACTTAAGTATTACCAAAAATCATGTGTCATGCATGTTAGCATTTTTTTGCCAAAAAAATTATCAAATTCTAATGAAGGTACTAATATATAGTAGGAATTACGTTCCATTTTGGCAACTTTCAATAAAAATATTGGTGTAATTTTACCGGCGTTTGTGCTTTTGTTTCATAGTGTCAGTGGATATCGTGTTATCATGTCATGGTAGTCTAATCTCGTGAAGAGAACAAATCATATATGATGGAAATGACATAGAGATTAAACCGATAAGAATCTCATTCAAAGGTCATGCATGAATGTGTGCATTTCATATGCGTTTGAGAGATAAAGATTTATTTTTTTCTCATTCTTATTGATGCCTCAACTTTGTATTATTGCTTTGTTTTCAATTATTGGTCACGGAATATTCAACTTATCGTTCATCTTCATTTAAAAAAGAAGCACTTATAGCAGAGACGTGACGTATTCTAAGTAAGTAAACCGTTACAAGAATATATGACTGAGGCAATTGAAGTGGTGGTTAATATTATTATGGGTTCGTGTGTCATACTAGTAGACAATATAACTATCGCGCAGTTAGCTGTGTATTCAAGTCTCATTTAATCATTGTTTTCGGGAAGTACATTGGCTCACAAATTATGGTCTTTGAGGATTTGGCCTTTCAATGTGTAGAGCCCGCCAGGTAGAAGCCTCCTCTCTCGTAAGAGATGATGCCTTGGAATTCTTAATCCGTCGTGGATGGTCTGAAAGCTGTTTGTCATTACCTTTATAAGAAAATAACAAAACTGAACAAAATGTAAAACCACTTGATTTAACTTGTACATGTAAATATATTCGAATACCAGTTTAAATTGAATACCCAAATCAAAGCACGAAAAATTTTGTTTAGTAGTAGAATATTATAGTAACATGGCATGATGCTTAATCTAGAAACGAAGCTAGAGAAAGCAAGGGAATCGGGAATGTGTGACAACATCTTGAATATGGAATGGCATATGTGAGTTGTCAGGAAGACTGGAGAAAACGGATCTTAAAAAGTTGGATAGCTATAAATTAAAAGTCATAACTTGTACATATTCTGATTCACTCTTCATTAGTCAAATCTTTGTGGTATAAGATTCATTATTACACGTCTTTACTTACACAGAACATAGAGATACCAAAATATATGGACAACAGACTATTTGTACAATGTCTAAAGCAAATCTTACGTCTTTGCAATATATACCAATGAAATTATATGACCAGTCCACATCACGATATAAAGAATAAGTAGTACTTTCCTTCTTGGAAGCGATACCATTAAAGAAACGACACTTAATGACTTATTCTTCCACGTGTCATAACCCCATTGCTAATTGAATTGTAATTATCCAATTAGGGCATCTAATCAAAGCATGACAAAGTGTCCATTCTAAATTGCTCTCTCATTTTTGGTCAAATATCCAAAATTAGTAGTACCACATATTTTTGGGATTAGACAATTTTTTTGTGCTTATCTCTTTCTAGCTACACCCAAAAAGGAATGAAATATTAAAATAATTCTTTTCTACAACTAGGGCGAGGGCTCGTTTAGCTTATCGAGCAGAGCCTGAACCTAGTGAGGCTCAAGCTCATAGGCGCACGAGTTTAATCAAGCCTAAGCGAGCTTTGTTTAGTGTAATATATTAACTTAAATATTTTCCCCTGAAGCCATTGGAGCCTAAATGAGTTGAGCCCTAAACTTCAATGAGCCAAAATATTGCAAATCTAATTCGAAACTCGCGAGCTTAGATCGAATTGAGCTGAGCCCGAGCTTTTGATGGGTCGAGCTCCAGCCTGAACTGTTAAAGCTCGGCAAGCTAATGCTAATGAGTCGAGCCGAGCCGAGAGCCTGCAGGCTTAGACTCGACTCGACTCAAATACACTCCTATGTACAACAGTAAGAATGATACAGCTTACCCACCCGGGCCTTACCTAATCAGTGGTAGGAGATAAGTGAAGGGATAGAGTATTACTTTAGGTTAAAAGGTATGAAGTTTCATTTTCCCCTTGAACTTCTTTCTAAGAAATTTTTGACTTAACTGGCTCTTGTGGATGGGTCATCACATGAACAGGTAATCAGTGATGGAGAAGGCCGACAACCATATGTGCTACATGGGGCAAAAATTGCCAACCCCCCCCAAAAAAAAAGACATTAATTACCGATATTAACAAAATACTGTTAGGTGGTGATACATGCCAAAATGAATCTGACTTCTGTAGAGAGAAGGGCAAAATATCGATATAATAATCATTACCAATTTGTTTTACGATGGAACTTATATCATTGCCATTATTTTCATATCTTATTTAGTAATATTTTTCTATTTTCAACTTTTAGGTTTAGAAAAATTGGAAACCAAATTTCGGAAATGATCTGTTTGGTTGGGCAAACGCTGAAAAAATAAAAAAATAAAAAAAGGAACAAGAATAAATCGTTTTAAATAATTGATTTTGATTTCTCAAAAACTAAAACAACAGAATAAAAACTAAAAATTTTCAGGAATTAGAATTTACTTACCCGATAAGCCCTCTTAGGTAAGTTAATTCTAGTGTAACAAAAGAATTGAGACTTTCCAATGATTAGAATTTTCCGTGTTCTATGATTTTTGGGTAACCAAACAAGAGGGCAAATATCCACTTCTTATAAATTCCAAATTCTTTTATTATTTCCTCGTAACAAACAACCCTATAGAATATTATTGTCGATAAATTTTAGTTGTTTTAATTTTGTTTTTTCAGACTGTTGTATTGTTTTTGTCTTTATTTTGATCCCAACTTTTATATGAATTGACTCAGATCTCGTTTGTATAAGGTACCTATTTTGTATTTCAATAAACCGAGATTCTGACGCTGAAATTTCACCTCTACCATCAATAGATTTTGCTAATGTGACATAAGAATGACACTTTTGCCCTAACAATTTTCGTTTTATCATATCTCAATTGATAAAATATCATCTATGATTGACTTAGGGAAACTATTGGTCTTGTTAACCTGCTTTGTATTAAGGCCGAGTATTAATCACTAAAAAGTAACAATATTTTCAGTGTCCCAATGGCTCTCGCCTAAGCATGATCCGGGGGGAGGTGGATGTATGCAGCCTTCCACGAGGACTTCCCAGGAGGTCACCCATCTTGGTACTACTTTCGCCCAAGCACGCTTAACTTCAGGGTTCTAATGGGATCCGGTACTTGCGCGTTGGTACCCTCTTAGGTCTGAGTATTAATCAGTAATTATTGAAAAAAATTATCATATATAAATCTGAATTAAAGTAAAATTTGGATTGTGAAATCTCAATATTTATTTGGACTTATTTCTTTTTATAGTTTTTTGCATTTGAGAAATTGGAAATAGGGTTTGAAAACAATTTTTTCTATTTTTTATTTTCAGTTTTTTTCGACTTGACTGAAAACTTAAAACAGTAAAAAAAAAAAAAAAAAAAAAGACTAAAGCATAATTTTGAAACTCTTATTTCTAATTTTGCAAAAAAAAACTTAAAATTACAAATAAAAAATGATACTAAACATTTAGGCTATGTTTGGTTGTATCTGTTAGCTGTTAGCGTTTAATTGTTTGATGTTAGCTGATTGATTAGCTGTTAACTGTTAGTTGATGAGTAATGTGTTTGGTAAGGAAAGGCAAAATGATAAATAGAATTTGATTACATAAATTTTAAAAAAACTAAAAGCTAAACGCTATGAAAAATGCTAATAATAAAATTTTTCGCAAACAATACTATTAGCTGTTTGACTAGTTAAAAAGTTAAAAGTTATGAAAACACTATGAAAACTTGTTTACCGAATATAGCCTTAGTGTTTTTATTGTGGCTCGCTAAATGGATAAAAGGGTCCTTTAACAACGTGGGCCGGTCCATGAAATTCATGGATCAAGAAGCCCAATTCTCCATCCAAAATTGTCCAGTAAATCCAATCTTTCTCTTTTTCTTTTTCTTTTTCTTTTTCTTTTATGTGAATGATTTTATATTACATTTCCATCTCGGAGTTTGGTAGCTGACCTCCTTCAAGGTGTATTCGGTGAGCCTTCCAGGTTGATCCGTTGCTGCATTTTTTATGTATTTTCTTCGGTCTTGTTTTCATTTTTTCTTTTGATCTCCACTCTCTCATCTGTTAAAAGTTGGCTCTTTGTCGTAATCGTTTGTATAGATTTTGACAGTATAAAAAAGGGTCAAAGTTTTTATTTTCAAGACCGTTTGATTTCTCTTATTTCCAAATTAGTAAGGTTACTTCAAAGAATGTTGATATCCATATCTTTTTTGAACCTCATCACAATAAACCGTTATACATTTTATATCATCGATAAGCACAAATACTTAGGAAAAGAGAAATAATTCATTAAATGAAAATTTATTATTTCCTACTACATAATTAATGCATACAATTTTAATATTACATTCCAAAATACAAGAATAAACTTACTCCTATACAATGCTCCATAACATTATTATTAGTATACATATATTTATTCCCCTACATACATTCTATAGACACTATTCATACTTTGCTAAATGTATTTCATATCGGAAACAATATTTTCATGTGTGTATATATATACGTAGTGTCTTATGTACGCTTAAAGGTATAATCAGTCTTTTAGATAAAAGAATTTTTAGATGAAAGCTAATATTTTAGCGAGTCGTGGTGGGAGATGGTGTGGCGAAAATGGCAACGGTGGCCATAAGGGCAGGGGAGACCGGAAGTAACCATGCGACACAGCTGGGTCTTATAGCGAGGATGGCGAAGGACAGGGCGAAGCTCAGACACACCATGGGCGAACTGGCAATGGGGACCGTAAGGACAGGTCCCAGTGTCTTTCCACTTGTTGCATAACTCTGTCTTGTACGTTCCTTGCTTGTACACCTCCATCTCGGTTTCCTTCTCTTCTTTTCTCGTGTTCAGTTTCTGTTAGCGTCATGTACACGACCACCACACCGTAACAATTTTTTATTTTCTATATATAGAATCGGACTCAAATTTTTTAATCATGATCAAATAACAAATCTATCATTATTAATGAAAGACAACTTCTTTTCAGGGCTGCGTCTTGTTGAGGTTAGATAGTGTACATCTGACCCTCACAAACACTGCATTGGAAGCATTTGAGGCACTTGATTTTTTGTTGCTGTTATCGTTATAATGGGATTATTATTTAATAAAACATGTCTAAAATGAACTAATTTGCATTGTTATAATTATATAGTAATTAACCAAATTTTTGTTTAAAATGTAAAAAAAATAAAAAGTTTGAAATTGACCTTTTCAAGAACTAGTTGACCACCAGCACCACCAAGACTGTTGCTTTTGTTCTTCATGTATCCCCTTGATCGAACGGACATGCACTTAGGATATCCGCGGCTCTGATCAATGACACTTGTCGGGCTACTATTCGTTAACCCCTCGTTCCCTGCCCCACTCACGTGACTCACGTGATCTCTTCCCACGTCAAGCCGGCTAAACTCCTCGGCCAACGCCGTTGGAGAAGTCAAACACGATTCCAACAACAGGTTGCCAACACGGCCAATGAGTTCCTCATTGGCAATCCTAAGCCGCTCATTCTCCTCTTGAAGAACTGCAATCTCTCTGTTCAGCTCATTCAGTTGAGCCAAAGCCATACTGTACTGGTTGAGAAGGTCTTCGTATAGTTGTGACTCTATGATGAGCCTAGCCTGGTAAAGCCGGTTTTCAGCGGTGACTGACTGATGCTCGGTGGCGGTTATCGGGGAGGATGTGGTGGTGGTGGTGGTGGTTGCGTCGGGAGTGAAGAGGGAATCTAAGTCTGGAAAAATGTCAATATCAAGAGTAGCATGATCATTAGAGGAGGACTCATATTTCTCCATGGAGATAAAAACTATAGTATAAAATGATAATGAGAAGGGCATGCATGAAATAATATGAGGGGAAATCATGTTATTATAAGAAAAAATAAAAATATAAAAAGGGTAGTTATTGGGGGTGGCTTGAAGGTTTAATCGTTGTTGGTCGGGTTCATGATGAGTTCATTAGGTGAACTTGAATAAATGAAAAACAAAAATCATAGTATTATTATTCGGATTTGTTATTGTCGTGATAAAAATTGTTATTGATATAGTAATAATGTGACTTAGAAACAATAAGAGTCATAAAATTCGCTTGAAAACTACGATCTTGATCTGACAAAAATAATTTTATCATGGCAATAATATTTTCTTTATAATTTCGGTATTCTGAGTTTTTTTCTATTTTATTATTTCGGTATCTTGATGCTTTAATATATATAATATGATATCTTGGTGTTTTAAAAACATTATCATTTTGGTATCCGTACTTGAAATTTAGTAACTATTCGTAAAACATGTTTTAGACACTATATAATAGGTGCGTTCCGCTAGAATTTAGTAAACTTTGTTGTAAATTCTTAAGTAATAATACGGTTTGCACAATATATAGGCACCTCCACTTGAATTCGACAACGCTTTTTCAAAAAGATCGATATGGGGCACATATGATGTGAAAATTATCCAATTCG